>PVIW01000308.1:0-586377 GCA_004026585.1 Noctilio leporinus
GAGAGAGAGAGAGAGAGAGAGAGAGAGAGAGAGAGAGAGAGAAACCTAAAGAAGATGATAGGAGTCAGGCACAAGGATCTCCAGATGAATGTGGTGGTAAATACCAGGATGGAGTCAAGCCAACAGCCAAGTGCTCAGTTTTAGGTTTTACTCTAGACCAGTAGGACAGAAATAAACACCCAAGCTAAAAATCAAGAGAAAGCAACACCATGTTCCTGGTTGTCTGGAATGAGGATGAACAAGTAAAGATACATAATATTATTCTCAGACTGCATGCACATGTGATGGAGGAGATTTATAGGACTTGTCAGTCCTAGTATATCATGATCTTGTTATAATGGGCACCATAGCAGGAAGCTCAAGAATTGAATGAGAAGGCTTTGTAAATAGAAGCACAACATATACAAAAGCACAAAGATACACTTCTAACTCTCAAAAGGTCCACACTCACTCTTTCTTCCCCTCCAAGTTACCATGTGCAAATACATCTGCAATGCCAATGAGAGGTCTTATTATGATTCTCCATATAGTGAGTCCTAAGTAATTTGGCAAGAGGTGTAGGATTCATTCACATTGTTTAATGCTGTTTTGATAAAACTTAATTAAATTCCATACTTTCAATCCCATTGCAAAAGGTACAGGATAGAGCCAGACCTGCCTTCCTCAGAAAGGATCCCTCAAAATGCACAGACACTTGAGGGCTCTCAACAATTTTGAAAGCCTCTTCCTGACTTCATGACTGCATCTTTCCCTTGCTTCCCATTACAATGTCACTCCATTTACTTCTCCATTGTCAAGTGTCCCCTGTAATGGCCTGTCCTATTGTAGTCAATTCAGAATGCGCCTGGGTAGTTATTGACCCGCTGCCTCTATCCCATCATTTCTCAGGGGATGCAGGTTTCACTAAGTTCCACAATGTGCTGTGCCAAAGCTTTCCTTTCTACTCACTCCCACAACAGCTCCAATCCATTCCTAGGCCACAGTGCACTTGGGGGAAATTCAATCCATATGTTTCCTTTTCTTCCTAGAGAACTCATCCAGCCATTGTTTAAAGAGAGAGGCAACGGCCAAAAAGAGCCACATGAGGCCTCTGTTGGCCTTCCAATTCTTCATTAGAGAGCAGGGAAAAGGGCTTTGCCAAGAGCAAACCTGAAACATTCCTTTGGATTTGATTCATAGCCTGCAAGTCACGTTTTCACGCAAAAATGTCCCTAGGACCAAGGATACAAGACATCTTTCAAGGGGTCTCTTGGACATGAGAGATGGTAGCAGCCACTACCACCACTGACCTGGCTCTGGGACATGTGTGAAGGAAATCAATTTGCAGAAGGCTGTTTTACATTATTACCTTCCAAAGTTGACATACGCCCTCTCTGAGAGTATAAATTCTCCCTAATTATAAGCACACCCTACCACAGAATCAATGGCTTTGGAGTTCAAAGGCTCTTGAGATATCTATCAGGTATTTCAACCACCTCATTTGAAAAAAGAAACCTTGAGCTCAGAGAGAGCAAGAGACTTGTCCAAAGTCAAATAGCTGATTAGTGTTTCATGAAGAAACCAGAACTTCCATTTCCAAGTTCAGAGCTTTGGATTCAGGCATCATTTCCTGACCTTACACAGATCTAAATGCCCAATATAGGTAAGTCAGATTTCTATGTTTTAACCTTCCTAACTTATTCTAGACCAATCTTTTCTTTAAGATTATCTTTATATGTCTTATCTACTTTTTCTTTTTTTTCTTTCTCTTATTTTCTTTTTTTAGGGAGTGGTAAGAATTTTTTGAAACCACAGCTAGAGACTTTAGGTTGTAATAGAAACTCATTCTCTAGGTGTTCTGAAAAATCTCTATGTGCCCTCTCCTTAAATAATTTTGAAGACAGGGAGCTCACTGCTCTGTGGGTTGGCCCATTTCATCTTTGGGCAGCTATAGTTACTGAAAAGCTCTTTCCCACATTAAACAGAAGTTTGTCTCTCCATCATTCCCCCCACATGTACATTTGCTTACTGAGATGTCCCAGAGCTGCTTTCAATAGAAGCCAAATGGGGGTGTTCCACAGTTCCTATGGAGTAAGCACTGCCCTTAGCCAGCACAGCAGGGCCTTCACCATAGTAGCTTCTAGGGCTTCTCTTCCCTTACCCATAATTTTATCAGGGAGGGTCTTTTACTTTGAAATTGAGATATAATTTACATATAACATTATATTAATGTGTAAAACATAATGATTCAATATATGTATATGTTGTGAAGTGATTGCCAGAATAACTATAGTTAACACACACCACCACAAATAAACTTTTTTTCTTATGAGAATTTTAAGATTTACTCTGTTTGCAACTTTAAATATACAATACAGTATTATGAACTATAGTCACCGTGCTGTACATTACACCCCCATGACTTATTTATTTTATAACTGGAAGCTTGTACATTTTGACCACATTCACCCATTTCACCCACCTCTGGTTACTGCTAATCTGTTCTCTATATCTATGAGTTCAGGAATTTTATTTGTTTATGTATTTGTTGGGATCTCTTTTTATATTCAACGTATGATTGGGATCATATAATATTTTTCTTTCTCTGACTTATTTCATTTAGCATAACGTCCTCAAGGTCCATCCATGTTGTAGCAAATGGCAAAATTTCTTTCCTTTTAATATTCCCTTATATATTTAATAAGTTATTATATCGATTATTCATTATATATATAAGCATGTCATGTCTTCTTTATGCCTTCATCTCTCAGTAGATGTTTTGCTTGTTTCCATGGCTTGGCTATTGTGAATAATACTATAATGAACACAAGGCTGCAGATAAGCTTTCAAGTTAATGTCTTCATTTTTTCAGGTAAATACCTAGAGGTGAATTGCTGGATCATAGGGTAATTCTATTTTTAATATTTTTTATTAAATATTAAAATAAATACTATGGTAATTGAAGATCCATTATTTTTTTAACTAAAATGCAACTGGGAAATATGAAGTGTCATAAATATATCATGCTGGGGTCTTAGAAAACATGAACAAGAATTACAGTAAAAACTTAATTTATGGTATCAACATAATAGTTCTTTAAACAAAACATTAAAAATTCAGATTTTTGTGAGTGTTCTTTAACACTCTCTTTAGGTAAGGCACAATTATTTAGCACTTTTTTACGTTTCAAGTGCTCTTTTAGAGTGCTAGAAATCTTACAAAAGTGAGTAAGACTCATCACTCCTCCCTTTGAGGAAATCCTTTCAGGTGATTCCTTTTAGCTTTAAACCTTCATGTCAGAAAGAAAGAATCTCAGACAACAAGGGAGGCCTTTGCTAAGAGAGGCAGATAACAAGCATAAGAAAATGGGGCAGTTGAAAGCAGGAGACTGGAGATGGGGTTGGAGGTTTAAAAAGTAAGCAGGAGATGGAACTAAAGGGAAAGGCAGAAACTGGATCCCACGGATTCCTGCAGATAATACCACTTATGGAGCATGATGAAGAGCGTGGACGTCAGACTCAAGCAAGTCCAAATTCCAACTCCATGATACTAGTTGGAGAGGTTGTTTAACTTTCAGCCATTCACCATTCTAAACCCCATCTCCTCATCTATAGAATGAGAATAATCACACATGCTTCCAAGGATAAAATAAGATCACAACAATTTATTTTGATTTTGATTTTTCAGTTATGGCTGATAGTCAATATTATATTAGTTTCAGATGTACAGCATGGTGGTTAGACATTTATATATTTACAAAGTGATCTATCTCCCTGATAACTCTAGCACACCCACCTGGCACCATACATAATTATTACAATATTTTACAATATTATTGACTATATTCCTATGCTACACATTATATTCCATGACTATTTTGTAACTGCCAATTTGTACTTCTTCATCACACAACACATTTAAAGTGTCTGACACACACTGACCAACAAAAATAAATTTCCCATCCCCTACATATAAGATGAAGCCTCAAAAGCAGACCATTGTTCTGAAATTTACTAGTCTCTTCTGACATCTGATGGCCCTTTTCCTCTTGATAATGGAGTCCTGGAGATTGGAACCTCAAAATAATCATACCCCATGGGTTCAAACTCCAGTTTGACTGTTAAGAAAGGATATATCCCATCCCCTCTCAACCAATGAGCTTGGTTTCATTCTTCCTGCACATACCTTGCCTTGGGCAAAAATGAAAGAAGCCCAGATATCAAGATGTTCATAGGGTGGGATGGGGGACACCAGCCTCCTAGCGTGCTAGTTTGTTTGCATAGCTGCAGTCAATTAGGTGAAACTGTAATTGTTTTATACTTTTGCTTAATGCTTAAGCCTGGAGCAAGAAGAATGGATTTTTGGTTCTCCTTCTTCATCTTTCAGTATTTTTGTTTTGTTTTTACTTCTCATCATAATATTTAGATAGTATTCGTGTAAAGGAAGGCAATCATAATGAAATGGGTAATCAAACAGGGCACTCTAAGACATATTTACAAAAGTCTTCACCTCAGAAATGCTTCATTTACCCAAAGAGCAGGCAGCAGAGGGCATGGGAAAGCCTGTTTCTATGGACAGGAAAGTGATTCATGCCAATCAGCTAGAAAGTCCTGTTTCAAAACGCTCCATATGTGAGATTAGCATAATAAATCACATCAACAAGCAAACAGGAGGCAGCATATGCCGTCCAGGTGCAAACCCAAGCCAAGGACTAAAAGTACCAAAATGAATAAGAGATGAGCCCCAGGGCCTGGATTAGGGTGAGGTGAGTGAGACACTTGCCTTGGAGCATAATTTAAAGGGATGCCAAAATTAAAAAAAAAAAAAGTTATCAAGATAAAAAACGATGCAAGGCAATATTCACAAAAATCAAAATTAATGCAACAAAAGCTTTTGGTGCATAAACTAGCAAAACTTTGGTATAATTTTACTTCTGATTATTAGTTAAATATGCATTTAGACTTTTGAAAAGCTACTATTGGAGTAAAAAACAAAAATGTTTACCTTACAAAAACAAGTTCAGCATTGAATCTAGAAAACAAAAGATGAAGAAAAAATACCTAGAAAGCAAAAATCATATGGGACAAAACAATTATGAAAATAACCATAAATGTTTTAAGTCTCCTCTTTAAAGAATAAGACTATTAACTTTCTTTTTTTTTAGACTTTATTTATTATTTTTAGAGAATGGGGAAGGGATAGAGGCAGAGAGGGAGAGAGACATCAATGTATGGTTGCCTTTCACCTGCCTCCAGTTACAGACCTGGCTGGAGACCTGGCTTGCCACCTGGTTATGTGCCCTGGCTGGGGAATCAAACCAGCGACCTTTGGGTTCATAGGCCATTTCCTTATCCATTGTGCCACCAGCCAGGGAGACTATTAACTTTTAAAATAAAATCCTGTAATTCCAAATTTTGAAATAAGAGAAAATATGTTCACTTTCTTTGACCCAAAAATCATACTTTATGGACTCTATTATAAATACAACTGAAATATGGAAATAACATAATTTGTAACAACTTCCTTTAGAAAAAATTAACAACTTAACAGAACTATTATCCAGTCATTAAACATAATGGTCATGAAGACCAAGGAATGTTTAAAAAAATGATCGAAACACATAATGAAGAGAAAAAAGAAGAAAGCATAAATACATGTAAACCCAAATAATAACTACAGAAAAATGCATAGAAAACAAACAAACAAAAATAAACTGAAGGTAAACACACTAAAATTATAAGTATTGTATTTTGATGGTATATACCTGAATTTACTCCCCTCCCTTCTATCCTATTTTTTTCTCCCTCCTTCCCTTCCTCCCTCCTTTCTCCTTCCTTCCTTTCTTCTTTTCTTCCTTCCTTCCTTCTATTCTTCTTTTTTTTTTTCTTTCTTTTATTCCTGTTTTTAGGAATTGCATCATTGGGGATCAAGGCAGAAAACAAGTGACATACTCAAAGAGATCATTGAAAAGTACACAATTATAGCACTATTCTCAGAAGTGTGAGCAGGGTTACAAGAGGCACAAGAGATGATAATGTACCTGCTGTCTAGCTATAGCTAGGAACCATTACTATTCTGAGGTCAAAAGAAAATAGAGAAAGCAGCTTTTCTGGAACCAGGAGAGACTGGCTATAGGAGAAAGCTTTCCCATAAGAAGGATAGCCACTACAACACCATATGGGATGGGAGTAAATATCTCAATCCTTTTCTCCTTCCTCTTCCAGTCTCCTGCTAGTGTCTTCCATTGGCTGAACTCAGATCTAAGTGTTCAGGATACGGGAGCCTAGGTGATGCAGCCTGCTGAGATAGAAAAAGGTGAAAAGTGGATTTGAAGGGACTAAAAGAATATGCCCCACACAAAACATTGCATTATTTTATTTCTAAAATTGAAAAATGTCTAAATTAAGAAATTGATTGCATTTGAAACTCACTTTTATCATCCATCAAATTTAGATAAAAATAATTCCTACCTCATAGATTATTGGATAGTTTGAAAATCAACAATGTTAACTTGTTTTGTCAATATTATAACTATATCTATATAGTATATATACACTCATATGTTTATGATGATGGTGGTGGAGCTGGTGGTGGTAGCAGTGGCCATGGTGGTGGCAATAACAATAGAGGTGATGGTGATGTTGTGCCCAATGGTGACAGTTGTGGGGATAGAGATAGTGGTGGTAATGGTGGTGTGGTGATGGAGGTGGCATACATGATGATGATGTTGGTGATTGTGTCATTGGCGCATTAGTCTCTTACATGAACTGTGAGTCTCATATGTTAGAAGATGCTCATCTTGAAAGAACATATGACTCAATGCACAAGTAGTGGCATTAAACACATCTTCTATGCAGTTAAAATTTAATGAATCCCATCTCTATGATACTTCTTTAATACCTAGAAAGATTTACCCAAACTGAGAAACTCCTATGTGGGTTTTCAGAAAAGAATGAAAGTTTCTACCTTTACAGTCTTTACAGCCTGGGAGTGAGAGCAGGAGGCAAACAAACAGTATTATAAACACAGCATCCTAAGCTGTGAGCACATTCTTTCTGAGGCCTAGCAGAGCACCTAGCACATAGTAACCTTGAAAAGTATGTCTTTATTCCATTTATTATGGCAGTCCAAACCATCTTGACTGTGGAGAATGATATTGAGCATTTTATTATAACAACTCCACAGGTTCTAAATCAGTAAATCTTCTCAACAGCCTTATAAAATTGATATTAATATTCCCATTTTACAGACATGGTAATTGAGGCACAGATTAAACAAATAGTTCTATGGGGTATAGCCAGGAAGTGAATAACTTGGGCTTCAAACTCAGAAATCCCAGTGCTAGAGCATGGACCTTTTCCCTCATGTCCTTAGAGTAGTAGGCTTCATGTAGAGGAGATAGAATTAGAATTGAACCTAGAGGAATGGGTCAGCACAAAACCCCAGGAAGGCCATGCAAGACAAAAAGTATAGCATTTAGCAAAGGCTGGGAGGGAAGCCACAGAAGTAGTCTGAATGATATCCGCTGCAGAGATAACCTTCGGGAAGGTAATCTGATGGATTGTATGGACTCATGCTTGTAACAATAAAATAAGCAGAAAATAAGTTGTAATAAATTATCCCACATTCTTTAAAATTAACTATGGATGTTTTGTCTTCAGAGGAAACTCTTCCTGGGTTACTTGCAAAAGTAAGCAAATGATGGTGGGGGTGGAGAAGACACATCTTTCTAAATTGTATGCTGTTTCTGCCGTAAACCTAACCAGCACGGCAGCACCCAGGGCAAGAAGCAGGAATAAGTTCAGTGATGCCTCTGTCCTACACATGGATGTCAGGGTTCATTGTGGGCAAGGGAGGCTGCAACAGGGAGCAAGAAAGGTTCAAGATAAGAGCAACATGCCAAGCCCAGGAAGAAGTTGGGTAGGAAAGCAGACTGTGGCTGGGTTTCACAGGAGAGTATGGCTGGGCTCCAGCATGGGGTAACCTGGGGAAAATTCTCTCCGATTTCCTGTTTCCCAGCCATAGTTCATTGCCTCAGCCCACCGGCTCCAACTCTGCCCTCTCCTCCAGCACCTAAAAGCACAGCGGCACCTCTGATGGTTTCTGCTGGAAAATGTGAAAATTCACTCCATCTCAGGACTGGGAGGGGATGAGTTACAGAAAAATAATTGTAAACTTTCCAAAAAATAAACACTATCATGTCAGGGTGGTCAGAAATACAAAAGGAAGTATATAGGTGTATGCAGGGACATGCCTAAGAAGAAAACACTGTGTGTGTGTTTTCATTGGGCTGGGCTCCTTTCAAATAAAAATCTTGTTAGAGAAATATTGTGAGTGAGAATTTCTTTTCTGGCAGTGAGTTGGCTGTGTTTGGGCTTCCTTCTCAGAAGAGCAGGGCACTGCCAACCAAGGACAGGATGTGAAGTGTGGTTACCTGCAGAAGCCTCGCTGTTAGCCTGGACCAAGCACATCCTTTGAATTCCTCCCCACTTTTCCCTCCATTTTTTTTTATCCATCTTCTTTGACAGGCAGCCCAGCGACCCTGCTGCAGCTCACCCAAGCTAGTTCACTTCTTGCTTGCCTCAGTTTTCTAATTATGAAGTGGAGCTAAAATGGCTTGCTGAACAGCCCTAACCAAAGGGAAGAGACCCGTTCTTACTTGGGAGTTGGGAGGCAGGTGAATGCAGGGATGAACCACTTACAGGTGCATGACAGAAGGTGGGACATTTTTAGGTGGGTGTTTCTCATAAAGGGTGCAGTTAGAACCTTCCAAATGCTGTAGGTGAGAGGAAGGGGGAATCAAAGAAAATTATAACCAATGGAAATTTAATTTAAAAAAAACACATTTTGAGTTACTTTTACTCAAACATTTTGAGTTACACTAAACAAAAATAAGGGTCACGTTTGAAGAATAGTTTTTATCATTCATCCATTTATTTAAATCTTTATAAATATGTATTAAATGTTCACTAAACTCTCAGACACTAACTTAGTAGTGAGTAGATAATAGTGAAGAAACAAGTGGGTACATCTGTTGCCCAACAACTCTTGCATTCCAGTGGAGGAGATAGACATTGGACATATACATGCACACATGTATGCATACAAGTTTATGTCATTACTTCAAAGAAGAGGGATAGAAATCCCTAAAGAAGATCCCAGGGGCTCTGTAAAGCCTACTCTGGTAAAGTGACACTTGTGCTAAGATCTGAAAATTGAACAGGAGCTAGTTGGGCAAAGAGTGATAGGAAGAGCATTCTAGGCAGAAGGAACAGCATGAGGTAGAAAAGTGCTTGGCAAAGAAGCCAAGCTGTTTGGAGTGCATTGGGCAAGAGTACAAAATGAGGTGAAAGAGTAGAGGAGGAGCCAGGGTCTCGCATGTGATGTTAAGGTCCCTGGGCTTTATTTAGCTTCAATGAAAATGGGCTGGGCAGTTTTTAGCAGGAGAACATAACCCATGAGAGTATAAGCAATGAAGCTAGTTGAAGGACTGTCACCAAAGCCTGGAGAGGCGGCACAGGGTTGATGCGAACTAAATTCATCATGAAAAGGTAGAGAAGGTGGCCCAAAAAGCTCCTAAAGTTCCAGGTGGAACAACTAGATAGGTAGAAGTTCTATTTTTGTGATGGGAAAGCTGCTGGGTGGAGCTCACAGTCAAACATACTCTAAGAACTTTACTAGCAATGTGATTGCTTAAGGCCTTGCTGGAGGAACACACAGTCTAAAGAAGCAGAAAGGAAGGACCCTAAATATCTTGTTGGAATTAGAGAAAAGGAATCACAGAGGAATGCCATTGCAGTTGGCTCCAGAAGAATTAGGAGAGGTTAACAAATTGGCATAGAAGAAAGCTCTTCTAGGAAGAGGAATAAAATTTCAAAAATTTAAATAATGATGTCAATCCTAGAACACATTTGAGAACTTAAAAGAAAGTAATTTACATGGAAGTACTTAAAACCTTGTCTTGGGATTTTTTATTGCATTTATACCACTGTCACCAACTGGTCCAACAGTCAGATATATGTTCACCACCCAAAAAGAAAATAACTCAAATTGATTTGTCTGCCTTTTCCAAATACACCTTAGCTATATATATGAAATGACCAACACTTGTCAACCTGCAGGACTAGTTACTGAAAGGTTAATAATAATAATTATTATTATTATTGTAAAGTTAGATGTTTTTATGCCTTACATTATAAATTATATTCTTTTACATTTTAACATAAAGTTTATCTTTAAATTTTTCACTCTCCATTTGTCTCTGTTCCTCCTTCAGCACCAGCATAAGACCTAGAACAAGGAGGTGTTCAACAAAAATTAACTCAACAGTACAGTTCAGTAAAGCATTTGTAGATGGTCTCCTATTTTTCCAGAACCTACATTAGATCTGGAGGCAAGAGATAGTTAAAAAAATAAGGTCCTCGAGAAAGTCACTGGCATAAATATGAAGGAATAAAAATACATGCATATGCATACAGTCTTACATACAGTATGATAAACATATCCAAATAAATATAAATAGTCTCTCTCCCACCTTCCCCCCAAAATTCAGAAGTTAACAGAATACAGTCAAACCAAATATTTTTCAATCCATAAGCATTTGCAGGCTTGAACTCTCCAAAGCAGAAACTTGAGGGTACAAAGCAGACTAAAGTACAGTCAGTGGAATTCCTTGAAGTTACCCATAAATATTCACCAAGCCTTTCCCCCATCCTACACCTAGTCATAAATCCCCCTGCTTCTTTTCAAGAACTTTTACATTTGATCAACGATGCAGGGTGATGTTTAAACCAGGCCATTTGGAATATTCGATTTTCATACATAGTTTTAAGATTTTAATTTCCACTCTGCAAGCTGGCTCACATTTTCCCTGTCCTAAAATAAATCAGGATTTTCAAGACATGAAAGCAGGCTCCAAGCACACAAGGGCTTTCTGAATGTTCAGGCTGGTTGCATAGCTCAGTCAAGTCATACTTACAAACAACTTACCTCTCACCTCATCTCGGTCCTGGGGGGATAGCCTGGAAAACTGGCAGCTAACGTGGTGAGAGAAAAATACCCAGCACTCAAGATCAATCTGTCAAAAAGAGGCAAGAGCCATTCATCAGAGGAGAGAGGGACAAACTCAGAGATGTTTTAAAACATTTGCCCAACCAATCTGAAACTAATTGGCCCCTCTACTTAATCTCCAGCTCCCCTTCATGTCAAGCCAGTTGCCACAGAACTATAAAAGGATGGGGCTAGCTCTTAGCAGTAGAATGGGTGATGTATACAGGATATTGCTAATACATCACAGAATCAGAGAACATTAGAGCTGAAAGGGTCTTTGGAATTCATTGAGCCTGGTGGTAGAGGTAGCACCTAAGGGAGAAGGCAGAGTTCTGGACTTGGGTCTGACTGGAACAGGGTTCTAGTCTCCACTCCTATTTTCAAGCTATGTAATCTTAGGGAAGTCACTTAACCTGTCTGAAAATTGTATTCCTCATCTAATAAGAGGGGAAAATGGCATACTCAGAGGGGTGCCACAGGAGTATAATAATGTAAGTAATGTACCCTGGAAATGAGTGAGAAATTATCATTGTAAAGAACCTAAATCCAATCAATAGTACAGTGAACTTCACTGACCATTTACCTAACCGACCTGATAGAAGCAATGGCTTCCATTTGTAAAAGACAGAGTTATGCCAACGGCACAGAGATGTCCAGTGCTACTGAACTAGTCTTGAGCATGCCAAGACCTTAGCTCCCACCAGGTCGGTGACATGCTGATCAAAATGCAGTTGTATTTGTTCCCATACTCCTATTCAAATCCGATTTCTGAAAGTAAATATAAAACTTAATTAAATATTATGTAAACTAAGAACCTATGCATATCAAGAGTTTTGTTGTTTACATTAACAAACAGATGATTGCTATGTAACAACTATTTAAAGATAATTTAATAAAAGACTCCATTGCCAAATTAGTAGTGAGCAATACCATTATAAAAGACTAGAAGAAAATTATAAAGGTCTAGAAGGCCTATTATACATTTAAATTTCTTTCAAGTGTCTTTTACATCTTGCTTCATTTTAATGAACTGAAAATTGTAGCGTTTATGAGTATAACCACTTAAGAGAGTCAACTGCCCGCTCTAATCAGTGGATCAATGGGCAAAGCAAAAGCCTTAGCTCTACATTGAAAGAGTATTATATGAATTTTGCATTATATGATTTTCCTCCTAACCGACTCAATAACTGACTGCCAGACCTAACAGACTTGTAGGTAATTGTTTAATATCATTTATATAGCTGACAATCTGCTGATCTTGGGAGCACTGAATAGAAATCATGTTTAATGCAAGTTCCTTGCCATTGAGAAACCCACAATCTACTTAACACTAGTGAAATATAAAGTACTTTTAGCTTAATTACTCACATGTGATTTACTTAAAATTATCCTCCAGGTGTAATTGTACCAAAGAAAAAACTAGATTTTTCAAAATAGTTGGACATTATATTTTCTATTTGCCACTATCATGAAGCGCCTGGTTTTGTCTGTTATCTCATCAACTACCTCAGAAATAATGTTTCCTTATTATCAACTCACTGTCATTGCCTAGAACAGAATAGGTTTTCAATTGGTATGAGTGATCAGCATGAAAGACAGGAAAAAAGAGAAACATGCCCGGGACTTTGAGGTTGGATTAAATAAAAGGAAAAAACCCAAAAGGCAGGAACAGATTCAGAAAAGGCCTAGAGGGTGATGGGGTCCTGAATACATTCGTTATCATAAACATTTCTTGGGGCACCTTCTAAAACATCATCGCCTCTCTACCTATGTGCCAAGATCAGCAAGCCTCTTTAGCCCAAACCCTGGAGATTTTAAAATTTCAACCAGCTGTATTATTTATATACTAGTAGATTTCATGTACAGAATAGCAGTTTATCCTAAAATATCAGAAGGTCCAACATTCCCATGTGGAAGCCATGAGGAGGTTCTTTCCTATGTGGCAACTCTCCTCTAATGAGATATCATCTCACCAATCTGCCATGGCCACTATTGCTCCCTTGTGGGCTTCACTATCTTGTATTCCCATGTGCCTTCTTGGCAGTTAATGTTTTGACCCCTTTCTATGTGCCTCAAAGCATGGTGATGTTGAGTCCCTGCCCTAGAAGGGCTACAGGATAATAGGAAGGGATCCAGGTGGCAGGTGATGTGAACCTCAACAAATAAGTGACAGTGGAAAATGAAAGCAAAATATATGCATCCTGAACATTTTTCAAAGTATAAATTCAGGGGTATCAGTAAACAACCATATTTAGGGAAAGTAGAGGCAGAGTTTAAAGTAATTTCAGAGATTACTGCATAGTCTAAAACACCAAGAGGAAGGTGACCGAAATGGGAAGAAAGCAGACAAGGAATGAGAAGAGCAAGGAAAGAGGGTAGGAGGCAGAAAGGGAAGAAGAAAGTACATATTTAAGTGGTTGTTCCACCAAGCATTTTTACATAAACAGGTTTTAAGGGGAAATACTATGAAAAAGTTTGGACATAGTACATTTTGGAGCTGGTACAACTCCCAGGGATGGGGCCTGATGGGCAACAGATTAAGAAAACAGGAAATTTATCTTTTCAACAACCTTTAATAATAAACTAATGATTTATAAATCTGTGTTGAACATGTACTATATGGCAGTTACTCTGCTGAATACTTCCCAAGTATGAACAACATTTGTAATCTTCCCAACCATAATAAGAATAGCAACAATAATAAAAACAATAGATAGTAATAGCTACTAGAGAGTATAGAGTTGCGGAGCCAGACATATTATGAAAAGCATGACCTATATTTACTCATTTGATTTTTACAATATCCTTTTGAGATACGTATTTTATTATTATGTGCATTTTACAGATGAAAAAGATAAAATCAAGAGGGGTTAGGTAACTTTCCCAAGATTATACAACTAGTAAGTAATGACATTGGATCTCCCACCCAGGTCTGTCTGAACCCATAATACAAGCTCTGGTCCATTACAGTCTACTACTACCCTTCCAGAAAATATATTTGGCACTGATAATGCAAGCAATAAAATAAGACAGGCAGTCTCTACCCTCAAGGAATTCACAGTCTAAATGGAAAGCAAGCATGTATACAAACACTACAGGCTAATACTCAAGTGTGCTCTTAGAGGTGTTGAGTACTAGGTGCCATGAAAGTGCAGAGTCAAGGGAGCTGAACCTGCCTGGGAGTGGGTCTGGGGAAGGTTGGCAAATCACAGCACAAGGAAGCTGGTTCTGCAAAAATAGCTGCCTTTCAAAACCAGTTAGGGAAGAGAGGGAGAAGTGGGAAAAGGCATGGAAGTGGTGAAGTTTAAACTTTCTTTGGGAACATCAAGACATCCTGGATGGTTGGGAAATTGTAAAGCTGGAAGAAGGCAAAGGAAGATGAAAATGTAAGAGCAGACAGTGATGGACTAAAGTCCTCTCATGCCATACTAAGTCCTGAAATGATGCAGAAATGTACCCTTTCTTGGGAGCTGTCATACCATGTTTTTGTCCAGTAGGAATGGGGTGAAATTGGAAGAGTGACATGCTCAGATCTATGTGAACCTGAAAAATGCCCCTCTGGTGACAAGGTGGACATTGGATTGTAATGGGGCTAGAGTATTTTGAGAGGGTGAAGGTAGGAGACTGTGGCCATAATCTGAGGGGAAAGGATGAGGACCTGAACCCAGAGGGAGAGAAAAAATGATAGATTATAAAGAAATTTTAAAATGCTAATATTAACTTGTAAGGCAGACATGTTTTTGTAAGAGGAACATATCCTCCAGGTTTACATTAATCATGTAAAATATAATGTAGTGAAATAGCTTCCACAAATTCAGTTCATTTTGGCTATGCTGAATAACTCGTTGTACTCAATTGAAAGGAAAGTGGCTATTTTTGTCTCTTTATATTTATATCCATGATCCACTCCTTCCCATAAAGGATTTGAGGTGCCAGGAAAGTCACTAAATGAAATGCAGCATCTTACTGAAAGAACTAATCTCACAGCATAAATCAGCCTCTCCGGTCCAAAGAGACAAATTTGAAGGCATCAAGAAACATCCTCCACGTCAGCTGGGGACTCCACGTTACTGTCCCTTCCTTTGTCTGGAGAAACTAACAGTGAGAAAGTGTTCATTTTCCTCTACTGCTAAATCGAGCATTTCTGTCGGAAAAAGAGGAAATATTGACACCGGCAATGAGTTTCAAACAGAGCTTGCACACCATTTCCTGGAGACACTCAAAATTATATAAGAAGACGTGTAAATAAATCAACACTTTAAACAAGGGAACGCCTTAATCTTAAAACAGATTGAATTCTAAAGGAGGTGAAGCCCTCAAAATATATGGGATTTTTAGTACTTATATAAAACCGCTCACATTTGCACACTGAGCACTTCTGCCTTCTTAGTCTTACTGAATCCTTTTATAACAACCTACAAAAGATACTGGGAAATAATTATCTCCATTTGAAAAAAGAAGAAAAAGAAAAGCTGAAAGTCAGAACTCTAAACTGACTTTCTGAAGGCCACAACTTTAGTTGCTATTGACAGAATTAGGTCAAAACATCAATTATACTAATTCTTATTTTAAGGAAAATGGGGTATTACCAAACTAGTAGAAGCTAATTATTAGAGTGGTCATTATGTGCCAGGTACTATGCTATGTACATTATTTGCATTACCTTATTTAATTTTCAAACCACCCTATGAAAAAAAGCAGTATCATTGTTCCCATTATACAGATGAGGAAACTGAGGTGAGAGGTGGTGCTTATGTCAAGGTCACATAAATTAACAGTGGACCTGGAGTTCAAACCCAGGCATTGTTTGTCAAATCTAGCTCTTAACCTAAATATCTATTTAAGTTTTGCCTCTGCTAGCTAGCTATTAACTGTCTACCCAGTGTATGTGTATGTATGGTTTGTTAGGCCACCAATAAACATTAGTTCTCCCTCTTTTTATCATACTACATTGTCACTAAATAGTTTCATGGAAGAAATAACCTTATTAAGTTAGGTAATCTAACTTCATGAAATGAAGCCCTGGCTGGTGGTGCAGTGGATAAGTGCAAGCCTTCAAATCCTAAAGGTTGCTGGTTCGATTCCCAGCCAGGACACATAAACAGGTTGCAAGCCAGGTCTCCAGCCAGATCTGTAGCTGGAGGCAGGAGAAAGGCAACCATACCCTGATTTTTCTAACTGCACCCCCCCCCCCGCCTTTCTCCATTCCCCTCTCTCTGGAAATAATAAATAAAATCCTTAAAATAAATAAATTATTAATTTAAAAAAAAAGAAATGACAGCACTTACATTGACAGTGGTGTCTGGAAAATCACTATATGAAACACAGCTCAATCTTAAGCTCATCTTAGAGTCATATTTCACTGCTGTTCTCTAAGTTTTCTTCTTGGGTTCTTAGGGGAGAATTAAAACTTCTTTTTGAGAAGGAAACAAAAACTACACTTGTTCAAAAAATTAATTATCTTGCCAACAAAAGCCCATTTGTCATGAAATTCCCAAGTGACCTAAGCACATTAAATCTGAGTTACTTAGTAATACTATAGTTTAAATAAGTAAAATCTTGTTAATCAAAGACGGGTCCCAGAAAATTATCCTGCAAACACTGCAGGCTTTAGAACTTCGAAATTGAGGCACTTGAATTTGAAACGGTGCCATGTTTGAAAGTCAGAGCTCCAGTCTCGAGGTTTCCAACCCTTTCAGATAGAAGTGCCCCTTTTTAAACCTAAAGGAATTTGTGAATTTACCGTTATAGTAAGAAAAGTAGTGTTATTGGTTTATATTAATTTTTAAAACTGCAATTATAACAGTAGCTGTGTATTTATTAATGCATACATTAATTTATATTTTACTAATCTTTGGAATATTTAACACACTTATGTAAAAAAAATTCTAATACTTGGAAAAGCTGGGCATTTTTCTGCATACAAATTCTTGTGTTTCTATGGATTGATGGGTCCCTTTAAAAAATAAAAAATCTATAGCCTTTCACAGTGATCCACAAGGTTAACACTGGGACTAGAAGGGACATTGAAGGCCATGCAAACATTCACTACCTAATAAGTTTATGCCAGCTTTAATGTTCTGAATGCTAGCCATGTTATCTGTTTGAACACACTAAAAGGCCTAGGAGTGGAGAAATCTAGGGGGAGGGAGCATACAAAGAGACAGGGGTCTGCTAAGTACTTTACAAGTTGGTCTATTCTACTGTGGAGGTAATAGAAAACTCTTTAGAAGGACCTAAATATGCATAAATCTCTCATGTCCCCTATATTACTAGGGTCTTGTCAGGAATATCAAAACCACTCTAGTGATTTCAAATAGGGGTGGAGATATTGGGACTAAGAGTAATATAGGCACTTGGTTCCAAAGCATTTGGAGGCATAGGAAGCCAAGGAGTAGCTATCATCAGAGATTAGCAACTGCAGGAAGCTGCTAACACACATAGAGCTGGAGGCACAGAAGGAAGAAGGTGGTGTTAACGCAGCCTAGGAACACACTCACTCTCTCCCCTGCTGACAACCTTGACCTCTGGCGGTCACCAGTCATTGCCCACCAGTTCCACTGCTGCTCCATCTACTGAAGGCAGCTGCAGTGCACAGACACCCATTTCTGTGACTACGGTAGAAGCAAAAACAAAAGAGCAATAATCTTCCCCTCTCCTTATCCCCTTTCTTCATGTCTAACCCTGCTTTACAATTTAACACTGCACACTGGTCAAATAGACAAGAAAGCCCACAATCAGGGGAGTTTGGGATGTGTAATTTGCAGGAGTCTAGCCTGCTGGGATATAGATCTGAGCATGAAAAACATGAAAAGGAGCTGACAGCAAAAGGCAAACATTGAGCCTAATTCAACCCATGGCTCCCAAGATCCACTCCCACCTTCTTCACCATTTATAGCTTCCATCAATAACACAATTATGACTAAATAATATGATGAACTTTTTCTAATACAAAGATCTTTTTATCTTATTCAAAAACTAGGAGTCAATTCCTTTTGGAGATTCTATAATCTAAAAACCAAATGGAAGGCAGCTACCACCAACATTTCTCATATCTAATATCAAGAAAGGCCCTGGCTGGTGGCTCAGTGGATAGTCACTATACTGTGAACCCAAAGGTTGCTGGTTCTATTCCCAGCTAGGGCATGTAATCAGGTTGTAAGCCAAGTCTGCAGCTAGGTCCATAGCTGGAGGCAGGTGAAAGGCAACCATGCATTGATGTTTCTCTCCTTCTCTGCCTCCCTCTCTTGCCCTCTCTCTGAAAATAATAAATAAATAAATATTTAAAAGATTTTATTTATTATTTTCAGAGAGAGGGGAAGGAAGAGAGGCAGAGAGGGGAAGAGACATCAATGCGTGATTGCCTTTCACCTGCCTCCAGCTACAGACTTGGCTGGAGACCTGGCTTGCAACCTGGTTATGTGCCCTGGCCGGGAATCAAACCAGCAACCTTTAGGTTCGCAGGTTGGCACCTTATCCACTGTGCTACCAGCAAGGGCAAACTTTTTTTAATAATTTAAAAAAAAAAAAAAAAACTAAAAAAAAAGAAGAAGGGAAAGGAAAAGAGAAAAAAAATTGGCTCTCTCTTTCTCTATATTATCTATCTACATCTATGTCTGTATATCTACATCTATACCTACATATCATCTATATCTATATCTATAAAACAGAAAGAACATAGATATAGTTGCTTCCATCTTTTTTTCTGTAACAGATTATTTACTCCATACTTGATATTTATCCTCATTCCCTTACTATTGACCAGCGCTCTATTGGAAAAACCCAAAGCTTACCTATTGTTATTTCTCATCACTGTTAGCCCTCCTAAATCTTGGCTTAGCAACATGGTTGTGTTTAAGGTTACCATCTTGTTAATTGTTTTCTATTTGTCCTACTATAGTTTAGTGTCTTTTATCTTCTTTTCCTGATTTCTTTTGAGTTAATTGCATAATTTCTAGTGTTACAGTTTACCTTTCCTATTGGTTTAGTAACTAAAACATTTTATTTATTTAATAGTTATGTTAAAATTTAAAGTATGCATCTCTAACTTAACCCAGTCCACCTTCACATCATACTAAACTACTTCATATATAAAGGAGCTTATAACTATATTTTCACTTCTTCTTTAGTAATACTCATCATATATTTTAACCTTGGCACATATTACAAACTTCACAATATGCTTTTATTGTTTCTATTTTAAATAATCTGTGTTCTCTTAAAGATAATTTTTAATGAGAAAAAAGCATCCTATACTCATCCATATAGTTACCATTTCCAATGCTGTTCTCTCTTCTTGGAGATGTCATTTGTTTTTAGACTGAAGAACTTCTTGTAACATTTCTCATCATGCAAGTCAGCAGGTAACATAGTCTGTCATCCTTTGCTTGTTTGAAAATATCCTTATTTAGTTTTCAATGTTGCATGTTGGCCACTTTTCCAATAGAGGCCTTAGCATTTTAATCATAGTTATTTTTATTTTATTTTTTATTTTAAACTCATGGACACAGACCACAAACAAGTGGTAACTGCTCTGGGTATAGGGGTGTGTGGAGGTGGAAGAGACTACAGAGGGGATAGTGATGAAATAAAAAACATACATAATTATTTTTAAATTCCCAGCCTGATTGTTCCAAAATCTCTGCCATATCTGAAGTCAGGTTCTGATGTTTGCTTTCTCCCTTCAGACTATGTTTGTTGCCTTGTCATGTGTCTTCTAATTTTTAATAGTCAGATATGATGTATTATGTAAAATAATGAAATAAATAGGCCTTTAGTGTGAAGTTTACTGTATATCTGGCTAGAGTTAGGCTGTGTTTACTGTTTTCTATATGTTTTCTGTTTTAACCTCTGTCATCTTCAGCTGTAGATGTCAGAGGTTAAAATTTTCCCTGATGTCTATTTTTGCCTCCTGCTGTTTCGGATTTCCTTGGTGACTTTTCCTTAATTAGGGTCTTGCAATTTGTTTAGCTGTAATTTTTGTTATTATACAGTAGTCCAGTTGATGTGGTGGTAAGTGGTACAGGCTCTAGCAGCAGGCTGCTGCTCCTGGGCTGTGTCCCCCCATAGCTGTGTGAGTCTTTGTATTCACCTGTCACTCCAGTTTTCGGGATGGCCATTTGCCCTATGACCACAATTCTTTTGTCAATCAATCTATGTAATGTTTTTGAGTTTCAATCTGTTCAGCTTGTTTTTGATGTTGTGACATAAAAGTGAGGATTTCCAAAGTCAGACCAAAAACTGGAAGGCATACCTTTTCTGAACATAGGAATTTAGTGTAATTTGTTGTTGTTTTAGCATCATAAAGATGTTCCACTGTCTTTTGTCCTGCATTGTTTCTGATAGAAATTCAGTAGTCTTTCTATTTTATTTTAAATCATTTGCATGTAATATCTTATTCTCTGGCTGCTTTTACAAGTTTCTTCTTATTGTCATTTTTCTGGACTATGAAATGCATTGGTGATTTCTTTTTCTTTTGTGTGTGTGTGTTTATCTTGTTGAGATTTGGGGGAAACTCTTGGGAATCATTTCTTTAAGTAAGTGGGTATCACTACCTACCAACCTGTCTAGGTCTCTAATTATATGAATATTAAACTTCTTTATCTTTTCTTAAAGCCATTGAGATTCTGGTATTTTCTTTTTTCTTATGCCTTTTTCTCTGCCTGCTTTCACTTAGTTTCTAGCTTGCTAATTTTTTTGTGCTATTATTAAGCTCATTCAGTGAATATTTTATTTAAAATATTAACTTTTTCACCATTTGGTTGTCTTTATATCTGTTATTTCTTGGCTCATATATCTGTATTATTCTTTACAGACTTGGAAATATTTGTAATAGCAGTTTTTGAGTTCTTGTCTTTTTCTTTCTTTTTTAAAATTTAATCTTTATTATATTTTTTTTGTTTCCATTACCAGAGTCCCCTTATATCTTTTAATTCCATCATCTCTGTAACTTCTGTGTTGATTTCTACTGATTGACTTTTCTTCCACTTATGGGTGACAATTTTTTCTTTCTCTTCGCTTGTCTAGATGCTGGATATATAAGTTTAATATTATTGAATATCTGGATTTTATTGTCTTCCTTTAAAGAGTGTGAAACTATGTGTTGTCAGGCACTTAATTTGCCTGTGAATCATAGGATGCTCTCAGCATTTGTTTTTAAACTTTGTAAGGATTAGTTTAGGCTAGAACTACCCTTTACTCTGCTACCATAGCATGAAATTTCTTGGGTTTCTATAGAATGTCCAAGATGTTTCACTCTGACCCATGGCTTTTCAGAACTTCCAGCCTTTTGTGGGTTCCAGGAATTGTTCAACATATATGCCTTGGAACATGTTCTTTGCCAAATACTTGTCCTTTACTTGACTTCAAACAGTCCCACTCTACACATGCACAAGATAGTATTCAACCAGATTCAAGATCTTTATGCAAATTTCTGGATCTCTTTCTGGGCTTACCTTCCTCCACTCTGATACTCTATTCTTCAATTCAAGTCACTTAAGCTCTCTGTTCCTCCAACTATTGAAACTATAAAATTTCACTTGAGCTCCCTTTCCCTGTTTCACATTCCAGAGAATTCCTCCAAGCAGAAAGCTGAATTGATTGTGGGACTCACCTCATTTGTTTACCTCTCTCATAAAACAAAAATTCTGTGTTGTTCAATTTCTGAAACTAGGTGAATCATGTATATTGTTCAGTGTTTTTAGTTGCTTATGGCCAGTGAGGAAGTCTATTACTAGTTACCAGAGATATATAGGTTCTTTCAGGATTTTATTACATAAAAAAATATATAGAAGATTCTACATGTTCACTTATCTGTTAATTTAGCAAACAGCTATAAATATCTAACATGTAGTTGGCACTGTTCCTCAAAAAGCAAAATGATAACTTGGGAAAAGTCTTACATTTGGAGTTAAGAGGTCTGGAGTTCAGTCTTGGTTCTATATTTGTTCACTTTGTGACAAGTTACTTAACCTCTCTGAGTTTTGTTTTCTTACTGTTAGACCAGGATAATAATATGCCTACTTTGCAGGATTATTGGTGGAGCTAAATGTATTGTGTGTAAAACAACTAGCCAATTCCTGGCACATAGCCTGTGCTTGATTGATTGCAATTATTATTTTTATCAAATGTGCTATGGAAAAAAGTGAAAGGACAATAAATCAGCAGATTGGGTTGAAAAAAAAAAAATACCTCTATTGGAAGCTAGTAATAATTTTATGCCTGGAAGTAAAGGTATAAACTGGGAGACATCCAAGAGAAAGAAGGAACAATGAAAACCAAGAGCTTAAAGAAATAAACTTTCCCTCTCTGGTTAAGTGAGTCTCACAGTATGCAACCTGAGAATTTCAGAATAAGTAATGCAGGCACACTCAGGCACTGAAAGGTGGGCAGATAGCTACTGATAAAGCAGCTGGATTTCTTAAACAGAAGACAGAGCCCCGGGAATGGTGAGATCTCTGTATTAAGATGGTGGTTACAGCATAAATGAAGACTGATGGAGAGCTACCCTTCAGCGTCAGTCTCCATAAATTGAGTGGACGCCTACAGCTAAATCTGAGATTTTTATACCATCCAGAAAGAAGATTTGCCAACTTTATGGGGCAAACATAAAAATAATAGTGTTTCCAGTTAATTAAATTTAGTAGCAAATCCTTTATTTGAGTATGTGTTCTATTTTTCAGAAATACTTAGGAGAGCAGTAAGAAAAGATTGAGGGTGAAGGAAGAGGGAGAAATGCTAAGTCATAAAATATCCAAGCTACTAATTCACTGGGGACTGAGATGAAAGAGTAAATGATGTAGGTGTTAAGCTTTGCATCAGGCCACTTCCCAACTCACACCAAGATTTATTTTTTTGTGCTTTCCGCTCCAAGACTTATTTTTTAAAGCAGCTTTAACAGAGATGTATTTAAGCAAATTAACATTATGTTTATTTCCTTATGTTCAGATTTATCTCACCTAATAGAATGAAAGGGCCTTACATTCTGTCAATGATAACTTATTTTTCTTTATATTCTATTAGTATCAAATCTAATATGTGGCCCCTAGTAGGGGCTCAATACACATTTTAAGCCTGAAAGTTTTAATGAATTGATAAATAGAAAATAAATTAAAATTTCTGATATAGTTAGCAATACAAAATTTATAAAGGGTGACTTTTTCAAATGTAGCTGATCATTGACCAACCAAAGCTCTGATGCTTATTCATGTTGCAGCATATTTTGTATAAAGCTTTTAGACAAATCCTGTCCCTCTCCCTCCCCTCATCCAATTTAGCCATAAAAATATAAATCATGGTAACTTTGAGAAGAACTTTCAGAGCACTAACAACGGTAAATACACCAGGGCAGTTTATGGGATGAGAACTTGATAAAATTTGGGAAATTTTATATCATATTCCCACTTTGGTTGGTTTCCATTTTATTAAATTAAAATTCTTTAAAACACATGGCGATACCAATAATTAAATTCAGGCATCAACAGGCTTGGTCAAGTTGTATTATGTAAGAAAAGCTATTTATATGATTTTGTTTTCTGTCTTTATTAGAATAACCAAATACAGTTTATTTATCAGTGGCAGTCCTGGGATTATTAGAGGAGATTCTTTGAGAGGGACCAAACCACATTATTAAATAAAACCATATGTTGTTTTCTATGTGGTAAATTTACCAACAAGTATATATGACATACTACAAACAATAGTAATAATTGAACTGGTTTTAATAACTGATTTAGAGTCATAAAAGAGTCCACATCCAGCCTGTTCTTAATTTCTATATACATATTGTTGAAGTTCTACATTGCTAAATTTCAACAACGTGTCATTTTTTGGTATCAAGGCTCTTATTACTATTTAAGCAGACTTCTAATTTTTATAACCATCTATAATTGCTCAACATTCAAATACCAAATTTGAACCAATTGTAAATACTTGAGGAGATTAGGTGACATACAGAGACAGCCTCTAAAACATCTAACACTGGTTACTTATTATCCTAGGACATTATCTTTTTCTCTTTGGTCCTGCAATATGGTCACTTTCTGGTCTGTGTGCCCTTTCCTCTCTGTAGTCAATATTGATTTTGATTTGGAGCCAGTAGTCACTCTGGCTTATGCTCTAATAATGTGAGAAAAGCATTAAAATCCTTCTCATGTAAAGGGGAACCTCTAAATCTTAAAAACAATATTGCATTTTTCCATTTAGACAAAAAAAAATGAGATGTCATTTTTATGTTTGATTTATATTTAGTAAAATGTATAATACTAAGTGTATAATAGGATGTTTTGGGAAAACGTGTGCACCTATACATACAATTGACATTTCTATCAAAATATAAAACATTCTCATTACCCAGGAAGTTTCCTCAGGCCTTTTTACCAAGTCAAAGGTTATCATTCTATAATTTGTTTTCTAGAGTAAATTATTTGTTGTTTTTTTTGTTTTGTTTTGTTTTTTGCCTATTTTAGAACCTCATATAAATTAAATCACACAGACTGTACTAATTTTTACCCATTTTTTTCACTTATCATAGTATTTGAGACACCCATGAAAGTAATGTATTGCTTAGTAGTTCCAAAGTGCTATAAACATACAACAATTTGTTTCTCCATTTAACTGTTTTAAGACAAAAGGGCTATTTCCAATTTGGAGCTGCTTTGAATATTCTTGCACAAGTATTTTTGCAGATACTTGCTGTCATGGCTCTTAAAAATGTACCAAAGATTGGACTTACAGGGTCACAGGTTGCGTGTATGTTGACTTTATAAAATACTGCCAAAACTTCTGCCCAATGGCATGGTTGCTGCCAGATTCCCACTTCCAGAACTAAAGCACACATTTCCTCATCTGCTAGAAATGTTGGCAGCTGGTACCTCTGAGCTAAATCTCTCTCTGGGACTTGCTCTCAGCTGAAGAGAGCCACTTCACCCAAGAAAACACTCAGGGCTGGGCTAGGGTGAGTCAGAGAGGTACCCAGGGTGCAATATTTAAGAGTGGCTTGCTCTGGGTTCCTGCAAACACAATCCTTTGTTTCTCCTGCCAACATATATCCACACATGACTCCAGAGTCTCTGAAGATTTTATCATCAGTAATAGATTGTTCAATCTGTAGACCATTATACAATTTGTAAAGCATGCTCTTCTGCATATTCTTTTTTTATCCATGTATGAAAAGGTCAAGAAGTGCAGTAACATTAATAAGATGGATTCAACATGAAGTGACTTTGTCGATAACAAAGCCAGAATTAAGTCCAAGCCCTAACACATAATAAGTACCAATTATCCATAGGTGCTTTACCAATGTGATATAAAGTCTTTCCTAGTACTATGTTGTTGTTTTCATCACTGGAGTTGTTTTTAAAGGCAAATGAGTAGAGAATGCATGGCACTGATGATCTATGTAAACTTTCCTGCAGCCAAATACAAAACAATGACAAAGCACATTGGTTCTACATTAGCATACACCATCTCTGGAAGTTGAAAACTCTCTAATGTGGAAATTACTTATCTTTTTGTATGTAATTGGGTTTCCTCGTTTGGCCCTCTGCTATTACTAAGTAGATCTAAGGTTCACTCCTATACTGTAAATGGACTATGTTGTTTTAGGAAAATCATGTCATTTGAGTTTCAACAGAGTTTATTTTTCCTATTTACAAAATTAGTTCCCAGAATTTGTGATATCAGATATCAGAGATTATATTTGTGTGTGTGTGTGCGCGCGCAAACCACCATACTGTTATCACTACTAAGCTATTATTTCATGGAACAAAAGAACAAAGGATAATGGTTTATTCAGCTGATTAGATGGATATAAATGTCATCATGACCAAGCCTGAGCTGAGGACTGGCCTTTAATAGTCACAGTCCTGGGTGATATTGAGGTCCTTTTCATCTCTGAAGTCAGCCTCTCTGAAGGCAACACAAGAGTGTTTGAGGGGAGGAAAAAAACAAAACAAAACATAATCTCTTGGTGGTAGGTGGCAGTTCATAATATTTCTGACTCTCTGGGGAAATTTAATTAAGTGGCCTACCACTGGGAGCTGGACATCACAAGGAAGACTCAAAGAAATCTGGTGACTAAAGGCAGTGTTTGATTGACAGCTTACTTTGTTGGGAGCCATCCATACGCAGCAGAGAGCCAGAGGTTTCAAGAGACCCACAAAAACCCATGTCCCCACAGCACCATGAGCCCAGCAAGACCAACCTTGTAAGTTGCAGGTAAGGGCCCTTGCATGTAATGGTTGAACTGAGAACAGCTTTTATTCACAACAATCAGTTTTAATGGCAGGAAATCTTAAAAGGCCCCTTGAACATGGAAAGAGTGAAAATTAGTAGTTTTCAAACCCATTTGATAACAAGTGTTCAACTTCACCCTTCACATTGGTTCTTTTTTCATATATATATTTAAATGTAGAGTACAAACTATTATGGTAATAAGTAAGGCTTATGCTATCCTTCATGTTTTATGAACAATATTTTTATGTGAATCTTCACTTAATCATTATTTTAATCTATGGAAATGTATACTCTTTTCTCCTGGAAACACTGAGGCATAGACCAGGGAACCGGTCTTCATAAAACCACATAGCCACAGACCAATGCAGATCAGATTATTTGTCTGGATTATAATCATACTGGATTAAAATTTCTATGGGTAGACACCAAATCTTCATTCACAATACAAATTCCAGTATCCAGCATGTGAAAGGCATTTATTAACCATTTTTTGACTGAGTGAATGAATGGATGAGTAACTATTATAATAAGGAACTAATAAGATTTATTTTGCTCCTGTGAACCCAAAAGTCACAGGTTTGATTTCCTAGCCAGGGCACATAACCAGGTTTCAAGATAGGTCTCAGGCCAGATCCGTGGCTGGAGGCAGGTGGAAGGCAGCCATACATTGATGTCTCTCTCCCTCTCTCCCTCTCTGCCTCTTTGCCTCTCTCCCTTTCCCACTCTCTAAAAATAATAACTAAAATCTTTAAAATATATATTTATTTTGCTTTTTAGCCACTTTTGGCAAAATGTCACGAACTTCCAGAATTGCAAACATGGAGGTGCCTATGGATATGATCAGCTTATTTTTATTTATTCAATACACATGCATTAAACAACTACCACATGAAGTACAAGGTGTTAAATACTATGAACATTTTACAAGAATTTGACCTTACTCATCTGTTTGGAAAACTGTGTTAGTAATTAGAAGAATCATAATTTTCCTACACCCCTTCCACCCTTTCATCCCCCCTTATATGGTGCCTGCTTCCCACATCAATAAGGCTGGAAAGGGCAAGCATTAGCCTATGAGACAAAACTAACGTTAGGGTTCTTTGATACTCATCCCAGATTTTTTTTCATGGCAGTCATATAAATAGGGAAATAACTGTAAAACAAACAAAAACTAAAGCAAACCTCATTTTTAATGGTGAATCATTAGAAGCAATGCTTTTAAAAACAAGAAGTAGGCAAAGAAAAAAAAAAAAAAACACCCCTCTAATTCCAATTTCTTCAATATTAGAAAGGAATAAACCAGTTTGTATTAAAAAATGATACACTTTTCTACAGAGAAAACCAAAAGACTCCTCAGATAAACTCCGAAAAATGTTCTAAATACTAAATATAACTATAAAAAGTTATTTATAAATTTCAGCTAAAATAATTGGAGAATATATACTTTTTAAAATACTATTTCAATAGCAATAAAAAAAATATTAAGACCTAGAAGTAAACTGCAAAATGTATGTAACATTTTTTAGAGAACTTTATTAAACTTTATTGAAAAACATATAAGATTACCCAGATGAATTTAAAAGTTCCATGTCTATGGGTTGAGTGAATGCTATATAAAACTGCCAATTTTCACTCTAAGTAATCTTACATTCCATTATAAAGCTTTTTACCAAAAATCAAGCAAGAATTTTCAAAAAGCCTAAGCTCGTCATAAAATTCATGCAAAAGAATAAATTCAAAATAGAAGGATGGAGACTTGACTTGGGGTGGTGCACACACAATGCAGTGCACAATGATGTGTTACAGAATTGTGCACTTGAGACCTGTATAATTTTGTTAAGTAGCATTACCCCAATAAATTTGATTAAATAAAAGAAGAAAAATGGAAGAAGAAAAATAATTAAGTGGGATTCAGTTTGCTGCATATAAGGACTGGATAATATCTGGATGAATTGTGGTAGGGAAAATACCTTAAGGCCAAAAAATCCCAGAAACTATAAATGAGATGATTAAGAAATTTTACTGCATTTAAATTGAAATATTTTGTATGATAAAAGATATAATTAAAAATTTGAGGTTCTGGCTGTTGGTACAGTGGATAAGGCACTGGCCTGCAAACCCAAAGGTTGCTGGTTTGATTCTCAGCCAGGGCACATAACCAGGTTGCAAGCCAGGTCTCCAGCCAGGTCTATAGCTGGGGCAGGTGAAAGGCAACCATACAGTGACGTCTCTCTCCCTCTCTGCCTCTCTCCCTACCCCTCTCTCTAAAAATAATAAATAAAATCTTTAAAGAAAAAAAAATGCTGAAAGTATAATGTTGAATGTAAAAAAGATGCTTACAATATGATGTCACTTAAAATAATCTTTAAAACACACAAATGAAGTTATACCTTTGAATAAGGGGGAAAAATTTGGCTTAATTATGTTTTCTTAAAGAGCTGAAGTAAATATGGCCCAACGTTAATATCTGTTTAACGTTGTCATAGATAATAGGTGTCTGTTAGAGATTTTCTATGCATGAAATGTTTGATCATTTAAAAAATATTTCCTTTTTAAAAACACAATGTATTGCTTTAAACATCTTTCCTCGTTAAGTTGGACAGTAAATCCTTTGTCATAAAAAGGCAATTCATTCTTTCTGTCTTGAGTATAAACAGTGAAGAGGATTTGTCTAGTGTGTTTGTGTGTTTGTTTGCTTGTTTTGTAATGGGAGTATTAAACAGGCAGTTTTCTTCAACATATGTTGGCTGTTCTGCAAAATAGTCTGGATTGTTTTACAAGTCAGGTTGTTGAGTTGATCATACAGTGAAAGACTAAAGGCAATGATTAGAAACAGATGTGGCATTTAAAAAGCTTCCACTATAAAAAGCAGAAAAGAGACAAAGGGGAAGCCAGGGCATAGCTAAAGTTACCGTGGACTTCCACAGGCATCTCCCTGCCCTCACTAAAGAGAGAGCTCATCACCACCCTCCATCCCAAGTTAGAGAAGACTACTTTCTCCGTATGAACAAGAAGGAACACTGATTCAGGAGCTGGTTGCTCTGAGACATTTTAAGAATCAGGCTAGACTCAGTGATTGGAATCTCATTGCCTATTGAGAGGAGGAAAATAACATTAATGTAGGATTTATACAATGGCAGAAGTTTCAACAGAAGTTGAAAGACAGAGTCAAAAGAAATGGTCTTAAGAAACCAGGGGTAGTTATGGAATGAGCTAAATAGCCTAACTTCTGTCAATTTCTGGAACCCTTATTAAAAACAGTAACAACAACAACTACAACAACAAAACCTATAGGTCAATTTGGTCTTTTCTAGAGAAGCATAAATAAAACTGTGTTTTGGGGAGATAGCTCTCCATGGGTCTCTCATTTTTGCATACATGAGCAGAGGCACTGGCATCTTTTCCTCTAGACTAACTCATCAAGGATACTTATAGAGTAAACAACCTGGGAAAGTAGAGAAAATGTCTCCTTTCAGAGCAGGGAGTAGGTTCATTTGCTGTCCAGTATAAAAGGTTTCCTAAGCTCAGAATTCCTCAGCTATTCAGCAAACCACCCTCTGTTTAGTGTGCACTAGGTCATGCCACATACCCTCAAGGAGTTTCTAAGTCCAGAGAAGCCAATGAGGACAAAATGGTCACAACTGCTTTCTGTATTATAGGTAATAAAGTCCTTTGTCTCTGATCTAGGAGTCTTGTGATTTACATCAGCATCCACTAGAGTAACCTGGATTAGCCTGTCAGTGGAGTTAAATCTCAGACCCTGTACAATTCTTAACAATTATTACTTCTAAGATTAGTGCTAAAGTATATCAAGTTCAGGTTCATCAAATACATATTAATCATTTCTTCTGTGCCAAGCATGGTATGAAGTGTAGGACATCTATTATCTTGTTGAAGCCTCACATTGGATCCTTAGAGGAATGAAGGCAGAGCTAGATTACATAACCTATCAAAAGTCATACAGAAGCCCTGGCTGGTGGCACAGTGGATAAGGCACTGGCCTGTGAACCCAAAAGTCGCTTGTTCGATTCCCCAGCCAGGGCACATAATCAGGTTGCAAGCCAGGTCTCCAGCTGAAGGCAGGCGGAAGGTAAACATACATTGATGTCTCTCTCCCTCTCTGCTTCTCTCCCTACCCCTCTCTCTAAAAATAATAAATAAAATCTTTTAAAGTAAATAAATAAATAAAAATTTAAAAGTCACACAGTTCATGAGAGACAGCTTCAGGCTACTAGTTCAGCCAGTCTGACTGGAGCATCTGTTCTTCAGGACTCCCTACCCATGCAATTAACACTTAAATTGCAACTGTTGCCCCTATTAACAATTTAAAAACTAACACCTAAGTACTTAGTGCTTGCTCAAAGTCACAAAGTTCATTCCTGGGAAGTTAGGATATATCAACTCTATTATAAAATCAAAGGCAATGCTGATTATTAAGTAAAGAAGTAGCTGCAAACTTTTTGCATGACAACCTTTATTCTCACTACAATCCTCTAGTATTTTTTAAATTTATTTTTTAATTCTTTTACTGAAAGCAAAAGAAGCACCTTTTCCCAGGCAAGATCAACTAAAAAATGCTGAAATTAGTGGACAAAAGTTTGAGGGGAAACAGACTTTGCATAATTTTAAGTTAATTTCCCCAAGAAACTTGCCAACTGCCAAAGAAGGAATAGAAACATTACAGTAGAGAAACCCAGCAGAAACCAACCTACCCCAGGGATGACGGTGCACTGCCAGCAGTAAAACAATCAACATCATACACTCCTGAATGTTGCTAAGGACCCATCATTTCAGTGTTGGTATTCTTGCCAAGGTAGGGCATACAGTATTCTCCAATCATGATAGAACATCAGATGCACCCAAACTGAAGGACATGCTACAAAATAGTCAATGTTTCTTAAAAGTGTCAAGGTCATAAAAGCCAAAGAAAGACTATAGACTAGAGGACAAGGTAGTTATAACAATGAGATGCAGCGTGAGATCATGGATAAGATCTTGAAACATATAAGGAAAAATATTTGTGTTAAAATGGATGACATTAGAAAAATGTCTATAGTGAATAATGTTAATTTCCTGTACATGATATTGTGGTATGGTTTTATTTTAAATCGGAGGGGGTCAGGGTGAGGTATATAGGGAATTCTTTGTATTTTTTCAACTTCTCCATTAAGTTCAAAGTTAGTTCAAAATAAAAAGTTGTATAAAACTTTAATTATAATGTCACATATATAAAACAATGTTTCATGAAAAGTAGTATGGTGTTAAGGTCATGTTCCCTGTATTCAAATCTCAATTCTCCTATTTATTAACTGCATTATATGGGGCAAGTAATACTAATATTTCTGTGCTCCAAGTTACTCATCTCACAAATGAGTAACATAATCATTCCTCCTTTCCAAGATTGTTAGAAAGATTAAATAAGGGAGCCCTTGCTAAATGCTAAAAACAGAGGTAGAACAAAATAAAAACTTGATACATAACATCTTTACTATTGTTGTTCACCTATGCCAGGCCCCCTTGAGCTTTACCCGTCAAAGCTGGCCTAATCGAAACCAGCAACCAGATCTTGGAAGTGAAAAGCAGGTGGGGGCAAAGAGTAAAATCATGGCCTCATGGGAGGGTGCTCTGAACCAGGGGACGCTTGCTTCAACGTCCACAAAGGCCAGGCCTGGAACACCGGCAACTGAAGTCGGTCTTGGCAGGACCCGAGTGGACCAAAAGTTGACCCCTGTCCGAAGGAGCAGTGACACTTCTGCTGTCACCACAGCCCACAGGCCCAAATACAGCCAGGTCTTCCAGCTCTTCCAGGAAAGCAAGAATCCTGGCTTTTTATAAAACAGCACCCCACCTCTAAATGTTGGCAAATAATTGGAAAGGGTAAAATCTTCTGAGGCCGATACTACAAAGACCAAACCAAACTGTCAAGGAGCCAAGTACACCCGGTGGCCCCCGTTTTCAACATGACTTTTTAGCAGGCACAATCGGAGAAATAATGTTACCTACACATACATGCTTATGCGTGCACACACACACACTCACACACACACACGCACACACTCACCTAATCATATAAACGGGGGAAATTTAGTAAGACAAAATGAAGCACAATTCTTGAATTATAAGTCTCAGAACTTTTCACATGCCCAGATACATTATGAATCCAGGTTAGAAGCTATGCTGTGCCTTTCTTTTTCACTTTTTATCAACGTTATCTGCCACTGGGCCTTTTTCCAAGGAGCTATTCATAGGACAAGCTACACTAGACCAAATGGTGTAGGATTCTCCTCTATGACCTCCCATGACCCTCTACCATCCTAAACTCAGCATCAAAACCACCTTTCCTTTCTTTTCCCCACAGTACTTAGTCCATGGTGGACTCCTGGTCATTTCTTACAAAATTGTCACTGGCAAAGGAATTTAGGGCTCATAATGCAGACTGTGCTTCAGCTTAGGGCAAAAGAAAAAGAAAAAGAAAGCCAGATGCTACACTGAACTGAACAAACTTGAGCCTGCAAACTGAACAAACAATCTGCCAGTTGGCTTTGATTGTTTGCAAAGGAAAAGCCAAACAAAGAAGGAGGTGGAATTCATTTCAGTAACCGGCATCTTTCAAAGAGAAAGAACTCAACCTCCTCCAGGAGAGGCAGCCTCACTGCTGCTACAATCAGAAAACATTTGCAAACAACCACTTGGTTAAAGAAAACAACATGTTCAAACAGCAAAGCTGTGGATTTCCTCTGGGCATTCGGTGTGTGTATGTATGTTTTGGAAGAAGGTCAGGGGGAGATGCCTGTGCATACATTTCATCTTTATGAATTAGGGCATCCGGTATCTCGGCCCTGGAAAGTGAAGGGTCCATAGAAGCCGCACCCTTATGAGAACGCATGTAGGGACTTGACAGCCTATAGAGCCACATGCTCCTTGATCAATCGGCAGATGAGAAAAAGAAGTCCCAGGGAGGACGACTGGCTTTCCTCAGAAATGGTTCCAACCCTGTTTTCTGCCTTCCTGCTTCCCTCTACCTAATTTCCTTTTCCCAACATGCTGCCTTTCAAAGCACAGGAGCACTTGACGAAATGGTTTACAAAGAAAGCCACAACTCGAATAGATAATTCCAGCAACTTTAAAACAAACAGAAATGGAAAATGGCAGAACTTAAACAGAAGAGTTGCGTGTGAGTCAAGGTGAAGAGTTCACTTCCAACACAACTGAACGGCATACCCAAATCCAAAGAAAATATCATCAAATTGCTGGCAGATCCTGTAAACTACTATAATAATAATAGTTCTACCTAGCAACTAACATTTCCTGAGTCTCATCGTGCCAAGCACAGTCCCAAATGCCTCTGTCTTTCATCTCATTCGATCCTCACAGCAACACCCTCTGTGGGAGAAGCAGAATCCTCACCACTTTAACAGATGGGGAAACTGAGGGTTAGGGTGCTTGAATAATTATCGCCCACGGTGATAGCTGAGAAGGAAACAGGTTGAGATTTGGACCCAGATCTATTTGGTTCCAAAGCCCTGCACTGTTCTACCACACCAAAAGTGTGGAAGAACACTTTTCCCACATAAGTGGGAAGCCACTTATGTCATATTATGATGTATAAGATAATTTTTAGATATCTAAAGAAAATGTTCATTTCTTATCTACACTGCCCAGCACTTGTCAGTCACTGTGGTCAGTGCTGAGAATGTAGCAAGGAATCAGATCCTGCCTGGGCACTCCAGGTGAGACCAAAGAAGATGAAGAAGACAAGATAAGTGTTATGATCTGGAGAACTGTGGGGACCCATTACACTCAATTAGAGGTCTCTGGAAGAGTACTTTGAATTGATGATATTTGAGGTGATCCTTGAAAGATCAAAAGGATTCTCAGAGGGGAAACAGGATTAAAATGCCATCCTAGACACCATTGAAGGACGAGAGAGCATTCACTGGCACATGCATTGGGGCATGAGGCAGTTGAAAGGTAGAAGAAGATGAACATGTAAACTCTGAGGATCTTGAACATCAGGATGAGCAGTTTGAACTTCATGTTGTATGTAATGAGGATAGGATGGAATAGATTCAATTTTAGACAGAAGACCATAGAAATGACCCCAATGAAACAGAAACTAGCCCGTAGAAAACAAGTGTTCAAGGAGATACTCTTTTCTAGTCATATCTATGTTAGAATTCCAGCTCTGCTACCCACTATCCATATGACCTTTGATACGTTACTCAGCCCTGAACCTTAACTTCCTCAAATGAGAGTGTAAGAATATCTAGCTCACACGGCTATTGTGAGAGTTAAAGAAGGATCCTCATGAAGTGCTTTGGAAAGTGCCTTACACATGTGAGCTATTATTCACATGGTGGGTCCTGATTTACATAATGTTTGGTTTGTCAGTGGTTTGGGATAATCAGTGCCAAGTTCTTTTTTCCTTCAAAACGTGCCCTTGGCTATTATACACAGATAGCTGATGGTATAGTAGAAAAGAGCACTGGTTTTAGAGAAAGGCAGGTTCAGTTTCTGATTGCCACCCCCCTCCCTGCCCCAGTTGGTGGTAGAGTCTAAGATGAATAACTTTAGGCCAATTATGACCCCTCTTTGAGATTTAGGGTCCTCTTTCAGCACTGTGGGTAGCACAGATTTGATAATCAGCAAACATAGGAGCCTTGTTCTTCCCTTCTAGGCCAGGTATTACCTGTGATTCTAGCAAGTTACTTAACTTCTCTGGGCCTTGGTTTTCTACTTTAAAAAAGTGGGAATAAGAATCTGCACTGGGTATTTTATGGGATGACTCTAAAGATCAAATAGCAGATGGGATAACATAGACCAATGCTTTGTAAACTGAATCACTTTACAAACATATGGGATTATATTTACAATTCCAGGCAATGTTCACGTGGTTCCACTGAAATTCTGAATTGCTGAGGTAAAAAGGAGTTAATATTTCAAGTCGTTGCATGAGCTCCAAGGAAGAATAACAATGAAACTTTCAACTCCTGGCCCAATAATTGGTAAAAAACGGTTTACCTTTATGAGCTTATTCATTGCTACCTTGTGAAAACAGGCCTAAATGCTATAAAATGAGGCCAATTAAATCTACACAATTCTGTTTCCTGCCTCCCATCAATTTCACCTCTTTCTCCTCCTGTCCCAAATAATAGCCTCTCCCCCCACCCTTCTCATCATGATGAAACCTGACATCTGTGAAGATCATAAAATGCAACATGCATGGGGGAAAAAATCATCCTAATACACACAGAGACACATAACAACATGCACACACACAGGGCAGATCAGCACACCCATTTTCAATAGTGGCTTTAACAAAGGAAACAGCCAATTGGGAAGAGCTGGTTTAATGGAGTCTCTGAGCAGCCCTTAGTACCATGGCTGTGACCGTTTCTTGAAACCCTTCCACGTGCCCTTCGCACCAAGACACTGAATGGACATTCAGAACCTAAATGCCCTTTAATGAAAGCAAGTGTCAGAACATTTGTTCCAAGGGACTACAAAAGTTACTGGCCAGAGGGGACTTCTCTTGGGGTTATTTTCTGTCACAGGGAGAAGGAAATATCACCCCCCTCACCCCCACCCCAGACGCCATGGACGTATAATGTCCTGACTGGGAAATACTGTATTTCTGTTTTTATTTTCACTTTTGTTCTTCCATGAACAGTGAGAAAGAGAAAGACCTTGGCTGGGGTGGAAGAAACAAACATTGGACATGAAGTGAAACCTCCAGAATTCAAATACTTATTGTGTTTTACACATTAGCTATGTCATGCTGTGTGAGTCACTCCTCACCTGTAATGTGGGGCAACAATGCCCACCTCCCAGGATTGTTGGGCCACTCAATAGGAGTCCAGAAATAAAAGAGGCTTTTATATTTTTAGTGTTGAATAAATGTGACTTGTCATCACTCCAAAGGGCAATGAATTAAAGTCAGGAGACACAGGGCCTGGATCCTAGCCCTGCTAAATGGCTGGGTGACCTTGAGAGATGATTTACCTCCTGGAGGTTCATTTTCCTCATACTATTAAAGAAATACTCACAAAAGCCTCTCTTATATGGCAGGTAGTGTGAATCATACTACTAAGTGTTAGTCAAACAGGAGGGATATACATTATATTACTGACTAATTACTAATGGTTAATTATGTGAATGACACAATTTCATCATTTTCATGTGGTGTACGTCCTTATGATCAACATTTCTACGTTATGTTATTCTCTTCCATCTTACCTTTGTATTCTAACTTATATTTTCCCAGATTGTGAATAGTAAATATTTTCATTTCTACTTTTCTGTTGTAGTACTGCCATATTTAGCAAGATGCTACAAATAGTTCATAGAATTAAATGTAACAGTGGTATATATAACAAATAATAGCAAAGGAAAACATTCCAGGATTAAAATTCACTGACTTTGCCTAAATAAGTCTTATCTCATTCTCTGATTACCCAACCTCAAATCTATCCTAATGTGAAAACTAAAATAGAGATACTTGCTTTTATAAGATTAGATAAGGTTAGGGAAAAAATTAGGAAAAAAAGAAAAGGGAAGATCTTTTGAGAAGGTTGCTTTAATTCATACATATCATAAAGAATAGCCCTGGCTGGTGGCACAGTGGATAAGGCACTGGTCTGTGAACCCAAAGTTGCTGGCTTGATTCCCAGCCAGGGCACCAGTCAGGTCCGTAGCCTGAGGCAGGTAAAAGGCAACCATACAGTGACGTCTCTCTCCCTCTCTGCCTTTCTCCCTACCCCTCTCTCTAAAAATAATAAATAAAATCTTAAAGAAAAGAAAAGAACAATACCAGCAGCTCTCCTGATAACTAGTTTCAAAAATGGGAGGAAATCATTGAAGTAAGAGTGTTCTCTTTTGAACACTATGGAACTGGTGGCAACTCCCACCAGGAAAGGAGGAAACAACTGGCCAAAGGCACCCAGTTTTGTGGAACGCCCACTATGCATCAGACACTATGCTACGTGTCTTACAACTACTAACACATTTTTTGAAGTATTTACTATTTCCAGAGACAGGGGAAGGGAGGAAGGCAGAGAGGGAGAGAGGCATCAGCATATGGTTGGTTGCCTTTCACCTGCCTCCAGCTAAGGACCTGGCTGGAGACTTGGCTTGCAACCTGGTTATGTGCCCTGGCAGGGAATCGAATCAGTGACCTGGTGCCTATCCACTGAGCCACCAGCCAGGGCTTACTACTAACATATTTAAATCTTCATATCTATAAAGGAGATGGTACCATCCCTCTTCACAACTTGTCCAAGCCCATGTGGCTATGGAATTCATACCCAAATTTTTCTGACCTAATTTGCACTATCTTTTCAACTCCACCAAGCCCAATTCCCTTTGTACTCCTTCCTAATTTGGCTGAGTGTAACATTGCCCCTGGCAAGATGCTCCGCCATGGTGGTAGGATGCCCCTGAAATGTAGGCACCTCCAGTAGGGGCACAGCATCCGAGCCACATTCTCGTCCCTTCCCATCTGCCTCCTGGTCCATGGCTATTCCACAGCAGCCAATAAAGGATAGAGCAGACTTAATAAAGCACCAGCCTGAGTTTCAGTGTCTGCTCTATCCAAGGTGAAGAGGAGAAAGCTTCTAGTCGTGCTTAGAAAGGACTGTTTTCCACGTTAGTAACTTGTAATATGTGAGAGAATTCTGATTGGTATAAGGAGGGAGAATAGCACTTCCTCATAAATGTACAGTTGAAGGCCAGGCACTATAGAAGCATTGTACAATACTACTTACTATGGTGATTTCAATGTTCTATGTTATTGCTATCTAAAATGGTTGTCATTAGCCACATGTGACAATAAAGCACTTGAAATGGGGCTCATACAACTGAGCGACTCAGTTTTAAATTTTATTTAGAATTAACTAATTTAAACTTAAATGGATACATGTAACTAGTGGCTACTGGATTGGACAGGATAGCCTGACTGTGTGATCTTGAATGAGTTATTTCACTTTCCTGAGCCTGAGAGCAGTCATCTGTTCATAATCCCAACACCTACACCTGTGTGGGATTAACAAAGTGAGAGAAGAACCATGTGAGTATCTAATGCAAAGTCTTGACTTAATAAGTACTCAGGAGACTTTAGTTGAATCTGAAAATGTGAATTTTGTAACAGTCCAAGAAAAATGCATGTTAAAAATACAAGCCTGGATATTTCTTCAAGATTGATTCCTTATGATTGTTTTATTCATCTAAACCTCATTTGACTGCCAAGAATGACCTTTGAGAAAGCAAGGGCTGAAGACAGCCATGCTCACTATTGGACTGTGAATATATTCTCTACCCCTGACTTTCCTGCTTCCCCCTGGAGCTCTGACATGTCATTTTCTCCTGGTGCTAATAACAGGAGTATCTGAAAGCAAGGCAAAGTGCTATTCATCTATGGAGCCAAAATGTTTGAGGGTCTCACTAAAAATTCCTTTTCTTCTTCTCCACTTTTTAAACAGATTGTTTTCAGGAAAATGTGCCCATCTGGTTCTGATTCATTTGCACTTAACTCATCAGAGGGTGGTGTTGTAATACCAGATTGACTTGCAGAAAGTTCCAATTCACGTATTTCCTAGCTTCTTTCCTTAGAGACAGGGGAGTGGGTTTGGTCAGCAGATAGACAAAACACACTCAAAATGAAACGAAGGACATAAGACGGCAGTTGTAGCCCTGCTACAAACTCTCCATATACCCCAACCATGTCTCATGTACCATTTCTGGGTACAGGCCTCCCCTCCCAGGAAACGAGGGATTCAAGTGAGTAGCAACTGACTTTTGTACAAACTGACTAATGCTAGTTCTCTCATGTGCAAAAACCCAGTATTTTTACAAAGAGTTGGTGGATGTCACTAAGAGCTCACACAAAATTGTACACTTTGATAAAAAGAAGTATAAAAGATGTTTAGAAATGACTTTAAAAAGTAAATGTGATTACTAGAAATTTACATGAGTTCATGAAAATTAAATAATCCTAGACCAGACCTTATATTTGAATAGCTGTACACTGAACAAGGTCTTCTCACATAGTCTGTTGGATGAAACACAGCAATGAGGGCTGGATAGTGGTATGGTTTAAAGGGCAAATATAGAGTTTAAATGTAGGTTAGTCGACAACCACCAATCTGCTCCTTTTGCCCTGAACTTTGTTGTCCAGCAATGGTTGCAAGACTTTCTGTGAGTGGTATCAATGTAAGACCAAGATGCTATGGGGCGGGTTATAGCATTGAGTTGGTGACCAACTGTCTCCTTTTTGAGTCAAGAACTAATGCCTGTAATTGCATAAAATGAATTGCAAGCTTCCTTAAGCAGCCATCTCAGCCAGTGTTCTTGTCATTCCATTCTTCTTAAGTCCAGGGCAGTTACTTACAAAACCCATTGTGTACCCACAGAACCATTGTTGAAATGATTTTATCAAAGTCCTTGGCTTTGATAATTTCCTCCATGATAACTACTCCCAAATTATATCACCAGACTATATGAGTATTTTCTTCCAACTTCATGTCTCATATACACAACAGTTTTCTTAACATCTTCAGTTGGGTGTCTTTCAGGAATCTCAAATTAAATATGCCCAAAATAAAACTTAATATTCTCCTCTCATGACTTCTCCCCATCCAGTGTTCCCTACCTCAGCAAAGAACAATGTCAACAATAGATAAAGAGATACTGAATCAAGGGACACCAAGTTCAGCCAATATCTTTCAACTTTCTGCTGACCTCTCTTTGTGAACTGAGGGTTAGAACAGTTTGAGCGAAACAGAATCTAGATCATCTTCTGCTATCTTTCATTCATTGGGCCTGTCAATAGTGAAGACATCTTGCATGGGCTGAGATAAGTTGTTGATTCTAGTTCTTTCTAGAGTAGACATTTTTTCATCAGGCTATGAGGCCTGGAGAAGGTGGGGAGCACACTCTAATTATTCTGTATTTCTATAGCACAAAGTAGGCATGACAAAGTGAAAGTTAAAGACTCTGTTCTCTACATCCTCTGAAATTTCTCAATACTTTAATTCTAACATTATTACACAAGCTATAATTATCTATACTGTTCTTCACTAGACTGTAAACTTTGCTCCTCTTTGCTATCTTAGCACTAAACTCATAGCCTGACATGTAGGAAGTATTGAGAGAATATGTAACAAATGAAAAAATGATTACATAAATTAACAAATAATGAATAAAGAAATTGATGAGCATTCAGTCTACCAGGAAGCTTTGGCAAGCCCTCAATGTGCTGTGTCCAACAAAGTTCTAATCACATATTCTCTCTCTCCTTCACCTCTCAGCCCAGGCAGGACTTGGGAAGAAAGCTTCAGGAAGAGCTTATATTCAGTGGAAATTACTCACCAGAAACCAACACCCAGTCTGACTTCCATGATTATCTTTCTCTCCTCTCTCTCTCTAAAGTCATTTGTGGTGTATTTTCCTCCCTTCAGCTTACCCATTATTATGATAATGACTTCAAACACTAAGTGTGGCTATTCAGGGCACTGTAAAAATATGTTTTTCCCATCACTACGGATGAAATAGTTTCCACTGTCTGTTTCCCTTGCAGATAGCAACAAAGTCCAGTGCAACAATTTTTTTTTTAAGTTCAAACTCTTGTCTGATATAGAATCTAAAACTTGTCCTTGGAAAGCGACACCCAAGGGAATTTAAACACAAATGCTCTTTGCTTGGCCCAGTTCATTGCTGTGACTTGTAATGATCTGTTTCTGGGAGCTGATTTCCCTATTCTTCCCCTTTGGACTTCCCAGAAGGCCAAAATAAGAGGCCTTTGAGTAATGTATCTATTTCATTCAGATATCCACTGGGATCTTTAGGGACTAACACTATCCTGTAAATCTTACTGTCATCTTTTTACTGCTTTCTCTGTTTATATTTCCCTAAAATACGACTGTCTCATTCCCTGAGCTCTTCACTCCCTCCATTTGATTGACTTGGCATCACCAGGTCAATATCTACTACTTACTATCCATACGAGGCCCTATCACTCACATGACCTTGGACCACTCTTTCACCTCCTAGCTCCATTGTTTCCACTAAATAAAACAGGAGTATTCACCTGTGCCTCACAGAATCTTTGTGAGGTTAAATCAAGCAATATATCAGATACCATGCAGGAATTGGTCCTAAAATGGTTGGAAGACCATAGATTCTCCTCCTTTCTGTTAATATCTTTCTCCTCTGAACTTTGGTGACACTAGTGTTTATATTTATGAAAACATAAAATTCACAGCCAGAATGACTTTTAGAAATAGTCATCTGTAAATTCCCATTTAAAATGCTTAGTACACACACACACACACACACACCCTAAACTAGGCATTTGGACATACGGCCATTTGAAATTCCAAGGATGACCTGTCTCCACTGCCATTTACTTCTCCTGTGATTTGACCTTTAAAATAATTAAAAAAAAAAAAAAAAAAAAAGCCCTGGTGCTCAGTCCAAAGAGGTTATGAGGAAACTCTGTGGGAACACAAAGAAAAGGGATGTGCTATTTTTCTAAAGCCTTTTGTTCTTTGGTAAGCCTAGTTCCTATTCCCATGCCCACTGGTGATAGTCATTGATAAGTAATGTACATAAAGAACATTCATCCTCTACCAGGCACTCAGCTGATATATTACTTGTAGAGCATGTTTAACCCTTACAACATTCCTATATACCTGAAGCTATTAAGCAATCAGGTTGTAGGGGGCGCAGCCATCCCTAGACACTCTCTACTGTGTTTCCACTGGGGTCTACCCAATAGCTGGGCTCCCCACTCCAGCTTTGCTCACAAGCAATTAGAAGAGCAATTGTATGTTAAGCTGAAAGTGACCAATGATTAATTGGCCAAAGAGCACTGAATCAGTCTTAACTGTGTTTCATTCACAAATGATCCAGAAAAAGTAACACGGGCATGCAGAGATCAGGGGCAATGTATGCCTCTGTCATTTCATCTTACTGAAAAAATACCTAAGGTCTTTGGTGCCAATACTTTGCATCTGCAAAAGCCTACAGTCATTGCAGAATCCATGTGACACCTGGAGCCTGGGACTCTAGGCTGGAATCACTAAGCATGGTTTTGCTTCTCAAAGCACAAAGCGATTTCTATAGAAAATAAGCCAGCTGTTCTCTGCCAACCTATCATTGGCCTTTAGGTTGACAGAAATTGTGGACTTCTGTTGGCAAAAGGGCAGCATTAACAGTTCACCCATGTGAACCAAAAACCATCCCAGCCCCAAAGATTTATGGAGGTATCAGATTCCATTAAGCCAAGCAGCTGAAATTTTGGTGATATCACTTAGGAAGGGACTGTCTCCTTTGGGACAATTGAGCCATACAAATAATATTTTAAATGGTTTTTACCCCCCCCCCATGAGTAATATATGTAGAAATACATCTATCTGCAACACAGATGAAAATCCTGAAGTTCCAAGGCAGTACAAGACTGAAAGAACTGACTCTGATAGGGTCAGCATTTTTTATTCCTTGTTCCATCTCAATGCTGGGTCACATACTTTATAATCAACTTCCTCCCTTTGATCCACAGTTAGCAGTTTTCAAAATGCTTTTGTATTCATTATTTCATTAGTCACTCGCAATGACCTTGAAAGGTTATCACTTGTGTTTCGCATATGTGGAAGTTATGGATCAGAAAGGATAAATAACACACCAAATATCCCATAGCCCATAGTGGTTGCCTAGTGTTCATGCCCCTGCCTCCAGTTGGCCCAGACTTCTATATGCAACTTGGTACCAATTCTGAGGCATGACCTAGGCTATCTGCTTGGGTGACTAGAAGAAACAAGCAGGTTCCTTTTAGACATTACTAGACTTCATTTCTTCCTACATGCTGATTCCAACTGGTGTCCAATTCCAATGAGTCTTTAAGTCTCAGCACAAAGTCACTTTCTCAAGGTGGTCTTCCCTAAAACCCCTATCTAAGTTAGAGGTTCTACTGTTCTATGCTCCCTCAGCATCTTATTATTATTTAGTAATATTCCAAATATTTGCACCTTTTTCAATTGCTATTTTCTTTGCTAAGCTTAAAGTTTCATAAAGGTAGGGACCATATTCAGCTAGTATAGTTCCTCATACTCATTAGGCACTTAATAGATGTCTAGAGGGAAATAACAAATCATTCCCTGTCATGGAGAAGTCTGGATAGGTCCAGAGAGTGTCAATCCGTCCATCAGAAGGTGACTTACCAGAGGTTAATCAGAGAGTAAGTACAAAAATATATTCAGGAGATCAGCAGCTGGTCAACTGATATAAGCCATTGGTTTTCATGTCTAAATGGAGGCTGGGAGCCAGGAATAGAACCAGGGGTAGGGCTAGAGGACCCAGAGCCTCTATTTCCAGCAGGATAGATCACTCAAAACTCTCCTTTAGGAGCCAGAGGACTGGTATCCCAACAATAGCACCCAGAAACAAAGTTCACAGACCTTTTGAGGTATATTTTAGTTAAAATAGTTGTCCCTATACCTTGACAAGTACTCTCCTTCTTCTTTTGTGCTCAACCATTTCATATAGTAAGTGATAGGGAGTGGTAGATAAAAGTACTGGTGGAATATCATGGCAGAAGGTGTGTTTAAGGAGGGTTATTCTGTTAGGATAGATAGAGGAAAACCACACATGAATCAGGAAGACCAACTAAGAGGCTAACAGTCAAGAGAAAACAACAGTGAAAATTAGAGCTGAGTGAACAGAATTAAAATATATGACAAAAGGTATACTCAGTTAAGTTTGGTAATTGATAGGATATATAATAGCATCCCCCTTTGACTGACTTTTTGTTTATATCCTTTATTTTTATATGCTTTATCTCACTTGGTCCTTACAATACGTCTGTGTGTTAGATAAGGAAACAGACTTGAGAGATGACTTGCCTAGGCTACACACTCTGGGAGCACCGGACTGGAGCTGGAGTCCAGGTCTCCTGATGGCCATCTCTGAGCCTCCAAACAGCATCAGGACGTGTAGAATGGGGGTTTGAGTGACAGGAGTGGCACACCTCACTCCTCCAGGATCAAGCCGACTTTGATCTTAGTTGTGTATTCATATTTATGTAAATGCACATTTATAGCCGTGCATTTCCCAGAAGAGAGGTCAGAGGATTCCCATCAGCTCTGGGAGTCCGTCTCACCAGCTGCTGCACCAGAGACCCAAGCTTCTCACGACCGGCTTCACTCTCTATGAGTCAGAACTCATTTTCATCTTACTGTTTTTCCTCATTACTAAGGAAATTCCCAGGTCATTATATAATATCCAAATAAAAAATTTTAAAAAGATGAAAAATGTCATTTACTCTGCTACAACTTACTTGTTTATCTGATAATATAATACAAAACACTCACTATCATTGATGGAACCTCTACGTTCAGGTATGCAGGAGGTACTTTTACATAGGACATCTCATTTAATCTTCACAATAGTCTCAGACAGGGCTGTTATTTCCCCTACTGATAAGGAAACTGAGACTCCCAAAGACTAACTTGTCGCAGTTTAAAAGCTAGTGAGTGACAGAGGAAGAATTCTGAGCAGGTCCTCTGATTCCAGAGCCTACACACATGACTGCAACTGTACATCAGAAATATCTTTCCAAGTCAGACATAATTCAGTTATATCTGTTTCGTGAAGAAAAGGTTTTCATTTTCTTCTATTCCCCTAAGCATTTCTTGGGTTTAGTTAATTAGAGTGAAGGGGCCAATTTACAATTCATTTTTAACAAATCACATCTTTCAAGTAAGCATCAGCGGGTTCTTTCCTATCTACTTGCTGAGCCAGAAATCCTTGTAGTTATGCCCTCTTATCTGTGGTGGTTAAAGCACGTAACCAAAACAGAAAACCTGGATCTTTGGTTAGGTCCTGGCTACACTATTAACATATTGAGAGATCTTTTTTTTTTTTTTTCTTTAAATGAGAATAAGCTTTAATAAAATAAAATTATATGTCAAAAGACCTGACTAAATGTAAATTTAAAAACATGCAAAAATATCTTGCTAGTTAATAACAAAATTTCAACATTTTAAAAGCAAGAATTTGGACTATCCATGTTAGAGAATACCTTTTGGTTACATGGCAATCATTTCAGAAAACATTTTTTAACTTGGTTTTCAATAGATTCAATTTTTCATACTGAGAGATCTTGGGCTAGCAACCACTCAGTCTGCATTTCAGTCACCTCATCTTCATGATGAAAAGTTTGAGTGGTCCCTGAGGACCCTTCCAGTTCTGACCTATTATATAACTTGTCTCTTATGACTTTCTAAAGTGTGGACAGGCTTATTTTATAAGGTCTTTTATTTTTAAAGATTTTATTTATTCTTTTTAGAGAGAGGGGAAGGGAGAGAGACAGAGAGGAAGAGAGACATTAATATATGGTTGCCTTTCACCTGCCTCCAGCTACAGACCTGGCTGGAGACCTGGCTTGCAACCTGGTTATGTGCCCTGGCTGGGAATTGAATCAGCAACCTTTGGGTTCACAGGCTGGTGCCTTATCCACTGTGTCACCAGCCAGGGCTAAGATCTTTTACTTATAATAAAATTTAAATAATTCACAGTAATATTCATAATAGTAGAATGACCAGAGAACAGATATGGAGGCTGTATTAATTTCCTATGGCTGCTGAAGCAAATGATCACAGTGGGCTTTTTTTTTTTTTTTTCATTTTTATTTTATTTTATTGTTGTTTAGTTACAGTTGTTCCAATTTTCCCTCCACTGACCTCCCCTGCCCCACCCACACCTGCTTCCAGTCAATCCCCACTCTATTGACCATTAGTAGTTTAAAACAACAGACATTTATTCTTTCAGTTCTGAAGGCTGGACTTTGAAATCAAGGTATTGATTAAGTTGTGCTCCCTCCATACTTGCTAGTGGAAAGTTACTTGCCTCTTCCCCTTTCTGGTTATCTATTGGTCTCTGGGCTTGTGACTGCGTCACTCCAATCTGTTTCCAGTCTGCACAATCATGTTGTCTTCTCCTCTCGTTCTTTGTTAAATCTACCTCTGCCTCTCTCTTATAAGGACATTTGTGATTTCACTTAGGCCCACAGGCTCCCACCAACTCTAAATCCTTAATTTAATCACATTTTTAGCAACATTTTCCTACATAAAGTCACATTGGTACGTTCCAGGGATTAGGATCTGATATCTTTGAGGGCCATTGTTTAGTCTACAACAAAGGAACACTGAAACCTCATTTCAAGTGCTTCTTGATGACACTCAAGGTGCTCTCTCATGGATGTCTTTATGAACAAAGGCCAAGTAGAGGTAAATGTGGGTGTTTGATGGAGCAGGGGGAAAAGCAGAAAAAGAAAGTTAAGAGAGGCTGATTGTCATGGGATCATTATACTGCCTCAGGCTGACTGGCTGAAAGGCTGGACCCTCAGAAACCAGAACAAGACCCCCAAAGAGAGCCCTACATTGCCCAAACACAAAGTAATTTTATGACATTAACCATTTGTTGTAAAATCAAGCAACGTTTTCGTGCCAGAACTTTCCTTCTTTGATCCATTTAATTCCTTACAATGTATTTACTTTTTAATTTTTTTCTAATGATAAAAGAAGCCACACTTTTCATACCTACTTATACTACTCATTTGCTCCTAAACTAGCATGGGATGTCCCAGCTCAGTTTTTCCTGTTGAAACTTTACTAACTTCAGGAAATAATCTTTGATAACAAAGTTCACAGGATAGTTTAGTAAACCAAAATTGGAAATTTCCTAGGAAATTTGAATTTAAGACTAGATCCTAGCAGAACCACCTGGGTGTCTTTGCTTAGGTCATGCCTTACTCCATCACTAAGAGGCCAGCCCTTCTCAGCCACTTGATCTCTCTCCCTGATTTAGAATAATCTTGAAAAATGTCCTGCCAAGTTCTAGACTGTAAGCTCTTAGATGGCAGGGAAAATGTTTTAAAGAAAATAATGATTTATTGAGCCTTGTGTTCCCCCTAGCACTCAGTAAATGTCCTATAAGTAATGGAAATTACTCCTGTTATACAGAAGAGTATAACTCTCTACACTGCCCAAAGCAATTTCCATATGAACCCTCTGATTGTCACAAAACACCTGGGAAGTACAAAGTATCAGAAGTAGATTTTCACTTTTAGTAATGAGAATACATGCTTAGATGTTACAGAACTATATAATTCTTAGAGCACAAGGAACTTGACTAATGACATTGTCATCACAGCTTTCCCAGAAGCTCTTGAAAATTTTTTCCAAGTGCTTCTATAAACAAACTCCTAATGTGCATATATTTCTGGATATGACTAATGATCATGACATAAGAAAAGTCAGATCATCCAATATAGGTATGGCATCCTTGAAAGCTTAAATGTCAGACTTGGTGAATATTTAGCTCCCCCATCCTCTTCCTGTAAGACACTGGGCCAATTTTTCCCACTTTTTCTGTAAAGGAGAACCTAAAAATGATTTCAAGATGAAGGTGGTCATCAGTTCAAAGTGTCTAACGCAGATCCAAGTAAATAATTATGATTCAACCTATTCAAACAACCTGCTTCTTATATATTGCCCTGGCTGGGTGGCTTAGTGGATTGGAACATCATCTCTTATACCAAAAGTCTATGAGTTTGATTCCCAGTCAGGTCACATACTTAAGTTGTTGGTTTGATCCCTAATTGGGGTGCATATGGGAGGCAATTGATGTTTCTCACATCAATGTTTCTCCCTCTCTTCCTCTCTCTCTAAAATTAATAAACATATCCTCAAGTGAGGATTTAAAATAATAATAAAATAAAATAGATATACAGTATTTATGTATCTAGTTCTTGGAAATGTAACAACTCCAATCCATTAATTCAAACTTCTAGTAACTCATAAGTTGTGAGTTAATTAGATACAGCTTGTAAGCTTCTCTAGGATTTAACTTCTGTAAGGAGAGAAATGTTTTTCTTATTTAACATCCTATTCTCAATGTATATACAATGTTTTGTACATAGTAAGCAGTCAATTGGCAGTAGTGAAGGTTGAAAATAGACAATGCATTGCACTAAATAAAAATATCAATGTACGCAGCTACAACTTCCACTTATGTGTATGTAAAGGAAGCTTCAAAAGCAGCTCTTTCAATGTATATTCTAATTTGAAATTCATGTTTTCCTCCAATTGTAGACTACTTAATAAGGATGTGGTTTTTGCTGAACACCAAGAAATCAAACTTATAATTTTCTGTGACAAATTTATAATTCCTAAATGATCAGGTACTGCATTAGATATGTAGTAGGCATTTGCTCTTTTGCCTATTTATTTTCTTTTTCCTCATTATCTGGATGAGTCATCCCAATTTTCTTTTATGAATTTCCTTACTCCAGTCTCAGTCCATATCATCTAGAGAGGGCTGATCCCCACTCCCAGCTACAGGGGTGGGCATGTGACCCACCAACCTTGGCCACCATGATTGGCCCAGAGATCATGAGTCATGACAGGCAGTCCCAGGATCTGAGTTAGAACAGCCTCTCTGTCTTCCAGCTGAATTGCCAAACTGGTAAAATATGCCTGAAGATCTGACTTTACCAGTGGCCCTACTGCTGCCACATAAATTTGCTTGAGAATGAAGCCAGTCAGAGGAAAGCAGGCCAAGACAAAGAGGGGACAGGTTACTAAAGATAATCTGGGTCCAGCCAAGGCAGGTAAGTGAGCTAGTAAATTCCCCCCTTTGTTTTCTTAAGTCAGTTTTTTTTTTTTTTTTTTAGAAATAATATTTAGATCTTTATAACCCTCACTCAGTTCCCCCCAATGGTAACATCTTAGATAAGTATATTACATATACATATATATGTATATGGATATATCATAAGTATATTATGATATCATAGCCAGGAAATTGACAATGATACAGTCTATGGATTCTATTCATAGTTCTCCAGTTTTGCATGCACACAATTGTGTGTGTTTAGTTACATGACATTGTATCACATGTGTAAATTCATATACATCAAGATACAAAACAGTTTCATTACAAGGATCTCTTTCATAGCCACAGCCACCTCCCCTAACCTCTGATAAGCATTAATGTATTCTTTATCTTTATAAACTTGTCATTTCAAGAATGTAATAGAAATGAAGTCACATAGCACATAGCCTTTTGAGACTGGCTTTTTTTCCCACTCAATATAGTTTCCCAGAGATTCAGCTGAGTTGTTCCATGTACCTATATTTCATTCTTCTTTACTGTTGAGTAATGTTCCATAGTATCCATATACCATAGTTTGTTTAGTAACCACTCACCTGTTAAAGACATCTAAACTGTTTCCAGATTTTAGTTATTATGAATAAAGTTGTTATGAACTTTGGACTTAAGGCTTTTGTGTGAACATAGGTATTCATTTCTCTAGGATAGGTGCCCAAGAGTATAAACCCTGGGTTGTATGGTAACTGCATGTTTAGTTTTTGGTTTTTGTTTGTTTGTTTGTTTGTTTTTTATCAATGTATGGTTGTGCTTCACCTGCCTCCAGCCACAGACCTGACTGGAGACCTGGTTTGCAACCTGGTTATGTGTTCTGGCTGGGGAATCGAACCTGTGACCTTTGGGTTCGCAGGCCGGCACTTTATCCACTGTGCTACCAGCCAGGGCAAGTTTTGGGGTTTTTTAAAATTTAATGTTATTGTTGTTTTATTACATCCATCCTCTTAAGTCAGTTTTAATGTGGTTTCTTTCTCAAACAACTGAGGCACATGTAATAAAAATCATCATATCAAAATCACCAACAGCTTAAGGAAAATTGGTAGGAGAAAAATACAAGACAGGATAATTTCATCCATTGATTTATTTTGCTATGTAAAATAAAAGCACCATCATTCAATTTTCAAAACTAATATTCATTGAGTACAGTCAATATTTATGAGCACCTACTACTATGTATTAGGCACTGGGCTGGGTGCTAACATGAACATGCTCTGTATTAGTAATTGACTTTGAGGGTTGACACACTGAAAAAAAAATGCTAGTTCCTGAAGATGGATGAGTTCTCTTCCAAAGGGCCAATAAGTTGTCTCTTTTGTGTCTGGTATGAAGCATGCAAGTGACTCTGAATGCTTTTATTAAAAAGTGAATTAAAGGTCAGAAGTGAATATTTCTTAGTCTCTGATTTCCTGTCTGGGTGCCAAGGGCAGTCAGAAAAGGAGGGAGGGTTGATAATACATAATTTGTTAAATGACAGATGAGGATTCTTGAGGCTGGGTGAGCCAAACCACAGAACCTGGCCAAGCTGAGCCTAGAGGCTGAAGCTGTGGAGAAATGGTTTCATGTCCATGTGGCAATCTTTTTAATATTGTCAGGGATGCTGGTTGAGAAATGATTAAAAAGAGAGGTGGGGGAATCAGGGCTTATCATGGAAGCAAGAGTAAGAAATGGATGTTCAGATTTCATTAAACATAGGCAACTGCAGACCTAGAAGGAAAATTCTAATATTATTTTCCATTTTTAAAATTCTACGATTATCCATCTTTGAAACAATCTCCTGCCACTAGGCTGTCCACTAAATACTAGATTACCACAAGGAGTCAAGCTGACTTAGAGTTTAATAAAGACTCTGCCACCAGCTATCTGTGTGGTATGCAGTAAATTATAAATTCTCTGAGCCTCACTTTCCTCATCTTAAAATCAGAATATCCACATCTGCCTCTAGGATGGTGTGAGAATTGTGTTATGATGCATGCAGGAGTACCTTGATAAAGCCTTGTGCACAGTAGGGACACAGCAAATCTTAGTTTTCTTTTTCCTCCCTTTCCTGTCTCACATAATTTAGCAAACATTGAGGCATTCTATGGAGCAAGATGGCACTGACACATCCGGGGAGCTATGTAGCTGGAATTGGTATCTCACATCTCCTATTTATCACCTATGAGACTTTGGCAGTTTTCCTCTTCAAATTCGGGATTTTATTTAATGTTAAAGATGAGCATCATCACTATTGACTTGTGTATCTCACAGCATTATTGAAAGGATCAAATGAATCAATAAAGTTAAAAATACTTTAAATAAACATGCGTCATATATGTGTGCATACATATATATTTATATTTATATATCAAATTGTACATGAAATATAAGATATACTAAACATTTTATAAACATTAAAAGTAGGTCAATCTTCATGGCATTGGATTTGGCAAGACTTTCTCAAGTATGACACCAAAAATATAAGCAACAAAAGTAATAAAAGATAAAATGGACTTTATCAGAATTATAACCATCTGTGTGTTCAAGAGCATTATTAAGGGGGTGAATAGACAACCTGTAGAATGAGTAAAAATATTTGCAAATAATATATTTGATGAGTACAGAAATCAGAATATATTAAAAAAAAAACTCCTAGAACTTAACAACAAAAATTTAAAGAGATAACTTAAATAGACACCTCACTAAAGAAGATATATAAATGGCCAACAAACACATGAAAAGATATTCAATGTCATTAATTATTAGGGAAATACAAAGTTAAACCACAATTAGCTACAACTTCACAACCACTACAATGGCTAGAAAAACAGTAACAACAGTGGAAAATAATAAATGTTGACAAGGATATGGAGAAATTGGAACCCTTACACATTGCTGTTGGGAATGTAAAATGGTTCCGCTGCTATGGAAAACAGTTTAGCATTCCCTTAAAAAGTGAACAATAAAATTACCATATAACCCTTCTTATGGTCTATATCTAAAATTGCAAATAGATACATACCACTTCTCTCTTAGGTCTATTCCCTAAAAAACTAAAACAGGTACACAAGCAAGTACATGCACATGCATGTTCATAGCAGCATAATTCACAATAAGCAAAAGGTGAAACTAGTTCAAATACATATCACTAGATGAAAGGATAAATAAATTCTAGTATGTACATGCAAATGGAATACTATTTAATTATAAATAGGAGTAAAGTGCTCATGTATGCTAAAATATGTATAAACTGAAAATGTTATGTGAAAAAAATCAGACACAAAGGTCATATATTGTATAATTCCATTCATGTGACATATCCAGAATAAATAAATTCATAGAGAGAGAATAAAGGGTAGTGGTTTCCATGTGAGGGGGCTGGGAGAAGCAGGAACGGGGACAAAATGCCTAAGAGGTAAGGAGTTTTAATTTGGAGTAAGGGCAATATTTTTGGAAATAGATTGAAATGGTAGTGGCTCAACACTGGGAATAAACTACAAGCTACTGAATTCCTAACTTTAAAATGGTTAATTTTGTTATGTAAATGTCACCTGAATAAATATTTTAAAAATAGATTGATAACTTCAATAAGGATAAAAGCTGGTCTCTCAAAGAACTTTTTTGTATCTAAGTATTTTGCATTGCGAAAGCAAATATAGTATTCATCCCATAAAATTTTAAATAAATTAATATGTGCATCAATAAATCAACTAATAAACAGCGATTGTAAGGAACACAGAAGAGTCCAAATAAATTTTCAAGCAACATAGAGTCATTGCCAATGATATCACTGTTTTATGACAAACCATTACCAAGTGAAACCAAAAAATATTAAAATTATCCATAAATTTGCCAAGATAGCATGTAATGCCATGACATAGCAGCAAGAGTTTCCAAAGTATGTTATTTGTTTATTTTAGTTTTCGGTAATTCCTGTCCCTGTCTCTACTGAAGAATGTTCCTTTATTTCAAATTAAAAGTAGCTAAAAACTATTTAAAGAACACTAAGTGGCAACATTTATCTCAGCTCTGAAGCTGGATCAGCTGAAAAAATAGTTGAAAAAAACTTAGAATTAATTTTGTTATTGCTAAATCGCAAGAAAGACCATTCTCAGTTTGTTTATAATTTTCAAATGTGTTTATATTAACAGGATTTTTATTTATATGATGTGTTTGTAAGTTTCAGAGTTGATCTACATGAAAATATTGCATTGCTGAAAAGAATGCTATTTGATCATTAATATAATTTGGCCTATGTGGCTGCATATATTATTCTAAATCTAACCTGTTAAATGAAATGAAGTGTCTAAAACAGAAGGAATTTAATAGAAGAAATTGGTTGCATAGGTGGTGAATGAGTGAGAAGCTTTATGGGAAACCGTAAGGCTCTCTAGAGATTGGCATCGTTGGCAAGAGGTTGCTACAGCCTCTGAACTGGAAAGACAAAGCAAAATGCCCAAGAGCCAGTGTCACCTGGTGGAAGCTCGAATAATCCTGAGCCAGGGTCCATGAAAGACATAGAACACCTGCTTGAGATAGAAGACTCACAGGGAGAAGAAACACCCTGGCTCTTCTTTCCACTCTTCAGTCCCTCATCAGTACATCCCATTGGGGAAAGCCAGTTGGAGACCAGGGGCCAGGAGCTTCTGCAACATAAGGGCAACCAGGGAAGGACGAGGAAAGGATGTGAGGGCAAGTAGGTCAAAACGAATTAGTACTGTAATGGGGCAATATCATATGAATTGGAGGCATTTAAATATGTACATTTAGTCTCTGTCCTCAAGGTTCTTAATGTCTGATTCAGGAAACAGACTCTGATGATTAACTTATCCTCATAGAATTCAGTCTTGGATATAATACCACAGATAACAAAAAAGTACTTTATTCCACAGATAACAAAAGTAGTACTTTTACCTCATACTTTCACACATATTATTTCCACTTTTAAGATAAAGAAATTAAAATTTACAGAGTTGCCACAAACCTACGATGAATGTCCTACGATCCTGGATTCCTCTACCCCATCAAAGCCTCATGGAGTCTTACATGTTGGTGTTTTTACACCATCACCTGAATGTTCTGGGATATATATAAAGAAGGAAGGAAGAAAGCAAGGAAGGAAGATGAGTTTACGACTGTAGACATACAGTCAATACAAGTGAAGTGCTTTGTTCACATTATTTCATTAATGCTCACAAAAGTCCTATGAAATGTCATACTCATCCCCATTTTCCTGGAGAAAAAACTGAGACTCAGAAAGTCAGAACCAAAATTCCAACCCATATCATTCTGAATTCAAGGTTCATGATCTCAGTTGTTAACATACTACAACCTCTCACTGATGAAGGAATGGTATCTATCTCTTGTCTGTTCCCATAAATTCTCATGGTGATGAGACAAGATTATATATGTGAACACTCATTTAAACTCTAAATATCCACACAAAGTGACTTAATATTTTGTACTTTTTATTGTAAAGCACTCCAACTCCCAAGCCATAGAGCTTTGATTAAAACACAGGTTACTTCCACCAGCTACAATTTATCTAACCTCTCAATGCCAAACCTCAAAATCAGGGAAGAAGTGCGGCAGAAACAGCTTCTACTGAGTACTTCTATGTGCCAACCCCTGAAGTGGGTACTTTATATGTATCCTTTCATTTAATCTTTGATGAAGTCTATAAGGTAAATATTATCAACCTCATTTTACAGCTAAAGAAATTGAGGTTCAGAAGGTTGTTAACTAAGGTAAGATATCATAGTTATTAAATATGAAGAGGAAAGTCAAAGGTAGATCTTTCTTGCCTGAAAGCTCATGATCTTCCTAACACATCCTTAAGTGCTTGCCAGGAATACTATCACAGGGAATCCTCATCACACCCTGTGATGTAGATATTTTCATCCCCACTTTACAAATGAGGAAACCATGGTTCAGAGAAAACCCATGATTTGCCAGTGGAACTAAATGGAAAGAGGCCAGGGTTTGGAGGCAAAGTCCTAGCTCAAATTCCAGTTTTGTTATGTAACAGTAAGTGACTTGGGTAATTTAATTCCTTTCTATAATGTTGGAATAATAATATGTGCTTTACAAGGTCACTGTGAGGATCTAAAGAGGCAAGACCTATATAGTGTGTGCATGGCAGGAGTGCTCAATAAATGGTAGCTGTTATTTTGGTCATTACCCAACTTATATTTTTCTATTTTCTTTTTTTCTTTTTTTAAAATTTATTTATTATTTCCAGAGAGAGGGGAAGGGAGAAAGGTAGAGACAGAGAGAAACATAAATGTATGGTTGCCTTTCACCCGCCTCCAACCATGGAGCCAGCTGGAGACCTGGCCTGCAACCTGGCCATGTACCCTGAGTGGGAATCGAACCTGTAACTTTTGTGTTCGCAGGCTAGCACCCATCCACTGCACCACCAGCCAGGGCTATATTTTTCTTATAAGTTAAATGAAAAAATGCAAATAGCATAGCACACAACAAGCTACATTATAGGTATTCAATAAGTGATAGCTGTTATCTTACTGTTAAGTATCAGAAATGGCCCTTGTGCTCTCTCTCATCTTCTGACTCAAAACCCACAAGAGAAGCCCCTGTCCTGTCTCTCAGCAGGATTTCCTCCATAATAAAACCCTCTGAGTTCACTCAGGTGCAATCTGATCTCTCCTCCCCTGGACTCTGGTAACCACTGATATTCCATCTCTCTTGACCTCCACCTTCCCCCAGGCTCAGGGCAGAATAACATCCCTGTCCTTCCTCTGAGAGATGTAAGGCAGCTTAAATAATTAACAGTTATAAGGTGCTTTGAAAAGAGAGCACGAAACACCATAAATCCAAAGAATTAATTCATAAAATCAGTGGTGGGCTTGACAATTATATATGTCATATTTGTTCAGCTGTGAGAATAGTGGAGAATGTCAAAGTTTGGAGCATGGTCCAAATTTCTCAAGACCAAGGATTTCCTGCAATTCTATATTGTCTGTGATCCCTAATGCTAAGATTGTAAAGTTCCAATCTCTTAAATACAGCATTAGGAATGGTTGCAGTTTATTAACTAAAAAAAAATATCTCTCTCTCCACTCCTCAGAGCTAATATGAGATGCAGTTTGGGTTTTGGAAGGCAAATAGTGACGTTAAATGTCTGAGCAACTTGAAGTTAGCAGAGCTTTCTGGTTCCATTATTCTCCAACTGGGAACATTTTAGCTCCTTACATAACCTATTTTAGTTTTCATTTTCTCCTTAAGAAAAAGGCTAATAGTAGTCTAGCAATTCAAATTGTTATAATGAACTAATGAGATAATGCTTACAACCCTGGCTGGTGTAGCTCAGTTGGTTGAGCACTGGCCTGTGAACCCAAGGGTCACTGGTTTGATTCCCAGCCAGGGCACATAACCAGGTTGCAAGCCAGGTTTCCAGCCAGGTCTGTGGCTGGAGGCAGGTGAAAGCCAACCATACGTTAAAAATAAAAATAAAAAAGAGAGAGAGAGAGAGATAATGCTTACACATTTGTTTACCAGGACCTGGCTGATTTGACTCAGTGGATTGAGTGCTGGTCTGTGAACCCAAGGGTTGCCAGTTAGTTTACTATCTTATTCTGTTCCAGACTTATATTAGGCAATAGCAATTGAAAAAGAAAAGGAAAAAGATTTTCTCTTCCTAGAGAATCACTAAACAATAAGGATATTTGCCATGGTAACTATCACCTTAGGGCCTATTGTATGTTTTCAATGATTTTGATTCACTCATGTCTAATTACTGGGAATGCAGCTATATTATCTGCACATAGTCTTTCTTTGTCTCAGGCTCTATTTTCTAGGGAACCTAAACCATAACATAAAATATTTACAAAACACCTTTATGTTGATGATCTCATTTTGACCTAAGGTTATTCAGGATTTCATGTATTGATTACATTCAACCCTAATGCTAAGCACTGATCCTTATTAAATGGATTTGGATATTGATTCATTCAATAAATATTTCCTCTGCAGCTATTATGTCCTAAGCATTGTTTTATCCAATTTTTTACTCTACACTCTGACACTTTAATATTTGGGATTTAATTCTTCCCTTTTATATTCTTAGACTCTGAGATTTAGTTGACTTTTGAAGTCATCTCATCTAGCCTTTGACCCAACACAGGGAGTCCTCCTAGAGCTCTCCTAACCATGGTCAGCCTCTACTTGGACACTTCTAATGAAGAAGGAATCACATCCTCACAGGGATATTCTTCAGAATATTCTATATTACACTCAGTTAAAAATCTTCTGGTGGTATCTACCACCCACCAGGTCTGGTTCTGCTCTCTGTTCCTTCACAGGATGTCTGCTTTCACTTCCATATCATTTTTTCAGAATTATAGCATTTAAGCATTAAATGAAATTCAGGGATCATCTTCTACAATATTCTCACTTCAGAAGTATGAGTTTCAAGGCAAACTTCACATTAGCGAAATGCCTGGAGTTAAAACCTCAGTTCTAGTCCAATGTTCTTGCCACAACAGCATGTGGCCTCCATCCATCCTGATGGACTGACACAGCATGCTTGCCATTTGTGCAACTTCGCATGTGGGTTCTTCCTGTTGTTTCCACTAACAACTCTTAGCTTTGACAAGTTCTATTAAACAAAATTTATGGCTTTAATGTGCTTTATTAAAGACTCAGTTGCTTCTAATTAACGTCACTGAGTTATTGAATCATCTTGCTAGTTTCTGTCAAAACCACAATTTTTTAAATTGAAGACCAATTTATCATTCATTCAACAAATATATATTCAATTCATACTGTATTCCAGGCATTGCTAGGTGCTGAGAGCCACAAAATTGAAGAAAAGGGTGTCTGCTATAGAAAAGCTCTCAGCAATCAAGCTGGAAAGATACATACATAAGCCTAGAAGTTAGGAGTACGTACTCCAATGTCAGAAAGGCTGGAGAGAGACTCCTAACTCTCCCATTTAGTTATTCTATAACACTGAACAAGTTATTTAACATGAGTAGATCTCTATTTCGTTATTAGTAAAATTAGGTTATGTCATATAGTATTAACCTCAGTATATTCTAATGATATTTAATGGCTCAATAAATTATAGCCATCTTTGTACTCATATGGTACATAATAACTGCTTAATAGGTCATAGCCATTATTATAATTATTATAACTAATAAAAATTATGTTAATTTAACAAATGTTCATTATAATCCCCTGAGACGCAATCAATTATCTGGTTAACATGAATATGAGCCCTCTAGAGGGGCTGTAAGGAAGACTGTTCTGACCAGCTGTGGAGGATGTAATAAACAGACAGCCTCCAGCTGCCAACAAGGTCTGCATTAGCTAAAAGCCCCTGCTTTGCCCGTGGTTACACCATGGCCACACGGATTTGGAGACCAGTCATCTGAGAGCAAATCCAATCAATTCCACTCCAGCGCTCTTCGCCAGCTCTGCCTAATTTTACCTCTCCCTTTCCCCTATCTTGCTTCCTTTAATAAACATCCTATATCCCAAACTCTATCTCTGTGTCTGCCTCCAATCTGCCACAATACTGTGTACCAAGAACATGGGTTTTGTAGCCATGGTGCCTGGGTCTAAATTCTGATGTTCGCTCTCTGGGCTCTCTCAGATGAGACACTTCATGCTACGTTGCCTTGCCTTGGTTTCTTCATTTGGATGGAAATTATATTGGTGCCTACCTCACAGAGGTGTCATGAAGAACAAATGAATTCATCTTTGTTAAGTGCTTAAAGAGTACCTGGCATTTTAAACCACTTGGAAATGCTAGTTATTATTTCCAACATTACCATGCACTGCTGCGCCACACCCTGGGAAAATAGAGAAAGATCAGGCAGAGTGGCCCTTGCCCATAATGAATTCTATTAAGTATTATGGTAAATGTGTCTGAAGAAGAAACAGTATGGTTGTGGAGAGAAATATGATATGATAATATAAAAATTGAAAGATAATCTTCCAAAAATTAAAAAACAACAACAACGGGTCATGTGACTGCACAAAGCATGCGTGGACGTTTGAAATGCGATTAAGATCAGGCCATGATATCCAGTCTACTTTAATTCTGCCCTAAACAGTGGTAGACACTAATAATGTGTATTATTGTCTCCACGGTACATAAAAGATTTTCTCCTCCATTCTCTTTCCATCAGCTTTTCACTTCCACTCACAGGCAATGCTCTAAAACCCCAACAATTACCTTAAATCCAAGGTCAGGCGAAACCCTGCCAATCACATTTGCCCCACCAAAAGCAAAACAAGAAAGTGTTAAGTCAGTTGGATTTCTGAGATTTTCCTCAGGAAATACAAATGATTTCACCTGAACTAATTACAAGAGCCTGTGCATCCTAAACGCTACACTCAGGAATTTCTTCCATTCACAAACCTGACCAGTGGGGACAGCTAAAAATGAATGTATGTACACAGTATTAGTCCCTCCAAGCTATTTTTTTCTCATAAATTTTATTTATAACACAAATAAAAAGACAAGGTTTGTTACTTGTGCTTATAATCTACTCAAAGAGCAGGGTGATTTTTAGATTTGATTACCATCTACTTGACTTATGTATTTTAATAAAACTAGCAATGTGTACATATTCTCCCAATATTCATGGAAAGCCTTGGGAATTGTAAATTACATTAACCATAAACTTGCTCAGGATTGACACTATTACATAAAAACAAATGACATATTCAACATTTTTTAGTGGGCTTCCATTTAAAGAACTAAATGAGGCAGGGCGGGGGTGGGGAGTATGAGGAAGAAAGAAAATGTGTCCACTTTATCCTTACCATAACTTCCATGAAATAGAGAAAATATTATCCCCATTTTACATATAAAATAATAAGGCCCCTAGACAACAGAGTAAGACAGATAAGTAGTGGCAAACAAAATTGTGACAAAAATCAATTAAAAAGGGTGCTCTGCTATGAAAGCCATGTTTTATGGGAGAATTTAAGCTTTAGAGCCCAAAAGACCCAAATTCAAATTGTAGGTCTGTCATCTATTGTGTTTGTGACCTTGGACCTCAGTCATGTCAGCTATAAAAAAGCAGCAAAGCACCACTTACCTGTCTCTTAGACTTGTCAAGAGAATTAAATGAGGTGAAGTATGCAGTGGTTGTGCAATGGTTGTTAGTTCTCCTTTTCCACTTCCTCACCATATCCCATAATCCTCTTACTGTAATTGAAATGTTTCTTGGGTCACAATGTAAAATCCCAATCTCTGTCCTTCCCTTCCCCTGTCCTTAATGAGATCACTATAGAGAGAAATGGCTTCGGGATTAGGCCCCCTATCCTATTAGCTGAGTCCTAAATCTGCCTCCCTGACCTTTCCAATGCCACCCAGAATTTTTGAACTCCCTTGGTTACCAACAGCTTCCTTTAGAAAGAGATTCCAACCCAATTTGAAGCAACAACCGAATTCTTAGAATCTTCACGTTGCGGGGACTTTCTTACACATCTAGCGCAAGATGAGTACCACAGATCACTTGTTCTACCAGGTATTAACTAGCTTAATACCAACACAGTCTGTCTCTCCTGGGGTGTCCAATGCTCATTTGCATATTAAATAAATCAAGAAGATCTGTGGTGGAATCATGGACTTAACTTTGTTTTCCCCACCATCTCTAAGTGCTGATTATAATTCCCTTTCTGCAGAGGTTGTAATAACATTTTGCAGTACCAGTGCATTACAAAATGCAGTTTCCGAAAAGTGACTTTGCTGATAACATTTTTGTTATGAAAATGGCTTCTAATCCACAGAAACTCTTGCTAAAACCTTAAGGAACCCAGAAGGTGATAGAACATTGATCATTCTTTATTTAGTTCAACACTTTCATGAGGAGTGTGGGGCTCAGAGATGGCAAGTGACTTTACCAAGGTTAACCAATAAGCTGGTGGCAGAAGGTAGACCTGAACCCAGTTTCCTGAGCTCCACACCAAGGCCCTCTCTGCAACTACAGGGCCCCTTCTATTTTCAGCATAGGTCACAGATTGAAAAGTAAGAGGGCTCACCTTGTACATTCATCCACCCATCCATTTATTCATCCATTTACGAATCCTCCTATATGCCACAAAATACAAGTGCTAGATACATAAAAGCTTAGGAGTTCACACTCGAGTGTGAATTCAGATATACAAATGAACAAATAGAGAAGGCAGTGCAGCTGGTCTCAGAGAGCTATATACAACCAAGGAGAAAAATAGAAAAGTAAGAGAAGTCTCCCAGAGAGATAAGAGTGTGGGAGAAGAAAATAGGCCCTACCATGTGATTAAAATCTGGGGAGGAGGACAAGGCGTGTGCGAAGTCATGGAAATTTGGGACAGCATGGGGAGCTTGAAAAGTTGCTGAAACGTCTCACTTGGAAACAGCAGAGAGAGAAAGCATATTTCTAAACCTTGGCATCTGTCACTTCTCCTCCTACCCTTCTTTATTAATTCACTCACTTATTCATTTATTGACAAATACTTATTCGCATTTACTATGACTCTAGATATAAGGAATACATCAACAGGTGCTTTCTAGTCACCCTACCCCTAAACCTCTACTTACCTCCTCTTCACACTTACGCATGCATACTCAGTAACTTTCTTGTTCTTGGCTTAATAACCACAGTAGAGGACAGTACCTGCCTTAACTGTGAGAGAGACTCCATCAATTAAAACTCCCCATGGCTTGTTAAAACTCTCCACTGGCTTTTAAAATCCCCTGGCTTTTAAAATCCCCTGGCTCTGGGCATTTCTCACGGGTTACAACGCCCCATAGCTGCCTGCTCTTCTCCAGGACTTTCCCAAGGTAATAACTGCCTTTCAGATGGTTGCTGTTTTCCAGCTCCATGAATTGGAGAGAGTTTAGTCTCCATCCAGGGTGCCCACTGGATACTGCAGTATTCCGATTTCTACTCAGGACCGCAGAAATAGTTCTTATAGATCAGGAGAAATTCCCTAATAGATTACCTGCCCCTGAGATTCAAGAAATGCTGTTTGCCTTGAGATTAAAGATCTTCACTTTTCTCATAAGACTTTTCTTTGGGAAGATAAAGTAGTAAATACCAGCAAAGCACTGGGCTTGGTAAATAGAAATAATTAACTCTGATTTTTGAATAAATTAGTTTTACCCTTTTGAGATTGTATTAACTATCAGTAAAATGGAGATGATAGGATTATTACTAGCATTAAATAAAATAGCATAGGTAAAGCACCTGATATATACTATACAGTAATGGTTGTTCAGTGACTGTTATCAACTTTCCTTTGTTTCAGCCACACAGTATGCGCCTCTTGCCCAAATGTGACATCACAAGTCTCTAAAGGCAGCCAAGGACAAGAGTTTAATAATTGGCTTCCTTGACCATTTACTTGAATTAGTAACCCATTAATGTGCCTGCAAGTTAGATGTTACTTTTTTGTGTTTCAAATTACAAATGCTATTTACTGATGGGAAATTCCACTGTTTATTAATAATTAATTAATGAGTCAGAATGAGTGTTATTTTGTGGTCATTCATTTGAATGTTCTACTTAAAAAAAAAAAAAAAGATGAAGAAGCCATGTGTCCCTGGGCTGGTGACTTAACTTCTATGGCTCTCACTTTTCCCAAAATCATAATTAAAGATATTATTTAAAATATCATGAAAAAAATCAATGAGATAAATGTATCTACAACACAATCCTTCTCAATGTGATTTCCCTAATCATTAAAAATAAATAAAAAACAATTAAAACTCCCCATGCCTACCAGCAGTTAGTGTTCAGGAAGGAGAAATTAAAACAAACAAAAGAAAAGAAAAAAAACAAACTCAAAAAGTTAGCTGTAAAATAAAGAAACATTCATTATGAATTTTATTACTCCAACTACTGTAAACTGTGTAGGAATCTGAGCTGCAAAGCTACCCATTAAACTGTCTGCTCTTTCCTGTTTAAACAAGGCCCCTCTTGGGTCATGGCTGCCTGAGCCTTCATGGGTCTGCATCCAGGAAGGAAGACGTTTCTACGGTAACCACTAAGGCCTTTTCTGGAGGCCAGGGTCTGGTGCAAGTGACAAACCCCAGTTTCCTTGATAATGTACAGAAAGGTAGCAGCCATGATGTCCAGGCATGAGCAGAATGAGAGCATTCAGGCGTGAAATCCCTTTCAATTGGTCGTTTGTTTTCCCTGATGGAGAATTCACTTTGTGTGGCTCTTTTGAGAAATGGCTGATCATGGCTCAGTGATGTATAAATAATAAATGTTCCAGAAGGAAAGATATTTCTGTGATTTGGAAAGGAATTTTGTTGACATCCCACTGTAACATGGTTTCAGTTTTTAGAAGACTTGAAACTATAAGAGACCATAGAGCCTTATTTATTAAATGGGGAATGAAAGGGGGGGGGGGGAGATTGTCTAAGCCATAGGGTAAGGTGGTTGGTATCAAACATAGCCTAAGCTCCTGATGAGAAGGTTTGCATTGTATAATTGTGACTGTCACGATAGAGAATGGGAAGTCCTCGAATGAAGAGTTAGACAAGAAGGAATAGGATCAGAAACAAAAAAAGGAAATAGAGTTTGAGTTGAGAAGCAAAGAATGAATAAAAGTTGTCCTCATTCATTGAGCATTACAATGTGCTTAACACTTTATGTGCATTGTCTCATTTAATCTTCACAACAACCCTTTTAGATGGGTACCATTTGTAGCTATACTTTTTAAAGAGGAAAAACAAGCTTAGAGAGATCAGTCACCTTCCCACACAGCTAATAGATGGCAGAATCAAGACTCAACTCAGGTCAGACTAATTCCTAAACCCATGTTCTCTATTGACTATTGGTATTGTGCCTTTTATAAATAAGAACAATTAACATGGCATGTGGGTACATAGGAAACACTGTTTGGAGGGGGAACAGCATAGGCAAATCATAAAGGTACAATGGATACTGTCTCCAACTGGTACTTACCAATTTTTAGTGCCACTATCTCCCATAGTTTTACCTAGGAATAAGAAAGCTCCAGCATTGCTTCCAGATCCTAAAATATTGGCCCTGGTCATAGTGGGACAGTCTGAAGTGAACACAATAATAAAAATCCTTCAATAGTTGATGGTCTGGATGTAACCTCTTCATCCTTCATGGAAGTCAGAATAGTAAAAAATCCATAATGAACCATTCTCTTTACAACTCACTTTTAAAAGAAAGAAAGAAAGAAAGAAAGAAAGAAAGAAAGAAAGAAAGAAAGAAAGAAAGAAAGAAAGAAAGAAAGAGGGAGGGGTAGAGAGAGAGAGAGAGAGAGAGAGAGAGAGAGAGAGAAAGAATGAAAGGAAAGGGAAAGAAAGAAAGAAAAACAAACCTGATGAATTGTTTACTTCTGAAATTTTCCATTTAATGTTTTTCAACTATGATTGACCTCAGGTCATTGAGACCATAGAAAATGAAACTAGGAGTGAGGAAGGACTACTGAACTTGAACGTCATTCTTTCTCTTTTATTCCCTGGAGAAAAGAATTGTGGGAACAGTTCCAGTGTGTGTGAAGAATGGAACACCGGTGGTAATTGAAATTTCAAGTTTCCCCTAGATTTTGAATATTTTTCAACTTTATTTTTATCATTGACACTATTACAGATTTCCCCCCACCCTTTGCCCACCTCCGCCCATTCCCCACCCCCTTTTCCCTCTTGCTTTCACCACACTGTTGTTTGTGTCTATGGGTTATGCATGTATGTTCTTTGGCTAATCTTTTCACATTCTTTCACCTAGGGCCCCTACCCCCATTTCACTTTTTATAGCCAGTGGGTTTCTGGAAGCTCTAATTATTTTGATCTCCCTTCATTCTGGACACTACAGTATACAGAATTTCTATCTCAATTTCTTTCCATGGGAACATGTTGACCCAGTTCAGTAAAAAGTCCCTCATGAAAAATCCAGGGTTGAGCTTGATGGAAAAATTGTCTGTCCATTATTATAAGGTTATATCAATCCATGCCAAATAGAATAAAAAAGAAGGTTAATCAGATGGCAAGGCCAAACTGGCCATGTTTGAGTAAAAACTCTCCAGGTTATAATAGTCAAAATTGAGTGCTTGCTCTGCAGGCAGCAGTTTACATACATAGCACATCTAATCCTCTTCATAACCCCTTTTTGCCATTGTACAGATGAAGAAATAGTCTCAGAAAGTTCAGTTGCTTATCTATGATCACAGAGCAGGCGAGTGGCCATGCCAGGATTTCTTCCCCCCAAAAATTATCTAATCTCCAAACCTCTAGTCATTTCACATCACCCCAAAATCATTAATCCAGTATTTGGGTGGAATTATAATTTTTGTCATTAGTTTGTCCTGGGTTCCACAGAAGTCCATTGCTTAAAATAAATGCTCATGCTTTAGCAGGCAAGTTTCTGTATGTCCCAGGTGCTAAACTGGGTCCAGAGAACTTAAAGATTGTCTCATTCTATAGGTTAATTAGTCAGTAAATGTGTTTGAGTGCCAACTGTGTGTGAGCTGCCGATGCTAATTGATGAACAAAAAGTAGAGACAGACCTTCATGTATGATCCCCATACCATAATGGGAGCCATGAAGAAGTGGTACAAGGATCCATGAATAAATAAAATGGGCAGGGAAAGAAGACCTGACATTGTCATTAAAGTCAGAGAAGGAGTCCCTGAAAAAGTGATAAGTAGACAAGACTGGGATAATTGGGGCAGAGGGAAATAAGTTGGGGGAAAGTGATAAAAATAGGAGGCAGAGGGACAAGTGAAACAGGCAACAACATGAAAGAGAGTGTAAATTAGTACTATGGTTGGGAAAGACAATATACTATGGAAACAGAGAAAGGGTAGCTCAGCTACCCAAAGTTGGGTAGTTGGAAGAACACTTTCAGGAGATAGTGATATATAAACTGAGAACTGAAGAATGCACAAGAATCCAACAGAGGAAGAATTGTTTGACCAGTGTATACAGAGGAAATAATACACAATGATCCAGAAATAAGAAAGCATGGGATAAGTCTGGGGATACTAAAGAGAGTGGTATTGGTGATCATTAACACACTACTGAGGAACGTTATTTTAATGGCAAACACACAGGTCAGAGACTTTCCTCTTGGATATTAACAAGGTAGGTGGCAACATCATGAAAGGAGGGCAGAGTGGAAAAGAAAAAACAAGTTAGAAAAGAAATTCATATTTACTGAGCACCTACTCAGTGCTAGATATGGTCAGGTAGAACTCCATTTGATGGATGAGAAAACTGAGGCACCAGAGGTGAAACAATCTGGCTAAGGTCACACATGGAGTAGGCACTGAGCCAGCATTCATATACCAGTCCTGCTGGCTGACTTTTGAAAGTGTCTTGTGTCTTCATTTCTAAGAACTTTCTAGTAGTTTGACTGACCAGAATATTACCCAAGTGGGTGACTAAGATTCACAAACATTAATGGCATTAAGTCAGGACTCTAATCTGTAAACGACAAGGATCTGAATTTAACAAGCTTTGGTAAATGTTAGATGGTGGATAAGTCAGAATTGAGAAATAAATAAGGAAATATTTAGTGTTTAGGCATAAGATGGGCAAGAGTCTGTCTGGGCATGGGAAACCATAGCTCACTATCTTACTCTTATCTAACTCTCTACCCATAGGCCCTTTATTTGCTTTTCCTACCAAACATTTTCCTTCCCCCTTGAACAGAAGCTGAGTTGCCCATAGTTGGGGCCTCTACTACTACAGGGAGATGTGCTCTCTGTTTTGGTTTTTAAATTCAAGGAAAGATCACTGATTGGCCTGGTGTGAGTCAAGTGTCCACTCATGAATCAATCAACTACAACGAGGGACACAAACATGGCTCCTAGGACCTGTATAGGGTCATTCTCCAAAACTTTTTGTGTGTCAAGAAGCCACTCTGAAGAGTATCTACTAAATTTATAATTGTATTTATCATTTATGGGAGATTTCATGAATAACAGGCTCTGAACTTAGAAGTACATTGGTTTATCTTTATCTGATTCTCGAAAGAACCATAAGACATGGTCCTCTTCCATTTATGTATGAGAAATCTGGAATTCAGAGAGGCCTATTGACTTGACCAAAGTTCTAAGTGGTAGGGGTAGGATTTGAATCCTGGACTGACTCCAAAGCCATGCATTTAATTCCCACACTTAACTACCCTCTACTGCCTGTGACTGATGACTTATATTTTGACCTTTTGGGGGAACTAAAAAGATCCACTTCTGCCATGGTCAAGCTGTGAAGCCTTTAGATAATACCCCTAACCTCTCCATGTCTCATTTTTATTGTGTGCAAGATGAGAATAATAGTTCCTGTTTACCTACTTTTGTAAGATTAAGTGATGCTGAAAGTGAAAGTGCTTAGAAAAAGGGCTACATATGTAACAAAGTGAGGTATTATTATCATTCATTTTTCATAATGCCAGGGTGCTATGATTTTGAAACTTTATATAAAACAAAATCTACCCTTTAAAATAAAGAGTGTATTTGTAAAAAGCCAATAGGCAGAACCAAATATTTTAGGCTACATTTCCTTAGAACTCGAGATTGACAGAATTTAACTAAGGAAACAGGAATAACCTTAATTTATCCTGGATCCAAATGTTGGGCTCCTCTTGTTTTTTGTTTTTTGTTTTTAAACAGACATAAGCATTGTTCCTCTGGATTCATTTTGTGCTGACACCACCTGGTTTCTGCTTATTTTTCATTTCACCCAGTTCAGCGATATTGAATTGTAATTGGTTTCTGCTGCACGCTCTCATGCTGTGAAGTACTGATTAACAAAGAAAATGAAACTCTCCTTTCACTTGGTCAACAACTTCTGCCCTGCTGCAGTGTCTCAGACGGCAGCCATTTAAGGGATCAAGGGCCCCTGAAACAATCTTCAGTCCTTAGGAAATCCCTGCATATCTGATGGAAGCCTTTGTCAGCCAGCATTATGTTTTTAGCCCATCAGTTACAGATCTGTCCAAATAAGAACTGTGGTATAACCCTCCCACTCCTAAATGCACACATGCAGTCAGGCAGTAAGCGAGGTGATGGATTTCCTCAGGACGGCTCCACTCTGTGTCCTCTTCCATGCTGTGTCACAGCCTTAGCCCAGATCTTCACACCTCCACCCTGGGATGGTTTTAGCAGCCTGCTAATCAGTCACTCATCTCCACAGGATCATCTCAAACATAGATCTGACCATGTCAGCCCTGGCTATGATCACCCATATGTGGTTTCTTATTTGCTAAATAGCAAAGTCCAAATTATTTAGTGGTGTTCTACATAATTGGACTTCTGCATATCCTTCTAGCATCATCACATTGCCATTCTCATCCCCTGCATGATCAGTGCCCATCCTACTCTATTATCATGGCGATGGCACTCATTAGCATAGCTATCTTTTATAAAGGGCTCATTGTATGTCTGAGCCTATGTAACACTTATTGACAACTTCTCAGAAACCTCCTAAGAGATACTTTAATACCTCTACTATACTGGGATTAAGAAAGTTAAAAGACCTGCCTAGGATCACAGAGCTGATGACTAGTCAGGTGACAAAGCAGAGAGCCAAAGCCAGGTTCACCTGACTCCCAAAATCTTTCCACTTTGCCACACAGCCATTCTAAAATACTGACAGTTCTCTGAATGGACTATGCCCTTTAGACTGTATCATCCATCACCTTTGCAATTGCTCTTGACTTTCTTTGACGGCTGGCTGAGTGCTACCCATCCCCTAAGATTTGGCTCAGGTATCACCTTGGGGTGAAACTTAGTAATTGCTGATGGAGAGATGGAGGGAAAAATAGAACCAGACTGGGAGGCAAGAAACTAGATGAGTCCCCACACCTCTCTCATCTAAGTTTCCTCGTCTATAAAACATGGGTAATAACCCACACCCTGCCTACCACTTGGAGTTTCGGGGAGGATCAAATGCAATCTTACATTTGAAACCACTTTGCAAACTATTAAGCCCCATGTAAATGTAAGTTATTTTTAATTGTTATATCAATTAAATAATTAAACCCCAGCCTTAAAATAAATCTTAGAAATTACCATTAATGACTATTAACCAAAATGTATGTTGATGGTAATCATGATAATTAAAGTTCTCAATAATAATAATAATTAGCCCTGATACTGAGAAGTGGCCCATCAGGTGCAAACTAGCATGAAACTGGGCAATAAACATCACAAGTGAGAATTGGCAAAAGGCCACAGAGACAAGCTAATGAATTAGCCAGGTAGATTTGCCTTCCTTCCCCTGGCTGAAAGTTGTGCTGTGCGGAGGGGAAAGGATTTGATAAACACCAAAAGCAGCTATTGTGATATAAGCAGCTGAGATCATATAGCTGTATATGGACACACATCTCTGTGTGGTAGCACTTCCAACATTCTGCGTCACCGTAGTGAGCTTCTCATGGTTGCATGATCATGCCTCTCCCTAACACCAGCTACTCATCACACTGCCCATGACTCCTGACAAACCCCAGATCCTTCATGGCCTGGTTTATGTAAATTGTGTTCAGTGAAGTCTTCCTGGGTTTTTCTTGGAAGACTATGGGTCTCTTTCCTTCGTGCCCCTCCTTACCACTCCAGGGCTCCACTCTGGAATGTACTACCCCAGTTCAACCACTTACAAACTGTGTTTTTTAAAGAAATTACTTTAAATATATTTATGCCTCAGTTGCCCCATCCATAAAATAAGGATAATAACAGCACAGACCTTGTAGTGTTGTTTTGAGAGTTAAATAAGATATGTAACTATTTTAGAATAAGATTAGACACATAGCTTGATCAATGTTATTATTACAAATCATTTGTTTCTATATCTATTGTTTTGCCAGACTGTGAATTTTTGTGTCCTTAATCTTTTGAACTTGTCACATAATAGTTGCTGCTTTCATTGTTGTTACTAAAATGGAAGTGAATAGAGTATATTCTTAAGGAAACTTTGTGGACAAGATTAAAGGTGGAGTTTTATTTTTAAAAAGCTCCAACCATTACATTAGATTTGCTTCAAATCTTGGCTCTTTGGCCTGCTAAGACATTGGCTTTGTGCAAGTCACTTCCCCCTCCTAGGACTCAGTTTCCTCATCTAGAAAATGAAACTAATAGCCTCTTACCTACTTCCTTACAGGCTCCATCATGAGATTGGAATAAGGATACAGATGTGAAACTGCTTTGTAAACTGAAAAGTACTAATCAAATATAAGATATTCTTACCATCATTAGAACCATCTGAAAGTTATTTAGACTTACAAATTGATAGAATCAGTCAACACCTACTTGACTTACAGAAAAGCAGTCGTTATGCTTGGGTATTTTCTAGCTCTTAACCCTTTGTATATTGCAAGTCTTTTCTCCATATTCACCCTAATTGGGGATTTTCAAATTTGTTTTCCCAAAGACTGAAAAACAATAGGAATTGAAAATATAGTTAAGGCTAAAACTTCACTAAAGAATTTCTGTTTCTGCCCTGGCTGGTGGCACAGTGGATGGGCAGTGGCCTTTGAACCAAAGGTTGCTAGTTTGATCCCCAGCCAGGAAACATAACCAGGTTGCAAGCCAGTTCTCCAGCCAGGTCCGTAGCTGGAGGGAGGTGAAAGGCAAGGGATTGATACCTCTCTCCTTTCCCCTCTCTCTAAAAATGATAAAACTCTTTAAAAAAAGAAAGAAGGAAAGAAAGAGAGAGAGAGAGAGAGAGAGAGAGAGAGAGAGAGAGAGAGAGAAAGAAAGAAAGAAAGAAAGAAAGAAAGAAAGAAAGAAAGGAAGGAAGAAAGAAAGAAAGAGAAAAGGATTTCAGTTTCTAGTTCTCTCAAGGGAATTTCTAGAGCTTTGACTAATAGCAGAGTTATTAAATGCATCTCAATTCATAGGGTTCCTTGAGGTATGAAGAAGTTCAACCTCAATAGTTACTTTAGGCTAAGATGTCCAGTACATTTGAAAAAGGAAAGAACCATAGAGATGACAAGAACACTTGACTAAGAATCTTAAATCCTAATCTAGTTCTACAACCTTCTAGTTTGAACATCTTCCCTATCTGGGCTTAAGTTTTCTAGGTAAAATATGGATAACCCCCTTTATTCCATTATCCTTGGCCATATAACAAATCACCACCAAGTTTAGTGACTCATAATATTATGAGTTTGTAAACATTTTGTGAGTTGGTTAGGCAGTTCCTGGGCCCGCTCATGAAACAACATTCAGCAAGTGTGTTCATTAGGACTTGGACCCAATTGACACAGCTAGGGCTCTGACCCTCTTTTTTTGTATAGTGACTTTCAAACTGAAGGAACTAGATTGGGCCTCTTCACATGCATGGTGTTCCAAAAGAAATTGGAAACTATATGATCTCTTAAGACATAGCTTCAGATAATGTCGCTTCCTCTTTTTCTACTGGTCAAAGCCAGTTACATGGCCAGCCCAGAATCAAGGGCTGGGGAACTGACTCCTCTACTCTTTGATGGAGGAAAGCAAAGTCAAATTACAAAAAGAGACATGGTCATAGGGAAGCATGATTTATTGAGGGCCCTTTTTTGTGCCAGTTTGACACACATCTGCCTTGCCTCCAGGGTTCTATACAAGTAGCCAAGCTAATATAATTAATGACACTTAGTAAAGAATGAAGTGTTATGTCACACAGACTGGAGAGCATTCCATTTTTGCTCAATATTTGTATTATTTAACTGGTCTTAAGATGATTTGGGGTAAGTTTTCAGAATTTTGATTCTTCATTGGTTAAGTGTATGAGAATATAAAGGAAATAATCCTGGACCACACACTATCATTTCATGGCCCATAATAAATTAGTAGATACAGGCCTTAAGCATCAATGGCTACTGACATCACAAAAACTAGATATGTACCTATTAATGAACACAATATTACCTATGAAGTAGTTTTACCAAAATAAACAATTAGACCTGAATCTGATCAAGCTTCTAGCAGCAACTACCAATTTCCAGGAAATACGGAAGAAAGAAGAACACGTTCAATCATACCACAAAATATAATCAGTAAAATACAGACTGGAAATACTACAGGAAATTTTTGTTTCAATAAATAAATTACAAGGAGAAAAATGGTGTTTTTAAAAAGCATATACATTAAGAGAAATTAATAACAATGTGTGTAACTTATTTATATTCAAATAAACTATTTTTAAAATTATGACATTATGAGATTAACTGGAAATTTGTAAACCAAATGGATAATTGATAGAATTAAGGGATTGAAGCTAATTTTACATGTAAACTGGTATTATAGATATGTAGTTTTAAAAGGCTCCTTAGTTCTTAGAATACATTTAAGCTGATTACCTGGTAAATGATATTAGAGCTTTCCAGAAAAAGTCCAGCCATTGTTAATATAATGAGAATGGTTTGCACAACCATTGATGTAACCTGGCAGCCAAGGAGAGTGGACTGGAATGCACATGCATGAACAATGACAAGCTCACTGTACATGTAGATGGGGGTGGTAGATGCCCATTGAGTGATCATATGTACTGTGCGGCTGTCACATTCAAAATGACTGAAGGAGTAGTAGAGCAATAAATCTGCATCAGATTTTGTGTGAAGCTTGAACATTCCTCCGAGGAAACTATTCAGCTGATAAAAAAGGCTTTCAGAGACTGATGCGATGAGTGCAATGCGAATAAAAGTGTGGCACAAACACTTCAAAAATTGTTGAGAATTTGTTGAAACTTATCCATGTTAGGAAGGCCTACAACAACCAGAACACCTGAGAATGTTGAATATATATGGGCTGAAATCAACAAAGATCAGTGACTGACAGTGCAAGAACTAGAAGCTGGCCTGGGGATTCCAAAACTACTGTATCCAAGATTTTGATGCAAGAAATTGACATGAAATGTGTCATGGAAAAACTCATTCCGTGATTCCAACAAAGGATTTTGCAAAGTGTTTTGAACAGAGGAAGAGATGCTGGGAGAACTGTGTGAGGTCCCGATGTGCCTACTATGAAGGGTTTTGAGGCATCATTGTCTTATGTACAACATTTGTTGTATCTTCTTCAATAAATGTGTCTGTATTTTTCATAGTGTGTAGCTGGATACTTTATGGACAGGCCTTATCTAATGGATAGGATGCAGATGAAGCAAGAATGTTCGTGATATGATAATTGTTGATATCAGGGGATAGGTGCCTAGGCATTCTTATATAATTTTAGCTATTTTAGTATATGGTTGGAATTTTCCATAGGAGCATGTTTCTGTTTTTCTAAAGACAGCAAGTCACACAATAGTAGCAGCTCCCATGTCTCCTCTCCTTAACTGAATGTTCTTTGAAAATTCATTTTACTTCTCCGACTTCATATTTCCCACCAACAAAATAGGGGTAATCTCCCCAAATTATTTTCCAGTGCTACTAGGAAGGTCAAATGAGTTCATGAATGCAAAAGCACTTCATAAACCAGGAAGAACTACACATATGCAAGAACTGTTTTTGTTACTATCACTAATGACCTTGAAAATAATTCAGATCTATTGGCCTCTTTGACCCCCTTCGTAGCACTGTCTCTTTATGCTTGGTCTGTTCCCATGGGAAATTCAACACAATGGGCTCAAAAACTCATTAGGCAGTGGCAATGACCTTGGGTCTGAAGGTTATTTTTAAAATCTCATATTTTGTATTTATCTTAAATCTAAGTGAGGGAAACTTTTGCTTCTGGTCAAGATGGAATAACAAGAACTAGATTTCTCTCATATTGTCCATACACACACACACACACAATGAAGGATACAAATAAGTTGACTTCCACAAGTTGTTTATTACCTTAAAAGAGTTTTCATACCCCCCTTAAGAAGGAAGAAAATATCAAGATTTGAGAAGAAAAATTGAAATTGACTTTATTCATAATTGACACCATCATCCAGGTTAAAAAAAAAAAAAATACAATCTACAAAAAGAGAGAGAGACAGAGAGAGAGAGAGAGAGAGCTACTAGAACTGAGTTTAGCAAAACTGTAGGAAACAAGATCAATAATATAAAGATCAATTGGATTTCTATACACAATTGAAATTGAATATCAGAAATTAAAAATATTTTAAAAGTATATCACTTCTAATAGCATCAAAGCATCAAATATTTAGGAATGAATCTGAGAAAGCTGTGAAATAGTTATACACTGCAAACTATTAAACATTGATGGAGATATTAAAGATAAGCAAATAAATGGAGAGGTTACTATAATTGTATGTTTGGTAACTCAACATCATGATGTCAATGTTTTCTAAATTAATGGACAGATGCAATGGTATCACAGTCACAATCACAGCAGAATTTTTTAAGTAAATTGACAAGCTGATCCTAAAATTCATATGAAAATGCAAAGGCTCTAGATTAACCAAAATAATTTTTTTTTTAATTTTATTGTTATTGTATTACATCCATCCCTTTTTTGCTCCCCTCTGTCCCCCTCCCCACCCACCCTTTTCCCCCAAAGTCAATCCCACCTGTTGTCCATGCCCATGGTTCCTTTATACTACAAAATAATTTTTTAAAAGAACAAAGTTGAATGACTTTCCTACATGATTTTAAGACCTATTATAAATTGACATTAATCAAAACAATGATATCAGCACAAAGATAGACAAATAGATCAATGGTACAGAAGAAGTCCAAAGATAAAAGGACATAGACACACACACACACGCACACACACGCAATTTTCAACAAATCTATGTGGTTAAAAAGCTAATATTATTTCAACAAATGATGCTGGAATCAGAAATGCATGTGCAAAAAAAACCCAAACAAACCTTAATCCATACTTTGTGCCACAATAAGAATTAACTCTAAATGGATTATAGACCTAAATAATATTAAATCTAAAACTATATAGCACAACAATTATTCAAGACCAACAGAAATCAAGCTGAATTGAAGTCCTATAATTACAGAATTAAAGAAGAAACTACATCAAGTGTTTTTTTTTCCCCACTGTTTTTTCCACTCTGGTGATCTCCTGAGGCCCTGCCTCACCCAACTTTCAGGCCTATCCAAGCTGTTTCTAGTGGATTTTTCAAATGCATGGCTTGTCTGGGCTTTTGCTTCAGATTTTTCTAAATTCTCTCAAACAAGCAGCATCTGACATCAGCAAGCCACATACCCCTCACTGAGTCACCCCAGGTCCAGCACTAGCAATAGCCAACCTTGGTTCATAGTTTGACCTCAACTGGGCACCACCAAGCTCAGAAAAAGTAGCAGCCATCTGCAGATCCCTTTGTAGTTTATGCTCTTTGACCCCATACAGAACACAGGTGATGACCGACCTTGGATGTGCTAACAGTAATCAAAGCTCAACTACAATAGGAGATTGTACATAGCCCACATAGTGGACACACCTTGAGTACGCAGCTTGGGTAATAGGGAAGGCTGTGCCATTGGACTCTACAGGACACCTACTACATTAGACCATTCTACCAAGCTTGGGAGACATAGCAGCTCTACCTAACACATAGAAATGAACACAGGGAAGCTGCCAAAATGAGAAGACAAAGAAACATGGCCCAAATGAAAGAAGAGACAAAACTCCAGAAAAAGAACTATACAAAATAGAAACAAGCAATCTACTAGATGCAAAGTTCAAAACACTGGTTATAAAGATGTTCAAGGAACTTAGTGAGAACCTCAGCAGCATGAAAAACAACCAGCCAGAAATGAAGCATACACTAATTGAAATAAAGAATAATTTATAGGTAATCAACAGTAGAATGGATGAAACTGAGAATCAAATCAGCAAGTTAGAATATAAAGAAGCAAAAAAAACAAACAAACAGAAGAACAAGGAGAAAAAGAATTTAAAAAGTGATGATAGTGTTAGAATCTTTGGGACAGCTTCAAAAGTACAAACATTCACATCATGAGGGTGCCAGAAGTAGACATACAAGTCCAAGAAACACAGAGTCTCAAACAAGGTGAACCCAAAGAGGCTCACACAAAGACACATCACAATTAAAATGCCAAAGTTTAAATATAAAGAGAGAATCTTCAAAGCAGTTAGAGAAAAGCAGTCAAGTTGTATGCAAGGGGGATCCCACAGACTATCAGCAGATCTTTTCAAAAGAAATTTTGGAGGCTAGAAGAGATTGGCAATAAATGTTAAAGTAATGAAAGTATAGGACCTACAATCAACATTACTCTACCTAGCAAAGCTATTATTTAGAATCAAAGGACAGATAAAGAACTTCCCAGAGAAGAAAAAGCTAAAGGAGTTCATCACCATCAAACCAATATTACATGAAATGTTAAAGGGTCTTTTTTAAAAATATAAAAAACATGAACAACAAAATGGCAATAAATACATATCTATCAACAATTGAATGTAAAAAACAAAAGAAACAACAGAACATAGTTAGAATTATAGATCAGAGAGAATTTTGATGGTTGCTAGATGGGATGGGGATCAGAAAGATGGACGAAAAAGGTAAAGCAATTAAGAAGTACAAATTGGTAGTTACAGAATTGTCATGAGGATGTAAAGTGCAGCATAGGGAATAGATTAGGATATATATACACACACACACACACACACACATATATGCATGATCCAGGGACATGGACAATAGTATTGGAATTGCCTGAGAAAGTGAGGGTGGGGCTGGGTGGAGGGAGGTAAAAGGGGAAATTGGGATAACTGTAATAGCATAACATAAGAATTTTCCACTTTATTCCCAGATTGTATCCAAAAATAAGAATGATCACTGTTATTGCCCAGGCCAACAATTCAGTTATATGCAAGCCATGCTGGAATGAAGCCACATTGGACTTAGATTCTGGGGTGTCTGTTAAATAGTCAATCACATTTCCACTTGGCTCATGCCTTCATTCATTCACTAGACTAATTTTACTAAGCACTTCTTATGCCCCAGATACTGTGCTGGATACTATAGATGCAGTGCTTACATTCTGACAAGGAAGACTGACAAAATCTTCCCACTGCAGTACTTTGTCCTTCTGCATTGACTAAATTTCCTCTCCTCTCTTCAACCAGACAACTCTTCCTCTTTATTTAAAAAAATCCAAATGTGACTCTTTCATGAGGAGCATGTTACAAAGTCAGTTATATCATATCACTTAATGTCTCCAAAATGCATTGAGCTTCCTACTAAAAAGAAATTCTTCAGCATGACACTACTTTCTCCTTCAAATAATATAGCTTCCAATCATCTTTCTGTATTTTTATCTCATTAAAACCATACATGTATTTATGATGTAGTCATCTTGGTCTTTTCTTCTTTTGTTCTTGTGTCCTTTCCTTTATTTTCCCTCTGGTGAAGTTCTTCTCTGATTCAAATGTAGTTCAAATGCCATCTTGTCTGTTGAAGCTTCCATGGTAAGGCATCCTTTCTCCTCAGAAGGAATCTCACCTTCCTTTCTGCTTCCACTCCACATGTTTAGATTTCTTTGTTGTGCACAAAAGTTATTCTGCTTAGCATCACAGTTTATATCTACCTATTTCCCAATGACATAAGTTCCTATGAGTCAGAAGCAGCTCTGAAACTACCCCTAACATAAGGTAAGCATTTAACAAACATTGGCTGCACTAAATGGCCTGATACAGCCACACAGGAGACCCATTTCTATTGTTCCTCACTTCTTCTAGTGAGTCACTAGGAAAGCACTAAGATATTGTCCTCTTGCAAACCAGACTGCAGTCTTCCTCCCTTCAACTCTGATCATTTATTTATTCATCAAATATTTATTGAACACCTATCATGTTTTAAACATTTTGCTAGGCACTGGGATGCAGAAACAAATCTTTGTCCTCACAAACCTTTGTCCTCATTTAAGTGAGAAGGAAACAAAATAAATAAGTATAATATGAAGTACAGAAAGTGGTGAAAATACTACGGAGAAATATAAAGCACAAAGGGAGATAGAGACTATATTGTATGCAGGAGGGTAAGGTGATATTTTAAGGAATGTTTTACAGGGCCTTTATTAGAAGGTGATTTTGGAACAAAGACTCAAGTGAAATAAGAGATGAGTAGGCAAATGCCAAGGTTTAAGGTATTCCAAGTTGAGGGAACATCTAGTACCAAGGCCCAGAGCAGCGAGTTTTAGGATCAAGTCTGAAACTAGTGTGGGTAAAGCAGTGTAAGTGAAGGGGATAGTGATAGAACGTGAGGTAAGAGTCAGAGAGTATGAGTATCAAGAGTCTGAAAGGTCATTATAAGGACTTAGACCTTCTCTCTGTGTGAGACTGGAAGCCACGGGAAGGTTGTAAACAGCAAAATGAGATAAACTGACATGTGTTTTTAAAGAGTAAGTTTAGTCGTGATGTTAGAGAGAGAGTAGGAAAGCAAGAACAAAGCAGACAGAGACACGTTGGTGACTAATCTAGCTAAGAAATAATGGAGGCTTAGGATAGAGTAGTGGCTATTGTGAGATAAGAGATGGACAGATTATGGGTATATTTTGAAAGCACATGCTGACCAATTAAATGTGGGAGTAAGAAAAAGAAGACACAGTAAAAACAGTATGTTTGGGGGGCCTAAGCAATGAATGATATGGAAGGGGTTGTTGAGATTTTTTTCCCCAAAGATACTGAGCTATATTTGACGTTGTGTAAGTTTAAGATGTACAACATGATGATTTGGAGCACATTATCTACTGATAAGTGATTAAAATAATTGGATTACTTAGCACCTGTCACCTCAAATATTTACATTTTTTGTGTGTATGTGGCAAGAACAAAAGATCTACTCTCTGAGTAAGTGCCACAGTTATCAACATAGTCACCATGATGCACTTTGGATCCCCAGAAGTTATTCATCTTATAACTGGAACTTTGTATCTTTTGGCTAAAATCTCCCTTTTCCCTACCACAGTACTCCAGCAACCACTTAGCATTACACCATTAGATCCATCCATATTGTCACAAGAGGCAGGATTTCCATATTTCTTATGGTTAAATAATATTTCATTTTATATACAGATAGAAATAGAAATAGAGATAGAGAGATAGCTAGATGTCTCACATCTTCTTTATCCATTCATCTGTAGATGGACACTTAGGTTGTTTCTATATCTTAGCTATTATGAATAATGCTCCAATGAACATGGGAACTCAGATATCTCCTCAAGAACCTGATTTCATTTTTTTTAGTATGTCCAGAAGACAGATTGCTAGACCATATATTAGTTCTATTTTTAATTTTTTAAGAAACTGCTATATTATTTTCCATAGAGGCTACAACAATTTGCATTCCCCTCAACAATGTACAAGAGTTCCCTTTGCTCCATACCCTCACCATCATTTGTTTTCTGTTTTTTTGTTTTGTTTTGTTTTTTGGTTTTTTTTTGTTTTTATAGTAGCCATCCTAATGATTGTGGCATTTCATTGCAATAGATCATGTGAAGAAGATCTTGTGCAAGGATGAGGGGGATGGGGGAGTTCAGTTGTGGGAAACTAAAGTCTGTGATACTTTTATCACTCAGGTGAGATGTCAAGTTGGAAGGTAGGAGAGCCTGCAGTTCACTGAAGAAATCAGAGCTAGAAATATAAATTTGTCACATCAGCATAATGATAACATTTCAACCCATGAAACTGGATGACCTCATTAAGGAAGGTAGATAAAAACAAACAAGAGGAGAAGGCCTGAGGCCAAGTCCAGGTACAAGCTAGTCTTAAGAGGTCTGAGCATTTATGAGAAAGCAGTCTAAGGAAGGAGTAGCTAGCAAACTGGGAGAAAAACCAAGAAAGTGTGGTGAAATGAAGGAGAAATGAACTATGTCAAATGTTGGGCCAAATAAAATGTGGACAGACAATTGATCACCAGTTTTAATAATGTGGAAGTTAATAATCCAGACAAGAAAAGGTTTTATAAATATTATGATAAAAGCCTGATCAAGGGGAGGTTCTAGAGAAAATGAGATAAACAGAGTGAATGACTGAGTGTAGTGATAGGGCCACCATTTGTTTGTGTCTGCCTGTGGCTACCCCAGTCTGCACCCATTGTCTAGTATGCTATCCAGTTGAAAGTGCCCCATCTCGATGATAAAGAATATAATAATTCTAGGTATAAACAACTTTTTCTATATATCCATTAACAAACTGTACCCATTCATCCATATAACAGAGCACTTTCCCCTTCCTAGCTTTCCTGATGTAAACCACCTCTCCCAGGCCAGAGAGCAAAGGCCTGGAGAATGCTTCTAGTCTCAACCGAGGCTGCACAATACAATCTCCAGAAAATCAGGGCTCCACTCTCAATGATGTTCATTTATTTGCTTTGAGGTGCAGCCTGGGTTTGTATCTCCTCCAGGAGATTCTAATATATATACAGAGGTAAGGACCACTGCCCTTCACAAAGAAGGAAGCAGGTCAGTCTGAGTTGTTTTGTGAGTGATGAATGAATGAATGTTCAGACCACTTGTGCAGACAGAGAAATAAATAGAGAATGAGCATCAAAACTAAGCAATATGGAGGGGAGAGCAATCTATGTGTGGGGGGAAGGGGCAACTGTAATACAACAACAATAAGTTAACTTTTAAAAAGTAGTTAAAAAAATAAATAAATAAGTAGTTAAAATGCAAATAAAAATGATAAACCAAAAACATATACTAAGTAATATGGGTTCATTGGGTGGTTTTTAAAGTCTCATCAGAACTTTAAGAATTTATGAATCCATGATGGTAGAGAATTTCCTATTTGACACATATTCTGGGACATATTATACTTGCGTAAACCTTGCCTGGACATGAGTTGATGTACATGGAAGAGGGAAAAGGTAGGGGATGAGGTCCTTTATCTCTTACTTGCCCTCACTCCATATTTACCTATACTCCAGTTCCCCTAAGAAATTATGTTTGTTCTTCAAACAAGTCATGCTCTTTCATGTACAGGGCTTAGTACATATTACTTCCTCTTCCTGGATTATTCTTAATTTCCCTTCATAAACTAGCTGATTTCTACTCATTCCTTAGATCTCTACTACATAAGGTTTCTCTGTGCCTGACATCTATACCCCTATATTCACCATCACTATCAAGTGTGAACTGAGATCCATTTATGCAGCATCCCATAGCACCTTGTTCTTTCCCTCCCACAGTCCTTTTCACACTATGTTGTCATTGTCATTTAACATGCCTGTCTTCCCAACTATACTGTCAGGACCATACCTATCTGTTTCAAGTTTCAATAACACTTTGTTGAAAAAAATTAATATCAATTCAATCCAAAATGTTGGTGGAAATATCTAAAACAAGCACTAAAAATTCACAGGTGCCAAATTCTCCTTGGAAATGTGACAGCCCCAAGGATGTCACACCTAGTCCCACTGCCTTTGGGGGACATGTGCCTCACATTAGCCCTGGTGCCTGTGACTTATGATTCATGCTGAAAGCACATCTGAAACCCTCATCTTTATAGCACTTTTCTGAGAAAATTACCCAATCTGGCAGTCCTTCTGGCCCCAAGGCCACTTGACAGATCACAATGAGCCCAGCCAGATGGGAGGAGGGAATGAACTTCACCATCAGATTGTCCAATGCCTCAAAAATGTTGGCTTTGGAAGAGTGCAGGTCCTCTCTTGTGCATTGCCTAGAATCAGAGGAAGGTGTTCTTCTCCAGGCCAAGGCAATGAACTCTCTGTGTTCCTGGCTGAGGCCCCCAAACCAGCTTTGTCTCCACAGCAGAGCTCTCTGCCAGGTGGGGCGTCACAGCTGTGGAATCAGAGAAGTTGTGCAAGAGGAGAAATAAGTTCCAACTCAGCAAAAAGAAAATGTCTTGAAGAGAGAGCTGGAGAAGAGGGAATGTTCAAAGCAAGGCTGAGAATCGTAAAATAAAGTCCACATTGCGGGAGCAAAGGATCTTAGCAACTGTAAGATCTAGGGAGAAGCAAATGAGCAAAACATTAGGGGAAAGATTGAGTGTGATCAGGAATCCACGACTTCCACTACTTTCTTACAACCTCAAGTTTGCTGTAAAACTTTCTAAAGAGTCAAGTTGTATATTAATTTATTCACCAAACATAACTCTCTTGATCTGCAAAACTACTCTAGTTTCTATTATTATTGCCATTTTAGAAATGAGAAAATAGAATTTCAATGATATTTGCAAGCAACCAAGATGGGCTTTATGCCCAGGACCATCTGATCCAAAGCCCCTGTTCTGAATTGGAACTCACCCCAAACCACCTTACAGGCTGAGCAACACTGAGCAAAGTCACTCTTTCTTTCATTTATAAAATGAGGATGCTAAAGCCACTGAGATAACCTATATGAAAGAATTCTATTAACCACAAAGCGTTGTGTACATTTGAGTTACATGTGTCTATTTGCTTGCTTGTTTAAAGCTATTTCACTCTACAATTAGGCCTACATGAGACCACACACAGTACTATAACCCTGCACAATAATATGAATATCAGTGCAGATGTGCAGAGAGATGAATCTCTCTGCTTGATAAATCCTCAATGGAGGAAGAGCCTGTCAGTGCAAACAATACCCAAGGATTCGACTCTCCCATTCATAAAAGCATTCACTCAACATACCCTTATTAATTCCCTGCATTGGGCCAAACCTGAGTGTAGTACATAAATGATGAATAAAACATAGTCCCTATCCTCAAAGACTTTAGGGTTTAGCAGAGAAGATAAACTAATAAGCAGGTTGCTTTAAGAGTGTACTCAGCAAGTTGCAATTTGGGGGACTGTGACAGAGGGGACCAAACCCAAGAAAACACTCCTGGAGGCAGGAATTTCTGAGCTGTTTTCTGAAAAATGAATGAATCAAAACCAGGCAAAGCCTGGGGTTAAAACGGGAGCAGGGTATTCACACACAGGGAGGAAAGGGTGTCTGAGTTGGCAGTGTGGTAGAACTGCAAAACAATTGGCCTGACTGAAGCTTAAAATTGTAGGAGAGAGTGGGATGTGTGTGATGAAGCACTCAGCACTGTAGTAACTTCTCTGGCTCTGCTCATGAATGTCCTCATTCCAAAGATAGTGAAACTGCGGCGTCTTCTGGAGCCTTGAAGAGCCTTCTGCCTCACTCAGATCCATCAGCTTCTCCAGTTGCTTCTACGGGTAAACCAGGCCTTAGCAACCTTGTACCTACACCATGTCTCATCTCCTTTATAAACCGACAGTCTGCCCCAATGCTGGAATTAGTTATGTCTATTTCCTGTCGCCCAGTACCTAATGGTCCAGGCTTTGGGTCAGACAGTCCCGCCTTCAGATCTTGGCCACTTACTTTCTGCATTAATTGGGCAAGTGATGTATGTTCTTGTGCCTGTTTTCTTATCTGTAAAAAGGGGAAAATAGCCCCTTACCACATGGGGTTGTGTGAGAATTTAATGAGATACTACATGTATGTAAAAGACTTAGCACAACCTCACACAGAGTAATTATTTAATAAGTGTTATTTATTATCACTATTACAGTAACTGCCTGTAGCATCAACTTTTGCAATTCTGTCCATTTTACTTTAAATTTCAGTTCTTTCCAATGACTAGGGAAGTATGCATAAAGAATAAGACTGAGAGGAAATATACATAATAATCATTGATTAATATGGGGAAAAGAACACAAAAATCCAGACCGTAAAGCCTCACATGACTGCTTGGTATAGTTTCAAGTTTGACGGCCAGTTTCCTGGCAGCCAAAGCAAAAAGGAAAACCAATCCATAATTACTTTCCCAGGACAAACTGTCTAAAAGAATTTCTTCCACAGGCTTCACACAGGAGGCACTTTGTGATGTAGTGAACAATATTTGCAATTGTGTCTTGATTATTTTGCTTGGGCTGCATAGAATGTACCATAGACTGGGTGGCTTATACAACAGAAATTTACTTTCTCACAGTTCTGGAAGCTGGAAGTCTGAGATCAAGGTGTTGGCAGTGTTGTTTTTTTTTGAGACTTCTTTCCTTGGTTTATAGGTGGCCTTCTTTTCCCTGTCTTCATGTAGTCCTTCCTCCACATGTGTCTATGTGTAATCTTCTCTTCGTATAAGGAAACCAGTCAGATTTGATCAAGGTTGACCTTGATGGCCTCATTTTACCTACTACCTCCTTGAAGTTCCTATGTACAAATACAGTCACATTCTGAGGTACTGGGAGTTAGGGCTTCAACACATGACTTTCATCTCATAACAGTGTCCCTGCAGCAAAGGCAATGAGGACATAACCCAGCTTGAATCTGCAAGGCACTCTGATGATGTAATCCACTGACCTTCTGATGGCTCCACTTGAGTCCAGAAGAGAACCCAGACCATCCAGAGAGGGGAACGGACTGTTGGCAGGTCAAAGATCCTTTGGGAAGACCACATCCAGTGCTGGGAGGTGAAGGTAGATGGGAGAGATGGAGACCCTCCTTCCCACTGTGGGTCTAGGGGGCATTCAGTTTGGATGCTGGTTAAAACTTTTAAAGGTATATTATTTTTAGGCATGGTGCTGTAGCAATGATGGCTAGTTAAATGGTTAAGAAAGATAATTACCTAGGTCAAGGATGCATATTTAAACTAGGCCATGTCAGTGGAGAGAGATTCCAGGAGATGGATCTGCCACTTAGGACCTACTTCCTGGTTATAGTTCCAAAAGGGTCTCTATTGGGTTGACAGTAGGGAAGAAGTGGTGAGGATGATGAATGGGACAGGTTTGGAGAAGAGGATTTGAGTTTTCAGTTGGTGAAGGTCTGAGTTAAAGTCTGTGGAATAACACAGACAATCTGTTCTGCCACTGTGATTGCCCTGTGACTTTGTTCTCCTAGAAAAGGAGACGGGTACCACGAATGAAACACCTTCCTACCAGACACAGCATTAGTAATCACTATTCTGGCACTATATCATGTAATTTCCAAATAGTACTGCTAGTTAGAGGTCATTTTCTGGACTTAGGAATAAAGACACTGGGAATCAGAGGGGTAAACTGAGCTATACAAAGACATATAGTGAATGACAGGGTTAGAATTCAGTCAGAATCTGGTGACTAAGATGCAGTCTGTGTCCCTCTCACCTCCCTGGGGTACTTTACGGTCAGCTGCGATTTCAGAGGTTAATAACTTTTGCAACAAGTAATACTGGTGTTAATTATCAATGACAGCAATGTTTATGACCACATGGCTTTCTGTTGCCAGAAGAAAGCCTTGCAATATATTTTTAGGTCAATCCAACCAGCAGCTATGATACAATGTTTTAAAGTGTGAGAAGGATGGCCCTGGTTGGCGACACAGTGGATAAGGCGCTGGACTGCAAACCCAAAGGTTGCTGGTTAGATTCCCAGTCAGGGCACATAACCAGGTTGCAAGCCAGGTCTCCAACCAGATCCATAGCTGGAGGCAGGTGAAAAAGGCAACCATACATTGATGGTTCTCTCCCTCTCTGCCTCTCTCCCTTCCCTTCTCTCTGAAAAATAATAAATAAAATAAATAAAGTGTGAGAAGGACTAAACATGTTGCTGGTTTTGAAAATGGAGGAAAGGGGACATGGCTCAAGGAATACAAGTAGCTCCCAGAAGCTGAGAGATACTTCTGGCCAGCAGTCAGAAAGGAAATGGAAACCTCAGTCCTACAACCACAAAGAACTGAATTCTGTCAGCAACTTGAAAGAACTTCAGGTAGACTCATCTTCCAGAGCCTTCAGAAAGGAACAGAGCTATTTGATTTCAGCCTTGTGAAGCCCGTAGAAGAACCAACTGAGCCCCACTGTGCCCAGGCTTCTGGCCTATAGAACTTTGAAATAATATATGGTGCTATCACTAAGGTACTAAATCTGTGTTATTGATTACCGCAGCACTAGGAAACAGAAAATCCTCAACAAAGCCCTGTGAAGAAACAGTCACTGTGATTTCCATTTGCTGATGAGAAATTGAGGCGAAGAATGGTTAAACTCTCCCAAGATCATACAACTAATAAGTGACAGAGCTACCTGACCCAGCCTTTGTTCCTGAAAACAGGTTCTGGCATGTAGTATTCAATAGATATTTGTGAAATTTAAAAGAAAAAGAAAAAGTAGGGGTAGATGGATGACTGGAGAGAAGCACTGGATGTGAAATGCCAAAGACACAGACTTGTCACTTGTGTCACAGTAAGTGGGTTCATATGGGCCATTTTAAAAATCACCTGAAGAATAAAGACACAATTTGTGGAAAGAGTACTGTGTCAGGAATCGGGAGGCCTATATTCTCTTTCTGGTTTTGCTATTTATTTTTGTGTAACTTAGGCTAATCTCTGTACTACTCTGATCCTCAGTTTTCTTGTCTGTAAACTGGAAACAAACACAGTACAGTTGCACCTTCATGAATGCCACAAGGCTCACATGGGATGGGGAGATGGAAAAGTAGCTTGTAAACAGTGCTCTATGACCCAGCATTCACTTGGTCATTAAACACTTACTGAGTGTTCACCCTGCAGCATGCAAGCCATGTATGAGGCACTGGGGGTGCAGCAATGAGTGAGACAGGGAGCATATTCTAAAGCAGCAGTCCCCAGCCTCTTTGGCACCAGGGACCAGTTTCATGGAAGATCATTTTTCCACCACTGAGATAGGGAAAATGCTTCCTGATTGGCTGGCTATTTAGGGCCCATGTGATACAACCCAGAGGTGTGAAGAGTTAGCCTCCCATGGGGCAAACCTTGACCCCGTGGAACAGGGAGACCATGCCAAGCAAGGCAGATATGTTTCTCTCTTGTCTCTTCTGTGGAATGCTGAGTTGTAGAGTTTGCTGGAAGTCCTTCTGGAAGGTCCTGTTGACTGAAGGAGTGAACATGCCTTTGCAGGATGAGCATCTTTCGGCAGCTTATCCTGAAGAGTGGCCTGAGAACAATATATGCATCACCTTAATTGACTTATCGCTCCCTTCTACTTTCCTTTCTCACGTTGACCTTGCTTGGCTTGCACTTCCAATGTGAAGGATTAGCAATTTAATTTAGCCTTGCCTCAGACTGATTTCTAGTGGACGAAGACAAATTATTCCAATAAATGTCAGAGACATCATGATGTTTAATAAGGGAAGGCACTATTATCCTATTTTATAGAATATAGACAAATGATGTATGTGAGTTGACCCAAGGCCATACAATTAAAAAGTGCCAGAGTTGGATGTTTATCCTAAGTCTATTGGCTGCAAATTCATGTACTTCTTTACTTGGATAAAGAACTCCTTGGATAAAGGTTTCCAGAACATCACTTAACATGTTCTCCCACTCAATTTTCATAATCACTCTGGTGGCAGAGATTATTGGCCTCAATTTACAGATGAGAAAACAAAGGCTCAGAAAGTTATTGGATTTTCCCAAGACATCACACAAGTACGTGCTCAGTCTGTGCTAAGTTTCATTTCATAGCAGCAAACCAATAATTCCTGACAGCTCTGTGCCTGTGTGAGGACTCTGCCTCCACATTGTTATGATGCCCAAAGCTGATCAAAGAATATGAAAATCATTATGACAACAGGTAGTCTGTACAAGCTCAGAGAAAAAGACTCAAAGTAATTTTTAAACAAATCTCTCATGGTAATCACTCTCATTTCACCAAAATATGTCCTATAACGTTCTTCATAGCAATACTGGCTCAAATCATGTCCCTCCCTAACCTCATGCTTAAAAACATGAACAACAAGAATCCTTAAAATATAATCACTCAGATCATGGAATGAATTTTGATGTGGTAACTTTAGATCAACACCAATCCACTGGCAACCCCTCCCTTAGGCAACCCAGTCTCTGATTCCCTCTCTGTGGATGGTGTAGAGCTTTTCAAACAAATATGGGATTTCTTGTAATCTCTTCTTCATGGCATATCATTTGTGGGGGGGGGGGGGTTACTGCAGGAAGGAAAATCCCCATCTTAGCTGGAGTGCTTTGAAAAGCTGGAGGTTCTCAAGTCTGGCCTGGACTGGCAGAAAACACAAGAGAAACATGACCTCGAAATGGATTCAGAATCTTCATCAGGGCCAAGCCTTCAACCATGACGTACCTATGGAATAATTGCTCATAGCCAACTGCTACAAGATGAAACTGAAGCCACAGTAGATTGCAGGAGGCCAGGCTGGTAGTTTCCTCAGTGACTAGGCCACAAAACTTTCCTTCTACATGGAGTCAAACAAACTGCTTCATATATATGTGTTGATGGGGAACGGTGTGTTTGCCTTTCTAGTTGAGCTTTCTGCAGTTCCTGTACCAAAGCCTCACTGACTGGAGGTTGCACCAGCCTCATTCACTTTTCCTTCTTCTAGAAGTCAAATCTGAATGGTGTCACAAGACCATTAACTTTCTTTCAGGATAAAATCCAAATGCTTGAGTACCTAGCTTATAAAAAGCCTTTCATTAACTGACTCCTGCCTCTTTCCAATCTTCTTCCATTTTATGTATTGATTTATATTTTTAATCCTAACCTGAGGATATGTTTATTGATTTTGGAGAGGAAGGAAAAGAGAGAGACATTGATGTGAGAAACAGACATTGATCTTTTGCCTTCTCTACATGTCTCTACTAAGAATAGAAGTCATAACCTGTTGGTATATGAGATGATGCTCCAACCAAATGAATCATCTGGCCAGGGCTCTCCTTCCATTTTATATCTAGCAATAGGAAGCTTATAACAGTTAGAAGAAGTTATGGAACAATAACAAACCAAATCTCTATGACTGACAGAAGCAATGACTTATGTCTTGATTATGCTACATGTTCACTGAGTGCTGGCTGAGCCTCTGTTCTGTTCCTCACACACTGGCTCTGTCCCCACCACAGTGGTACCAGGACATCAAGCCCCTAAATGATGTGCTCTACCCAAATGCAGAAGAGATGGCATCAATAGAACAGCTCAGGAGTGAAATTATAATTTTTTAGAGACTCTTTGAAACCTTACATATGACCTATTCAGTTTAGAAATGAGGAACTTGTGGCTGGAGAGGGAAATGAAATGGACTTCCCTAAATCACATAACTGCCATTGGCAAAGTCTCTTAGAGCTGAGCTCTTCAAATTCTGTGTTCTTCAATCTACCTGGTAATCTTGTTTTAAAAAAGATTCTGATCTACTAGTTCTGAAGTGAGACAGAAATGGCATGTGAAGTGGTATAGGATGACTTTTAAGCTACAACAGCCATCTTGGAAATCCACACCAGGCACCGCATAAATGGGACTTCAGCACATTTTTTTCTTTCACCCACCGCTTTGTTCAGAACTGTTCACTTTGTCCACTACTCACACCTGATTCTATCCCACTATGAACTTCTGCTGATTCTGCCTATTACCTTCTTTCTCATTGCTGTCCACAGTGTCTTTCCCTTGACAAGGTGGGTTCATGCTTCACCCTTCTTTCTTGGCTAAGATTTTGGTTACTTTGGAAAGTCCCATTATGACTTCAGCTATGCTGCCTGAGGTAGTCCTGAGCAAGTACTCTCCCTCTACAGCTTGGATCCAGAATCCTTCGGCCCCAATGCACCCTTTGTGGTCATTGCCTTTAATGGGCTCCACCAGCTTCTTTTATGTGAAAGTCAAACTGCAGAGAACTCGAGTTTTTCATGCACTTCCCACTATACTGCCCAGCCTTCATTCTGAGATTTACTAAGGTTGAAGAAAATTGAGAGTGCACAAGAGGATTTTTGTGTGTGTGCTGGAATATGTACTTGTTTGGGAAAAGAAAAAAGCAAGATGCTAATAGTCAAACAGGAATACTCTGGTTTCCAAAATATTACAACCAAAATAGACTTTCTTTCCAGTTTACACTACACATGAGTCAGATTATGCTTCCGAGTTATGGTTTTCTGAATGAATGATCCTAAGCAGACCTGAAAGTATCTATTAAATACCTACTACTTTCAACAGTATAGCATAGAGAACCAAATGAGCTAGAGTTAGTCAGCAAAGGTGAAACTGAGTCACTGAAGGGGAAGAAACATGGAGGAGAAACCAGTGGTAGATGTGAACTTGAAGCTTGGGTAGTAGATTTCCCAAGCTCTTTTTTTCACTGTGACCTAAAGTGCATGGCTTCATAGAAGTAGTGTTTCTTTATAGTTAAAAGCAGGGTCCCTGCAACCCAACTGCACCAAAGTTCAGCTCTACCATTTACCATGTGTATGATCTTGAGCAAGTTATTAAGCCTCTTGATTCCTTGGTTTCCCCAGTGGTAACAGAAATAATAATAGTATGCAATCTCATAGAGTTGGCATAAGGAGTAAATGTTAATCATTTAAACATAAGCCCATTTAAATTTTTCCCACTATATCATAAGTACCCAACAAATGTTAGCCAGCATGACATCAGCTGAAATTCTATCCCTTGGACTCCCACTTAAAAAAAAAAAAAAAAAAAAATTATTGGAATTCAAGTAGGTGACAGTGAGAAAAGAAAATGAGTCTTAATAAACTTAAGATTGAAATTAGATAAAGCATCTTTTCCAACCACAAAGAAATATATTATGTATATCAAAAATAAGTCCTTATTCTAACTTTATCGGGAACCAAGATATTGTATGTATGAAACAAGAGATACAAGATACAAGTTTAAGATTTGTACAAGAGATACAAATCTTAAAAAGTTAAACAAAACTTTATATTACTATATTTGAATTGGAAAGAATTCATTTGAGCCTATGTTTTTTTAAAAGATATTTTCTAGCTTTGCTTCCTAAAAGGACCTAGGAGCCATCAAAACCTTGTGGCAGCAAGCATCCCTAGCATCTAAATTGTGCCTTATATATACCATTCCCTGGCCAAAGGGATAAGGATTCCTCTAAGAAATATATGATTTTAATATCTGAAGCAAAAACATTCTAAGGACCTCATATACAAAGAGGTAGGGAAGCTATTAAAGACTACTGAGGGTATGATAAAAGGACTCATGACCAAAATAATGATGGCTGCAATGAACTGAAACATACTGCATATAACAACCCAAGTAATCATAGTAAGACGCAACAAGAAGATAAGTCAGTAACTTCAACATGCTCAGTGTTCCCTTTAATGGTAACTAGGCACCAAGTCCTAGCTGAAAATCAGTAATTAAAGGAAAAGGATCATTTATCTTACTTTTCCTCAATGAAATATGTTTCAAAATAATCAGATATTCATATTTTGTGAGCACCATGGGTCATGACAGAAGAATCCCAGCTAATAAATGTGAAAGGATAGCAAAATAAGGAAAATTGTCACCTTTCAACTCTTGATGAACTAATTGATTCAAGCAAAGATTATCCATACATAAAACTATGAGATGAAAGATGAGAAGGAAATTTTAGAATGGAAATAGGCTGTCACCATCCAAAACCCTTGATCAAATTAGCATTATTTAAAATGGTACAACCATACAATCAAATTTTTTATGTGCCTTCTATAGTGATGCAGTGTGAAGTCTGTAACACCAACAACAAAACTTTTTGGAAAAAAAACATTGTACTTGGTTCAAGACAATAGAACTCACTTCTAGGTTTACTGTAAATGGGAAGGGTAGAGAAACCTGTTAAATGACACCACAAGAAAGCAAACAGACAAATTTGACATGTGAGACTTTAAAAAAATTTTTTTTAATTAAATACAGTTGGTGTACAGTATTACATTTAATTTTATTAGTTTCAGGTGTACAATAGTGATTAGACATTCTTATACGTTACAATGTGATCAGCCTACTAATTCCGGTACTTATCTGTTACCATGAAAACTTATCATGTTATTTTTACCAAATTTTCCTTCACATATTTTTTCATCCCCATGCCCCTCCCCTCTGGCAACCATCCCTTTGGTCTCTGTTTCTGTGGGTCTGTTATTTTTAGATTCCACATATAAGGGAAACCACACAGTATATGTTTTTCTCTGACAATTTTACTTATTTTACCCCAGGTCCATTCATGTTGTCACTAATGTCAAGATTTCATTCTTTTGTTGTTGTTGTTGTTGTTGTTGTTGTGTAACATTCCATTGTATATATGTCATCTTATCCAGCCATCTGTCTATGGACATCTAGGTTACTTCCATATTTTGGCTATTGTAAATAATAGACTTTTTATAAGATCTGGTTTCTTCAATAGGAAAGCAGCATAAAAGAGGAAAGAATCAGGGAAAGGAGGCAGGGAAAAGGGGCTGTTATAAAATACAGGAGACTAAAGAAAAACAACTAAATGCAATATGTTTGGATCTTTTTTAGGCCCTGATTTGGACATCTTGGAGATAACTGGAGAGATTTGAGTGATATCGAGGCATTATGGTGAATTTCTTCAGATGTGAAGAAATGCTATGGTTAGCTAAGAAAATGTCAACATTCTTAAAAGATGTATCTTGAACTATGCATGAATGAAATTATTTGAGACATGAAATTTAGACCCAAAAATAATAATTGGGTGGTATTACACGGGGAGAGGTAGAAGAGAAGCAAGAAAGGTAAAATCTTGATATATAGACTGGGTATATGAAGTTTATTATATTAAATCACATTATGCTATTATATGCTATACTATTAATATTAATGTTAGTACTAATATTATATCCTCACCACTTTTGTGTATGTTTGAATGATCTTGTAATAAAAATGCCTTTTAAATAACATAGGAAAATCTTGAATCAGATTTAATGCACATTTGTGATAAAAATCATTTGCAGACTTTGATTTTTTTTATTAATAGCAAAATTTTCCTTTCCATCGCTGTGCCAAAGCATTGAATTTGTTAACCACTAATGCTTCATGCACTCCATCTCTACTCCAATCAGTTTCAGTGAAATGAATGCACTCATTTGTCACCCACACTGTGGCTTGGGAGCAGGAACTGTGTCCTGTCCCACTTTGAGCCCCTGCACTGGAACATAGTCAGTGCTCGGAGTAGATGTACTTAATGGGTGAATATTCATAGGAATCCTCTAGAGATTGCTTACAATGCTGATACTTGACATTAACTCCAAGCCTTTTCATGCAGAATGTCTGTGTGGGGTCTGGAGAATTTTCATTTTTAGTAGATTTTCCAATGAGTCTCATGCACATAGTTGGAACCCACACCTTGAGAAACACTCATTTATCTGGACTCCATTAAACAGTCATGTGGGACAGTTTCATAGAGGAGCTCAGGAATAAGCAGAGTCAATAAACAAATGGATGGCATGTCCACAGTTATACTCATCTGTTTCAGAGGCTCTGATTTCTGAGGTTAAATAATGAAAAAAGCTGATTAGTAAATGGCAAAGGAAGTAAAATAACTTCAAATGCAGCATTTGATTTCAATTTTATTTTTATTTAAATGGAAACTTCTGCGGGAGTCAAAAGCAAAGCTTCTTGATTATAGGCAGCACAGCCATGGATAAATATAAACCCTAGCTTTCCAGACGGCTATGTGAGAGGGATAGGGTACTAGCTAGCATGATTATACAAAGCTTGTACTTATAATAAGACTTAAGTGGATATGAGCTTCCTCAGAATTCAGTTTACAGGATCTCTCATTCTCTCCTATCAGCATCATAGGAATCTGTTTGAATCTACAGGCTTATTGGTTGGAGTAATGTTGTTTCTGCACAATTTCTCATCCCATGCCAACATATTTTGAGTGCCTGCAACCAGAGTTAACATAGAAGACAAATGATCACTGACTAATCATGCTGCCTAACAGATCCTACTTTGGGTCTTGGAAGGAAAGGGCCAAGATTCCTGCCAATTCTGCCCCTCAGTTCTTTACATCACACTTGGCAAATGCTCCGCCTGCAATGCCCTTCCCCCGCGTCTCTGCCTGACCAGGTGCCATTCATCCATTGAGTCACAGGCCAAGAGCCAGCTCTTCTGATTCCTCTAATGCCAAGCTGACATAGAGAGCCCTTTCTCTGTTCCCTTATAAGCAGCCTGAGCTTACCTCCATCATAATATAATCAACTATTAATTTTTGTCATTTCTGCCTCTCCTGTTAGAACCATATCTCACTCATTGCCATATCTCAGGTATATTGCACAAACCCATATTGCAGATACTAACCAAGGCAGTACAACTTAATTAATTAATTAATTAATGTTTAAGCAGCAGATCTAAGTTATTCAACTAATCCAATTCAAGTAAAGATGTCTCTGAGTTGAAATATTTCAAATACTTTCAGGAATTTTTAAAATATTAAAGGATTAGAAAAATGCCACAAGAGATGGGCAAAAGTTTTAATTTTTCAAAAAGCAACTAAAGGCAAATTTAAGAAAACATGTACATATTTATTTGTAACTGGCTATAAGAAAAATTTAAGAGCATTTTAAAAACAGAAGTGATCATTGAGATTTATTCAATACATAGTTTTTTTAATCATAACTCTCTCTCTCAAATTCAGGTAAAATTGAAAAATATTGTATGATGTGCAGTTAAAGAGAGAAAAACATTAAAAGGAATATAATGTCATTTAGAGAAATTTGTAGTTGATTACATTTATGTATTAATGAATACATAATTTCCAAATTAGTCTGGTGGGAGAATACTATCATCTCTACTTTTCCAGTTTAACAATCTGTGCAAATTATTTGGAAAGAATTCATAAGATAAGCCTAACAAATACATTCATCTGTTCAGTAGACAACTGCTGAGCACTTACCTTGTGCATTCTCTTAAGATCGTTGGATAGTAAGTAGCTAATTATACTATATGTTGTGTTAGATGCCATCACAGATTCTGGAACAGAATTTCAAGAAGCTGATCCAGAAATCATGGTCGTTAGAAGATCCCCTATACTCCTTATTGTCATTTGACAGGATTTAGAAAACCATGGCATATGATAATCAAGTTTAAAATGTCTCTATTAAGAAATAAATACAATTAAGAAAAAAAAAACCAAAAATTTAAGCTACCTTTACTTGTGAGAACAATTGAAAACTAAAAAGAAAAACATATAATGATCAGTGATGTTAAGAGTACTGCAAAAATTGGACTTAACCAATTATACAATGAAATAACATATGTGACCTGATTTGATAGGTCTGTTAAAAAGTAGGTATATCCATATACTCTCCAACCTACTAAATTTATTATAATAGTAGATAAAAATAAAGTATGCTAACAGCAACATAATTTCTTTTATGAGCCTCGGCATCCTTATCTATCTAATGGGCATAATAATAGGAATTACCATGAAGAGTTGTATAGGACCTCCACGTATGGCTATACCAGAGAAAATGAGAGGAGATTATTTGAGAGGAGATTATTTGCCCATGAAATATTTATGGAGTGACTACCATATTCCTGTGATAGGTTCTGGATACCTGTAAACCACTTTGCACCATACTTAGCACATTGTATATGTACAAAAGATGTAAGCCCTGGCTGGTGGCTTAGTGGATAAAGCACCAGCCTATGAACCCAAAGGTCACAGGTTCGATTCCCCAGCCAGGGCATATAGTGAGGTTGCAAGCCAGGTCTCCAGCAAGGTCTGTAGCTGGAGGCAGGTGAAAAAGGCAACCATACATTGATGTCTCTCTCCCTCTTTGCCTCTCTCCCTTCCCTGCTTTCTAAAAATAATAAATAAAAAATTTTAAAAAGATGTAGCTATTATTATTATTAATCCCAGTTGCAATGGTCCTGGTTATCCATGCCGCCTCTAGAGACAGTCACTGCACCTGCTTTTTAAGGCTCAGGAATAGGAGGGTCTGTACATGGGATATTGTGGTTAGCACATCGTAAAACTCTTCAGAGCTCTTTTCTTATCAAGTGTCATTGAGAATTTCAGCCAGGGACACACTCTCAGGATTGTGTCTGCTGCTAGACTTCTTAGGAGAATCGAGTGTTTTTAAAATCAAGCCATGATTAGTCTCTGACTAGACCGGCAGTCATTGCAGTTCTTCACCTCTGAACTTCCAAGCGCTGTTAAGTTTGTAACACAATCTAGTACTTAATTTTACCATCTTGGAGTAGTAAGAATGCTTAAGATTATCTTAAAAGGTTTCAGTTAATAAGCCTGGGCTTTTTGGAGTCAAACAATCAATCCCATGTTCAACCTCTAACTGTTTGATCTTAAAAGAGTTATTTTGCTTTCTCATAAATCCAATGCAGTCAAGATTTAATGAGATTACACACCTAGCAGGAACTCCCTGAAAGCTATTGGTCAGTAGTATCATAGGCTGTTGGTTGATTCCGTGCTGGGTGTAAGAATGTCCTCCAAATATCAAGCCAAAATTTTCCTTTCTCTAACTTCAGATCATTCTCCAATGATCTAAAGTCTTCCTCTGAAGGTTCATAGAGTTCATTTACTTCCTATCCTTGTCTAGGAAAGATACTCAGATAGTTGCTCAGGACTGGGAGGCTTCCTGGGACACAGGACTTTCAGTGCTAAAACTGGGAATGTTTTGGGAAAACCAAGGTGGTCCCTTACCCCATCCATGTTCTTCCCAAGGATGAATATCCCCATGGCCTTCAGATATTATGACACATTATGTGGCCTTCCCACCATCCTATTATACCTCCCATAGGCATAAATTTGTTTTTATCAATGTCTGAGTTACCGTATGACACAAAAAATTTAGGCTGTGTTATAGGGAGGGTAGAAAAAGCACAAAAGCACTTCAAAGTAGGAGGTCTGTCCTGAAAGTATCGAGCCAATGTCAACGCAATTAAAAGTTTGCTCAGCTGATAGTTTCCTGACAAACCTTGTATTCCGTCTTGTGACACGTAATATTGGTTCTGCTTTTTCCCTCCATCTCAGGTGCAAATATTTTTGTAAATCATTCTCCTAATTTTGTTGGTCACACTATAAACAAGGCCTTGTGTTTATTTACACCTTGTTGTTTGCATTCTCTCCTTTTATTTCTCAATTAGGCACTCATCCTAATGTGGGATAGATTAAATAATGATTTGTGCTATAGTAAATCAGGTAGTTGTTGGTTTTTTATTTATATATTTTTCAATTCTATAGCTGGCATTATGCTATACATGCATTCTCTCTTACTTTTTAAACCAAAGCTGTTATTAAACTGTGTATATCATCATGTAGACATCTATATCCTTCCTTCTAACTTATGCATAACATTCCTGAGTGTATAACCACCTCATTTTATAAATCCATCTCCTCAATAATAAACAGGTAATCTTTTACTCCCAGCTGTAAACATCCTCATTTATATTTCCTTTATGGGAAATTTTCCTGGGTCAGTTTAAGTCATCAGAATCTGCTTGAGTCAGTTGAGACAAAAAAGGTATCTAATGGAATTTGTTATTTTTAAATGGTTGGAGGTAAGTAAGATCTAGGCTAAGCTTCCAAGAATGACTCCCAGCAGAAGTGGCCCACCTGGGAGCAATGGCCTCTCCTACCATCGGGGGCTAGAGGATCTGGAAACCAAGGCTTAAGAAGATGTCCATGCCCAGCTTCTCAATACTTACCATGTTAGGACTAGATATTAGGACAACAACTATACTTCCTGCAAAATAAATCACAGCAATTTGAAAGTGTCATGAGCATGCGTACCAGCAAAAATAAGAGACACAGCAGAAAATAGGCCTCTGCCTCATGATAATCACTCCCACCTTGCAAATATCACATGTGTGCATTTACTTGGAGGACACTAAGTTGTTAACAAAACCTGAACAATAAGACATCTGGAAAATGTAGATTTTAACCTTCCTATCACCTAGTGTTTAAGAAAGCAATATTCTACAGGGGGACAAAAGAAAGTTGGGTGAATGAATTTACAGAATTTTTCAAAACCAAGAGTGGGACTGATGGGTCCTGAGCATAAACAAATTTAATTTGTCTAAGTAGTGTCACACTGTTCTGTACAATGACATTACAAGTCTATACTCCTATCAGCAGTGCATGAGGGTTCTTGATTTCCTCTCCCCTGATAACACTTGGAATTACATAGCTAAAACAAACTTTGCCAACCTAGTTGTGATGCCAAAGTAGTAAGTATGGTTTTAGTGTCCCATTAACCTGTTAAAAGCTGATTTAACTTGATTTCTAACTTTTTTTTTTTTTTGGTGTTTTTGACATGAGCTGTGGCAAGACTAATTCTCCTCAAACCAGTATTCCCGTTATATATTGTGAATTTAAGTTCTGGGCTTGTCACTTTTTTTTTTTTTTTTTTTTTAATTTTGTTTAAATAGTATGAACCTAGCATCCTCCTGATCTATCAAGATTATTTTAAAACCTTTACTCCGTTGTCTCCTTTATAGTTACCCCTCTTAACTTTGGGAGAGTAGAAGGAAAGGGAAAGGGTGTTAATTTTCTATTTCACACACAGGAAATTGAGCTCAAAGAAGCTAAGTAATTTACTCAAGGCCACCCAACAATGAGTGGAAGAGGCATCTTTGAACCAGGTACATCTGAAGCCAAAGTCTTTCATACGCAAGGTCATATCACACTTTGTAAAATCATACAGCAACTGGGGTTTCTGAGGACTAACCCACACTCCTTTCAGTTTAACAATTTAAAACATTATTTTCAGAATTACAACAGTCTCTTTTCTGGCGTTTGTAAATAAAACCTAATGAAAAGGCACCAAATGTGTTCTACTAGAAAAGTTTTCAAGACCTCAAAAGATATCACCACAAAAAAGATTTTCTCATTAAAAATGGTTTGAGATGGGAAAGATGTGTTTTTGTATAACCTCCACACATTTGCATCTGCCATTCACTGGAAATCTCCCTTCTCCACCTGGACAACTTTTATTTGTCCTTCAACACCCCATTCAATGTGATCTCTTCTGTTTTGTCTGCTCTGAACCCCCAGAGAGAAATTCAAATCTAGGCACCTTCATTCCAGAACCCACCTTCTCAACTCTCATGCGCAAAAAAAACAGTGTGAAAGAAACATAAAAACAAGTGCATACTATGGTGCAATTCATCTTATGATAGACATGTCAGCAAGGCGCATAGGGAACATGGAGGAAGAAGCACCTGCTTGAGCTGGGGGAGTTATAGAAGGTTTTCAGAGGAAATGAATTGAATGTGTGAACTGACTCGAAGATGGAACAGGGAAGAGAATTTTAAGCAGAGGTAACAGCATAGGCAAAGAGAAAGGAAAGAGCATCTTTCTTCTAAAGGCATAAACATTCTCCCCATCGCCCCAAATATCAATCAATTAAAGGGTGATTTTCTACTAAGTCTGAATCTTAGAGATCATCTTTGTAGTAACTTTTTATTTTACACTTCAAGAGAACAAACCAGCTTGTTTGTTTGTTTGTTTGATTGATTGTTCCACTAATCAATCAGTGGAACAGTTAAGATTGCAGGTGCTTCCCAAATTTCTCTGATAAGAATGGTCTCTTAAAAACACAGCTTCCTAGGCTCACTGGAGCTTCTTACTCAGGGGGTCTGAGATAAAGCCAAGAACTCGGAATGTATAACAAGTGCCCCAGGAGATTTTTATCATCAGAGCAGCCTAACAAACACTGAGTTAGCTAGCCCTGAAGTTCAGCACTCCTCCCACAAACCCCTGAGGGGGTGGCAGGATCCCCCACAGCAGTGAGCTTCCCAGTCAACTAATAATTAATTCACATGAATCACCACAGCTTTATCAGAGAATGTGACTTGTGAAGTCAGCAAGCAACCTTACCACATTTCTTTATTAACCCACTGCCTGGCACTTTTCCTACAGGGTCTTATCTAGTTCCCTTAACAATCCCACAAGGTAAATATTTTCTACATTGTACAGATTCAGGAACCAAAACTCAAGAGGTTTGGGAAACGTGTAGGGCATGCAGCGTACAGTAGGTAGCCAAGTTAGAATTTGAAACCAAGTCTATCTATATTCAGAGCCCATGTTCGCTCTCATCCTGACTTCTGCAAGGGTCTCCAGTAGATTCTGTCCTCACAGAGTCAATCAATATGAATGACTAGCCACAGTTGAAGTCTGCAAGCCTTGACTCGGGATCTTCCCATTTTAGGTTGACCTTTCATTGACCTTCACCCCCCACACACACCACCAGCTTCACCGCATGAGACCATCCTGTTTGTTCTTTGCCACTCTGCTGCAATTTTCCACCTGGATTATTTGTGGCTATAACAAGCAAGGCCACACCAATGTCTGGCATTAAAAGAAGCATGAGCCTTCATTCCTGAGGTAATGAGACCTTTTTTCCAAGTTCCTTCCTCCAAAGTTCATGAACTTAATAAAAAATAAAATAAGAACAGCTCTATTCCAGCCCAGACCTCTGCTGCAGGAAGCCAAGGCTGATTGGGTAAAGGCAGTGCCTGGATGAAAAAGCAAACGTATTCCTAGATCAGCTCTGGTCTTTACGTTCTAGCCACCAAATTCATAGACAGCCGCAGAGAGAGGCACCGCAGACTGTATCTGAGCTTCCTGATTACATGCTGCAGGTGACACACATGTCACAAAGGGCAAAGTGGATCTTGACAAAGAGATGCTTACATTATCTCCCCATTGGCAGTACAACTTGGGAGAAACCGAACACTCAACTCTTGGAACTGATTGGAGACTTGCATTTGTCCAGTCCCTGGGCATCACAACCACCCAGAATTGTGGGTGAAACCAATAGATGAGTGAAAGGATTTACCCCATATTCTGGCCTCATGGGCCTCTTGCTCTTCAATAGCCATTGCCATAGGCTTCTGCAACCACTCGGCAAGGGCCCCACAGTGGCCTTTGTCATCGCTCCAAATGGCTCCCTCTCTGAGACTCTTAAAGTCCTCTGCTATCCCCCTCTAAGACCTCCCAACTCCTACCAGCTCACTTGCGTAGTTGCTGCTCTAAGCCTCACTGAGCTTTCCAGAAACTTGCCCATCCACAAGTCTCCTGCTAACGTTCACATACATGTACATGTTCAGAAGACATATTCCAAGTGTCAATCATACTCCAGGCACGAAAGGTTCACCTGGAATAAGATCCACCCCTGCTCTCCCAGACCAGCTTCACCTCCCTTCCTGTCCAGCCTCGTCCAGCCTCTCACCATCCTACAGACCCTTCAGTCTACTCCGCCTAGTCACTCTTCTTCTCTGTGTAGGCTGCTCGACCACTGCAGAAGTTTGCTTCAGGTTGTTAAATTGCAAAAGAAAAGAATTAGCAAACTCAGCCTTAGTTTCAATTTCTATATCACAAGGGTACAATAAGAAATATAGAAGGAAAAGAATCTAAAACCCAAATTCACTGTGAGACACAAGTGGCTATTTAGTAAATACCACCACCACCCAACTGATGTTTGAATTCCCACAACTTATTTCTTTTGCTGTGTGCCCTGAGACACAATCCCCTCCTCTGTAAAATAATGTAAAATGAAGGCAGTAAAACAGCAAGTTCTTAAGGTGGTAGGGAGGATTCAGAAACAAACATGTCAACAACCCGTTAGTGGCATTGTGCCATGCCTAAATGAAAGTGGTATGTCTGGGCTTCAGATCTCACACTGTTGCCTCCATTCGAGGTGGTTTTCTGATCAGCAGCTTTGCCCTGTTGGATCAGAAGTGCTCTGCTGATGACAGGTTTAAGACCTGTTAGGCTCCTAGAACCTATGCCATTACCTCCTAATTCTCAGCTAAGACCATTGAAAAGATTGCAGAGAGATTCAGAAAACAATCAGGAAGCCCTGAAGCCTGGGAGGTTTTGTGCATGGGAAACGTGTAACATCCCAGTGCCTGGAGCTCAGTGCTCCCAGCCCGGGACCCCCATCACAGATGTGGTGGGCAGCAGTGATGAGAAGTGTGCTGCATTTCCTATGAATTAAGCCACGGAGCCAGGAGAACAATGTCGTCATTGATGGGGAAAGGTCGCTGAAATTCCAAGGACACTTGAGGCCTTTCACTGGGCTGAGACAGAGATGCTAATATTAATCCTACGTAATATGAGTCTCTGACCACTCACTTTCTGAGGGGTCTGTTGGCAGCTCAATCGCCCATTCACTGTGATTCAGTGCATCCTCAAGGAAGTGGTTTGGAGGGGAGAAATCTTTTTCTAATCTATAACCCAAAACTCTCCCCCAAAATATACCGGCCCAGGCTATTCTGATTCTTGGGGGAAAAGATGCTTTGCTCCACTGAAGACTTATTTAATTTTTTTTTTTTTTTTTTGAAGGGTGGGAACCAGGAACCCAACCTCCAGGCATTCAAATTAGTGTTCTTTCATTTTATTCAATGCACATTAATGGGGCACACAATATAACGAATGTACTGGATATTTATTTAGTTGCCTTCCTGATGGTGCTTTCTAGCCCATGACCTCAGATTTAAGGCCCATCTCTTTGCGCACCCATTTTATACAGGTACTTTCAAGTTCATTCACTTTTTCAACCAGTACTTAATGAGCAACTTTTCTGTTCTCAGCATGGTACTGAGGGAAATGAGACTGAACCATTCTTGCCCCACTTTTGTTTACAACTAGTTAGAAAGTCAAACTATGACTTTATTTATTACAATTGAATATAATGGGTATAATGGATATTTATGCTAGATAAAGTTAAAAACCCAATGAGGACATAGAGAAGGCAGTTGAAGAGGATCTTTGGAAAAATTAACATTTTAGCCAGAAATGAACAGAAAGATGAGTTGGCTTAGGGCAGGGGGGACAGAAAACTATGGGCCCAAAAGGAGGGGCTGTACCTGGGCTGTAGAGAATAAGAAGTGAAAGAGGTGAACCATAGCTGACCATTATACTGATTTCCAGCTTTTTAGGCTGCATACAGTTTTTAGACCATCTTTGGCTCCAGGCTTTACAACCTACAATCCTCATGAGATCCCAGTAGCACCCAGAGTCCCAGTCTAAGCACAGAGTTCCAGGGGCCGCTGTCAAGGAGAGAAATTCAGACCTCACGTCTCCAGAGTCTGATTATTGTGAACAGAAGAATCACTGTGAAGTGGGGAGATGAAAGCAGTCTACTGAGCTGAGTACTGAATTGCTCCACTCCTTTTCTTTACCTTCACTGAAAAGGGAATGATTTTCAGGAGAGTGGAGGGAATAAGTGAAATCTTTGTCTCCCTGAATGAGTTCTCACCTCCTCAATTATGTTAAACTGTGTCCCAGAAAGGAGAATCCCTCACATAAAGCTCTGAGGATGCATGAAAAGTGACAGCAGAGCTAAAAGGATAGGGGTCCGAGATTCAACAAACATGCTCTAAACTCTTCCTTGGCCATCAGTTCCTATACACCCAACAGACACATGCTGAATGTGGTGTGTCTGCAGGGTTGCACTTGAGGCCAGGGTGTTGTGGGAACATAGGTCACCTCCCCCAGCCTGTGACAAGTCTGAAAGGCTACCTGAAAGAGAGGCACCCAAATAGAATACACACGTCCAAGGCATGATAGAGTATGGAGCAGAAGAGCGTCACACAGCAGGGTTCAAACTCTGAAACTGGATAGCCTGGGGTCAAAGTGGACTCTGCCAGTTACTAGCTGTTTTAACCTGAGCAAGTTTCCCTAACTTCATGGTGCCTCACTTCCCTCATCTGGAAAATGAGGGTAATAATAGCACTTAGCTCACAAGCTTGATGTGAGAGTTTGAAAACAGAGTTAATCTACACAAAGTGCTTGGAACAGTAACTGGTGTGGTGAATGTATATAAATGTTAGCTGTGATTTAAGGAGATGTGGTTAAGGGTTTTGTTTTCTTTCTTGCTTTCCTTTATTTTTTTTTTTTTAATTTATAGACTGACTTTCTTGAAGCAGCTTTAGATTTATAGAAAAACTAAGCAGAAAGTACAGTGAGTTTCCATATATCCCTCCCCTCCATACATAATTCTTCCCCCTATTATTAACATCTTGCATTAGTGTGGTTCTATTGTTAATTGATGTTCCAGTACTGACACTATCACTAACTACAGCCCATGGTTTACATAAGACTCACTCTTTGTGTTGTGCATTCTGTAGGTTTGGACAAATGCATAATGTCATGTATTGGTTATTACTGTATCATACAGAATAGTTTTATTGTCCTAAAAATCCTGTATGTTCTGTTTGTTCCTCTCCCCCAACCTCTCTACCCAAGAAACTGCTGATCTCTTTGCTGTCTCTAGTTTTACCTTTTCCAGAATGTCATATAGTTGGAATCATTCAGAATTTATAGCTTTTAAATACTGGTGTCTTTCATTTGACAATATGTATTTAAGTTTTCTCCATTTAAGTTTTCTCTCTCTCTCTTTTTTTTTTTTTAGTTAAGTTTTAATAAGGAGTAGGGATAGCCATACCAACTTGAATGATGATACTCATACTCTGTCACTCTATAGAAAGTTCTATGAATCTTTGCTTTTGGAACCCTATTTCACCTTCTAGATCTTCCAATGAAATCCTACACTAAGCCTTCATGGTTCTAGTTGTGATCCTTTTAAAAGGCAAATGCTCCTAGGAGGTCACATTTTTAATATTTCAGGCCTAACCCACAGTATTTTCTCAGCTAGAAGGAGTTTCAGAACAAGCTGAGATAGAAAGCAGAAGAGATAACTTCTTAAAGAGTAAACAGCCAGAAATAAGTTACAGGTCACCCATCTAACATGTCACATGTCACTTGAATGCTGATTTGGATAGATGCAGTAACCACATACCCTAAAGTAAAAACTCAAAACATAATGTTCAACTAAAGAGCTTGTGAATTTTGTCCATAAATGCATACAGGTACAATCTTATTTAATGATTTAATGTTTATACTTTATTCATAGTAACAGCGTTAAAACCAGGACTATTCATTTACTAACATAATTGATCAGGCGTCTATAAAACTGTTAAGACATTATGCTAGGTGTGAAGATATTCAGGTAAAACTAATACCAGCTTGTGAAAAGTAGGTATAAATGGTTGCCTGGGCAATCAAGGAAGGCTTCCCGAAAGAGAGGACATTTGATCAGGCCCTGAAAGATGAGCATATATAGGTGGGAAAAGAAGGACACGAGAGTGAACTTGGGATGAGGCAAGTGTGTGATGTTTATTCTGGAACAGTAAGCAGTTCTGTCTGGCCAAGAAAAGGGCACACGGGGTGTGGCAGAGTGGGGCCACATACTTCCAGTGATAGTTGTCAGCACATCCGCTGCCAAGAGTCTGGGCTAGGCAGAGTCAGCACAAGGCCAACTCCTCCACTTCTCCACCGTTCCCAGGGTCCCCAAGTGCTCCAATGGGTTCAAATGCTCAGCCTCCCCCTGAACATTTGCCAAAAGGCAGTCTACAGCAGGTTCTTAGAGAACTCAAGGACTCCCTGCTTCCTCCCATGTCCTTGGCTGCTGTGCCCTTATTGTGGCCCGAAGGAACAAGTTTCCTCTCATTCCTGAAGGGCAGACAATAGAATTCTTCTGATAGAGCCTTCTCAGGAATGAGAAGTCCTAAGGCAACTTTAATTTGGTCTGTGGGGTGGAGCATGGGCTTTCCTTCCTGGAAATCCAGTTTGCTAACAAATTCCTCCCCACCCTTCTCCTCCCTCCACTGTCTGCCTAGTGCTTCCAGCTCCCACTTCCTCTGCTACTGCAGCAGCTTCCCAGCCAGCCCTCACCGTCAGGATGGGCCTTTCTTCATTGAGGTCCAGACTCCTAGCTGATGCAGCCGCTTTTCAACCAGCCTCCCAGGCCTGTCAGAGCAAGGAAGGTTCTGGCTCTGCAGAACAGCCCATTCAAGTAAACACCCAGTCAGCAAGCAAGCACCTTGTCAAGGAGGGGTCAGGTTAGGAGTGTGGGTGACAAGGAGGGTGTCTTGAGAAAGTGACAACTATTTGGGCTAATCTCTCATGAGTCCTGTCAGCACTTACCTCCCTCCTGACTGCTTGCTCATCTCTATAGATAAGCAAACACACACACACACACACACACACACACACACACACACGAAGAGGCCATCCTGTTTGCGCCCGTACACACACCCAACACCTAGCCCCCTTGTTACCTGCACTCACAACCATTACCTCCCCACTGCAAATGTTTCCTGACTCTTCATGTCCCCATTAATTCTTACACCAGCATGCACTTCAATACCCTAGGACATAGTGGGGCTGGGGTCGGGAGAATAAGGGCTTTCAAATTAAACAGTGTTTAACCCTCTCTCAACTAATTTTTCCCACTGCAATCTGGAGATAAAGAAAATGAAAGAATTAAAGGACGTCATTATGTAAATAACCTAGAATAGAAGCTGGCACAGAGCAAGTATAATCTCAGGTTATTTCCATCCCTCTGCCTCCCTTAACAAATTAAATTCAATTGCATTCCAATAAGCGTAGCTCTGCAATGGCCCTTAAAGGTATAGGCAGGCAGTGTAAAGTGAAGAGCAAAGCTCAGAGATAGATCCTATCTCTTATAAGTCTCATTTTTATTGCAAAAAGCAGAAATCCCAACTTAAATTTGCTTGGTAGTGGGGAGAATGTATAGCTTTGGCAAAACTGATTAATACTTCCAATATCTATTCTCCCATTCTTTCTTTAGTAATAGAACTCACTATCTCCAAGTGAGCAGAAGGCTGTGTCCATCAAATCACACACACTCCAGAGACTACATTTCCCAGCTTCCCTTGTATCTATGAGTAGTCCTGCATTGGAGCAGATGAGCACAATTTTCAAGTCAACTCTAAAAAAGAAGCTCACTGCTCTCTATAGCTCTTTTGCCTTTCCCTGTGATTGATAGATGGATCAGCTGGAGCAATTGTCATAGCAACATAGCCTCTCACTTATTAACACAGTTTAATTTCAGGTGAGACTTGGTCTAACCCTCTCTAACAATGTCACCAAGGATCTGGTCTCCTTCAGTATCTCTGTTCTGCTTCCAGTGCTGTCTATCTTATTTTCAGACTCCACATGCCCCCTTCCCACAATTGGTCCCTACTTCCCAAACCCACCCTAACCCCAACCCCAAAATAGCCTCACGGGTTCCCCTGATGCTAACAAAAATTGCTGCAGCCAGTACAGACCTCAAATCTCCTGCACAACAAGCTCCAGAGAAGAATATTTCCTTCTATTGGCATTGAAAAGGGGCAATAGGGACACCAAAGACAGAAAGATAAGCTAGCAAAGGCAAGTTGCCTTCAGTTACTCATTTTCTTCTTTGAACATGACTTCCCTGTTTAGCTAGAGCCATTAGACCAGGACTTAAACCTCCATTGCCTTGAGCGTCAAGCTCTGATATTTTGAGTGAGTTCCTCCAGGGCCCTCCTTGGGCTTCTATTGTGGGAGGCAAGCACCTATTTCCCCTGCAATGTCCAATCAAGACACTTGTTCCCAAGATGAAATTAAATGCCGTTAGGAAGTAGAACTCAATGCTGGGAAACTAAACAATAGTAAATGTGCAGTCCATCACCTATACACTGACATCATCGAAACTTGTAATTCCAGCCCAAACCTCTCCCCCAATGACCCGGGTAGGACTAGAGCGAGGCCAGCAAGGTGCCTGAGGCCAGCAAGGTGTCTGGGGTTTAAAATTTAAGGAGACAGTCATTCTCAAGTGCTGACCCTGCACTTGCAAAACACTGAGAACAAGTGCCTCCTTAAATGTTGTTCTTTATGTGCCACTCTTGCCTCACCCTAACCTTAACCTTGACTCTCAGGTCTGTGTACTGGCCATTGACCTTCCAGAGTACACAGTAGGCTTCTCAACTTCAGTATGATTAAGACATATCTTATCACCTTCCTCTCCCCGCCTTGTCCTCCTATGCTCCTGAAGTCAAGAAATAATACTGAATCCTGAGAATCATCCTTGATGTCACCTTATGTCACCTTATTGTTACTTCTGCCAGTCAATCGCCAAGTTCACACATATCTTTAGGATCCATTCACATCTCCAGTCCCACCATTCCCATGACACCACACTGAGCCACCAACACCTTTCTACTAAATATCAGCAACAGCTCCCTACCTGGTCTTCCCATTTCCAATTGTACCTTCTTCCAATCCCTTTCTTTCTCTTATCAGAACCAGAATGTTTTTCTGTCCAATTTAGTTTACAAAGCAGTTCTCCATAAAATGGCCCCATCAACTTCTCCAGCCTTGATTACTGCACCTCCCCAGTCCCATCACACCTCAGCTGTGCTGTCCTCTCTTAGCTCCTCAACCCTTCCTCCATGTTTCCTGCCCTCTCAGCACACTTCTTCTCCTCCTACCCACCTCCCCATCATATATTTATTATTTGAGTATTAGCTTAAACTCTGCTTCCTCCAAAGGCCTTCCCAGCCCACAATCTAGCAAGTAAGCCCCGTAACAGATCATTTTACTTTAAAAACACCCATCAGTGCTTTTTTTAGCCACTTGTTTTCTTTCTGCCTTCCCTAATTGGCTGTAAGCTCCTTGAGTAGCTTATCATAAGTTAGATGAATGTTGAATCTAACAATCAGTCTTACAGATCCCAAAATTAAAACTCTGGCAATGAATCTATTTATTCAGTTATCATCTACTAAGCCTCCAGAAGGTGCCAGGTCTTTGTTAGGCATTGAAACTAAAGAGACTAAAGAGACATGACCCACACCCTCAGGGCACTCAAAGTTTAATATACTAGCGAAAGAGCCCACATTTCAGAGTAAGAGGCCTTGGTTCCCTCATCTGTAAAATGGGACTACAGCCAGTGCTTCTGGTATTTTCATCACATCTGTTGACTCACCCCTGATTTCAATTGTGATGGATATTTCCACACAAGCTCAGTATCATCTTGTACTGTCAACATCCCACCTCAAGCAAGCATTCTGCCTCAGCACTCTGCAATGTGACCATAATCTAGTTTATCAGTGTGGATACTCTCAGCCAGAAGTGCAGGAGCACTCCCCACACAGTTCCTAATCCATGAGGCATGGCAACTGGTGGGTACATGCACCAGCTGCCCACTTTTCTCAGAGACAGAGGAACCTCCATTGCCTTTTCCTCCTTTTCTGTCTCCCTCTCCCTGTAGCCTCACTCCTCTTTCTAGGGATCTCCTGTACCAGGTTTTGCTTTGAGTGCAACCTGAATTAGAACACCAAATCCCAAAGGTTAACTATGGCAACATGTGTGATAGTCCCTAACACACCATCAGTGCTTAATTAATTATGTTATTAACGCTAGCTATTATATTCTTTTTTGAAATTATTATAATTTAGAAATGAAAAATATCTTGGAAGGAAATAAGTGAAAGCAGAATACAAAATATGTAGGCAATTTTTTTTACTCCATGAATTTCTCAAATCCTCACTTATTCACCAATACCCAAGATGTCAAGCCATCCTCTAGAAAGGTATTCAGCTACTAACAACAACATTATTAATAGGGATCTGGATCAATTTCACACACACACACACACACACAGCCATGACAATCTTCTGGAATTCTCTCCTATTAGGTTTGGTGTATTTTTTTAACCAGCAGAATTGAATCCTTCACAAATTGCTGCTTTGGCTCAACAAACTTCATTCCCTGATCCATAATGCTTACCTGCCAACACCTTGGATGCTTGGGGCGCGTGGCACAGGAATGGACCCACCAGAACTGGCTATTATAATCTTGATGGGGAAGATAGACAAGTATAACCTAATAAGATAAATGCTACAATAGAGTATGAAGTGGCTGAACAGGCACTGAGAGCAGGTGAAGGAGCCCTTAAGTTTACAGGAATCAAGGATGCTTCACAGAAGAAGTTCCTCTTGAATTGAGCTTTCTTAAAGGTCCACAAGTCATGAAAGAGAGTTCCCAGCCAAGGACCTAGCAAGAATAGAAATGTGGCATATGACAGAGTATGACATGTCATGAGCCACATAAGCAGTTCAGAGAATTAAAAGAGGATTTATGAGGGGTAGAAATTGAGGGCACAGACAGCAGCAATCTCAAGTCCCTCCCAGGAGAGAGGCAACGTGTGAGGCACCTACAGATTGGCCAGGCTCTCCTGCAGATAGCCGCACAGAGAAATGCAGAACGTCCACTCTCCAGCTACACATGTGCTTTCCTGCTCCTGTTTATTTACACTCTGCTTGGCTAGATTGAATCAAGGCCTAATTCCTGACCCGCCCCCTTCAGCACCCTGCTGAGAGGGGGAAGCAGGGAACATCCCTGTCAAGTGCCAGATGTTTGTCAGGGGCCTAGGGGCTGCTGATGGCTTTGGAGGTGAAACAGGAAACTCTTCTGGGGCAGGAAGCCTGAAAGTGCAGAAGTCTGCCAAATGAAAGACAAGTGGTTTCAGAAAAGTAGAGAAGGATGACAGGGGATAGAGGCAGACACATCTGGATTCCAGTCCCAGCTTTGCTCCTTCCTGGTTGTGTGGCCTCCAACAAGTCACTTCCTCAACCTGGGCCTCAATTTCTTCAGCTAATCGCCCTTCTAGTTCTGAGATTCAAGGATTCCATGAGGCAGTACATGAACTTAACTTTGAAGGTTGAAAAGAATTTTGTTAACCCAAAGTTCTTCTTCACTTTGAATGAGTATACAGAATGAGATGTCTCAGAATCAAAAAAAAACAAAGTTAGAAGAAAATCTTGGAGGCCTGTTCACCTGTTTTAGGGTAACAAATGACTTTCAACCACTACATGCAAAACAACAGATTAATTGGGGAGGAGAGGTGAGAGGTGGAAGTCAAACTAGTTATTTAGAAATGCCCATCAACTTTCCCTTTTATCTGGTTACTCTAGCTAACAGCTAATAAATTTTTGCTCAACATTTTTCTAGTCTCATGTCCAACTCTGCACCCTACTCCAGCCATGTTAAATACATGATACTTCATTCTTCTAAAATACCCTTATCTACTGCTTCTTTGTCTTTATTCATGTTTTGTTCATTCAACAAACATTTACTAAGCTCCTTCTGTGACCTATGTTCTGCATGTAGTGAAAAATAAAAAGAAGAAAAGAAAAAATAACATAGTCCCACTCTCATAGGCATGTAGTCCAACATTAACTAAATTAACTTGACAGACATTAACTAAAAAATAGTACAAAGAAATGGAAATGTCAAAGGTTGTACATTTGACACTGGGTGGAGTGGGGGTATTGTTTGTGAGAATAATAGAAGAAATTGATTTTAGTTATGGGTGTCAGAGAAGGCTTCTTGAAGTAAGTAATGCCTTTATGTGTTTTCTTTCAGACAAAGTTGTTTTCAGCTTATGAGGCAGTTTAAATATCATCTCTGTGAAGTCATCTGCCTCTCCCCTAGCAAGATAGTCAACTTTTTCCTTTAAGATCTGTAGATTTTATTTCATGGACACTAACATAGCTTTGACGACACTGTTATTATCTTTAGCTGTGTTCTACAGTAGTCTCTCTCCCTACAGACTGTGGGCTCCTTGATAGCACAATGCCTGCATTCCCCATTTCTGCAGCTGCACTGCAGTGCTGGTACCAACAAAATGAAATTGGAGTGAACTGACATGCAGATCTTGTGCAAGTCCACGATTTTTTTACTTGAAAAACTAATCTAAATATTGTTCCGGTTTATGCTCTTTCTTTTTCATAATTTAATAAATACCTTCCTGAGAAGTTTGCTTGAATGTATTATTCAATTAGTAAAAATAAGCAATGAATAAACATTCTAGACCTGACATTCAAGTAACATCATAAAAATCCTTCACTGGATTTTAAAGACATTCATCTGTAATTTCTCCATAAGCCCAAAGTCTGACTGTCAAGATGATTAAAGTAGTGAGGTTTCTTATTTCAAATACAAATTTCTATGATGGGCAGAAACACTTAGGAAAAGAAAGGTGGATTTCTGGACATTGAAACAGAAGAAAGAAGAACTTGGTAAGTGTCTACTTCTCAGAAGAAAACCCACCTGTGGTCTTTTCTATTCTGAGAGTAGAATTGTTATGAAACAAGGGCCAGAAATATATGGTTTCCTCTCACTGGATAGGAAAGTGCCCTGCAATTTATTCATTCAATTATCTTCACCTAGAACATCTTTGTTCCTCTTATCAAAATCCTATGCATCCTTCAAGCCCCATCTCAAACATATCCTTCTTTATTTTACCAATAGTTAGATTTTGGATTTGCCCAAGGTCATAAAACACACCAGCAGCAAACTAAGAAAAGAATAGGACTCTAGATACTCTGCCCTATATTCTTTCTTTTATACCAGGTTGTCCAAAGAGCATAGCTTCCTGAGTTCTTAAGAAATGTTATCTATCTTCCACTCCCACTTTCTAAATAAGTCTTAATCCCTATCAACACAAAAGGCTATAGAAAATCTTTTTGTTTAGCCACAATTTAGGAATGATTATGCTTTTTATTTAATGCAGCACTTTCCAAACTCTTCTGAGCTCCTTTCTTCATAACATTCATTAATTTACACTATTTTTTCTTCTTTTTTTGTAACACAATTTGAGAAACACTGCTTTCCATCATGATTGCTCTCACTCACTTCCTCCCCATCATTTCAGATGAGGGGAGCCAAAGAGAGATGGCGACTATATAGGCTAAGACACAAATGTATTTGGATAATAAAGGTGAGAGACCTTTATTTTATATTTAAATATAAATCAAATCCAAAACAGCGGGCAATGGAATGAAAGGCAATTTACAAAAGAAGAGACGAGTCACCATAAATATACAAAATAATATAAAGTCAACCAACAAAGGATGGTTTTAATAAACTGAATTACCAAAGATACAGTTTTAGTGATAATGATATGCTAAAATTCCTAGCAACTAGGTTTTGGGTTTGTTGTTGTTGTTGTTTTGGTATCTGGTTTTAGGTTTTTTTACTCTTTTTAGTATTTTTCAACTGTTATACAATAAACATACAAGTATATTCATTTTCTCATTCAAAAAAGACTTTAAAGTTATGAGAACTCTTTTATACGTCTAAGCAGGTTGTATTAAAATTTGCATGTTGCAAACTGGAAAAATGTGACTTGCACATTTTTAAGACTGGGAAACTTACTTTGAACTCTTTAAAGCAACCCATTGCTGTCTTACTAGCCATTGGCTCACCACACATGGGCTGGTCTACATTCATTTGTCTTACTGAGAACCAAATGAGTAACTACACTTCAGTTTCTGACTTAGTGGAAGGATCTGGCCTGAGGACTAGTACCTAGGCCCTTCCAATACCTAGAGATTCAGAATCTACACCACTGAATCCATGAGGGTTCCCTAAAGAGGTTTAACAGAGAAGCAAAATCAAGACAGATAAGACAGTGAGAGATCCATAGGCCTTGAAATCAGACCAACCTGGTTTTGAGTCCTGCCTCTTCCTCTTAGTGTTGTAGACCCAAAGAAATCCCACACCATCTCTGAATACTATTTCTTTCTTTTCAAAAGAAAATGGTCACAGCAAGAGGTTATAGGATCACTGGAAAGTTTAACCCTGATAAAATAGGTAGCTCAAATGTTGGCCAGGGCCTCTCTTCCTAAAGAGATCTAGAAATGATTAACTGGAGTCCCCAGTTTCAGACTCTGAATGTCTAAAACCCTCCTTCAAATTTCTGTACGTCCCAGGAGCATTCCTTGCATATATATGATTCTCGGGTACTACTGAAACTTGTGGATTCCATTTCATGCAGTATTGAGTCAGATGTAAAATCCCCACACTTCTTCAATTTCTACCCATAATAATAATAATAATAGCAACAATAATATAATCATAAAGCATTTATGAGCATGGTAGTACTTACTGGTGTTTTGGAGGGAAAGACTTATGTTTAACCGCAAATAACTTCCACATGAAGATGTGACCTGTTCCTAAATGTCCCTAGGCCTCCCTGCATTCTATCGCTTTATAATCCATGCCTCATCTTGCTAGTTTCTTCATTTTTGCACCTCTCTGCACCTCCCTCCTTCTTCTCTTTACTAGAGCAAACCAAACAAATTTCTCACAGTTTCTCAGGCAGAGAAGTTGAACTATTCTTTTGTTGCTAGAGCACCTTTAGTCCCAAATAGTTTATCAAGGCATTTTTATAGAAAAGACATTTACAGCCCCAAGAGGGATTCTGGTACTGGCCATTAAAATAAAAATAATAATAATAATAGTTACATCATTACACACATACAGAGGCAGTATTGCACAGTGCTCAGGAGCATAGTGGGCTGTATAGCAAGCATATCTTTGCTGCTGTGTATCCTCTAATGGTGCGGCCTTGGCAAGTTATTTAAACTCAGTATCCTCATGTGTGAAATGAAGATGATAATCACACTAAACTCATAGAGTGTTTCTAAAAACTAAATAAGTTAATACATGTAAAAACCTTAGAACATTGTATGGCACATACTAAGATCTCAATAAATATTAGTCATTTGCTTTTATTACACAAGTTTTTATTTCATTTACTATGATCTATCTCCTTCTCCTAGGGCTTTATTCCATTTTGAGCATTGTAGTTCATTACTGTGAAAAACGTCTAACTAATAATCTATTACTGGAGACAATGACGTGACCATGCAAAAGTAACAGCCTAGCAGACTAACAGTTTGGAGTCAGATAACCTGAGTTCAAATCCCAACTCTCAAACTCTACTTGCACTGTGCCCTTCAACAAACTGCTTAACTTCCCTGAGCTGGTCTCCACATCTAATAAGTGTGTGTAAAAATAAAAAACCTACCTTACAGAATTGAGGGGAATGGTGATGGTGGTGGGGGTGGTGGAGGAGGAGGAAGCGGTGGTGGTGATGATGGTGTTGGTTGTAATGAAGGAGGTGGGGATGATGGTGGAAGAGGTGGTGAAGGAGAAGGCAGTGGTGGGGATGATGGAGGAGGAAGAGGTGCTGGCAGTGGCAATAGTGTCACTGAGATAAGTATACAGCCTGTCTTTGGATGATCTCTGGAACATCCTAAGAGACTATCAGCCACCTACAAACTTTTTGGCAGCAATAACTATTGAGAAAATTTTGGTATCTCTATTTCACTCGTATATTTTTGTATGCCTGCGACCATTCCATATAAATATTTTATATGCTACCTTTCCTCCTAACATGACATTAAAAGTATGTTTCCATGCCTTTAAATTTTTGTACACATTGTTTTAACAATGATATAATATTCTATTGTAAAGATCTATTTAACAACTCTCTTTTTACTGGGCATTTAGGTTATTTTCAACTCTTGCTCATTATAAATAACTTAGCAATGAAAGTTTTTTTTTCCATTTCCTTCAGCTAATTTCCTAGACATAGAATTACTAGGCCAAAGAATATGAACTCATGAAACATATTGTCATATTGTTACCCAGATCCTTAAGGTTTTTAAAGACAGTGATCATCCTCTCTAATCTTTCCTATAAGCTCAGATACTTCTATTCCTCTTCATAAAATTCAATTTCCAGTGCTGCCACCATTCTTGTCCTTTTCTTTAGAGTCAAAGCACAAACTCCTAAGCTGGCATTCCAGGTTTTTCTACTCTGATCTACTTTATCTCTGCCTCCTCAATCCCTCTGCTACATCCCCCCTCATGTTCCAGGCACCATCCCCTCTAGTCAACCATAGCTTTGTACATGCACCTTGTTCCTTCATTCCACCATTCATCACTTTATTCTGTTCCTTCAGTCCAGGATTGCGTTTCACACTATTGGTGACCAGGAAGCTCAGTCTCATCTTTCATGACAAGACTCAAATGCCACACTGCTCTGAAGTTCTCCTGATTCCTTTACCCTGCCCAAGGCAGAACTGACTGCTCTGTCTACTTGAGCTCTGTGTTACCTAATACAGTAGTGGACAGATTCCTCCCACAAAATGACTCACTGAATTCTGGTAATTCAGGAGGATTTAATAAATGAATTATTTAGGAAGATGTGGGCAGGATGTGGAGAAACTATAAGAAATAGCACAGGAGACCAGGGCCAGCAAGGCTTTTTATATCCCTGTACCTAAGAGAGTCAAGACAGGGAGGGGTTATTGGAACTTAGCAGGAAAGGGTGTACTGAGAGGATCTGTGACTTTCACCAAGGCACAAAGTCAGCCCAAGGTAATCCCATAGAGAGGGACCCAAAAGAATACATACCTCAACTTGGTTTCACTTTCCTCTCTACTTTTCATCTCCTGCCCAAGCTTCCATTAGCAGAACCTAACTAGATTCTGAGGGCTAAGAAGCCATTGATGCAGTCCATAGAAGTCAGCCCCCTATAGCACAGAGCCTGGTGGAGAATGGTAGAGAATAGATATGAAGAGCTGAAGGAAGAGGCCCATCTCACCATATTAAACCTTATTATTCTTTATTTTAGTCCATTGTCAGCAGGTATGCTTCACTCCCTGAACTGATAATGTTTTGTCTCCCTCACCTCCAAACCATCTTCTCCACTGTGGTGTGGCCATGTGCTCTACAATTCAGTTTTGGGGAGTGTCCCATTGCTTTCCCCTTTCCCGTTGCCTGCAGGGACAACTATAAATGTACCAGCATGACTAATGGTCCTGGTGACTTGGCTCTTGCCTTCCTCACTTCCTCACAGCCACCTCTCCTTGTCCTTCTACTTCACAGTCTAGCTGCGTGAACACTTGTCACTCCCCAGACACACCATTCTCTCTAAAAGATCTATCCTTTGCCTTGCACACACTTCCTTCATTGGAAACCTCCCACTCATTCTTTAAGACTCAATTCAAGGGCTACTTCCACTGTAAAACTCCCTGCCTCCCCCACACAGACTCTTGGCTTCCTTCTGCAAAGCTCCTTGTACAGCGTATATTTTATAGCATTTTATGTTATGGATGTTTATAACTGTCTCCCCAAATAAGCTACCAGCCCCTTTGAGGCACTTCATCTAGTTTCTTGGTACCTAGCAGAATCTCTGGCACATTGTAGACATTCTATATTCAATTAATGAATGAGTCATTGAATCAAATAAAGATATTTGCAATTAAGGTAGATTTTCCATTTGGTGGACAAGTTTGTTTGTTTGTTTTTTTCTAATGCATCCTTGTTCTTTATGGACATCAAGGGTGTGAGCGAGCAACAGAGGACAGAAGCTTCAGTTGTATATCTGTCAACATCAGCGGGCATTGGCCTCCATCTGCCCTCAGTACCTCTGTATGAAGATAGGCATCCTTGGAAACACAGGTAGGAAACAATCCATATAGAGCCAACCCATTATATATCCATTTGACAGATGGACCCTGTTAACAGGTAACTTGCCAACAAGCCCTTAGGAGCTCTTGTGTCTACTTCCTAAATCCATTTTGGAGTAGAAATCCATTTTATTAGCTGAAGACAGAATAGACCAATTCCAAATATTTGGAAAAGCTTAATCTTGCAAATGAGCTAGCTGTCCTCTGGCCACATGGTGGCCACTTGTGTGGGAGGAGAGCAGCCCCATCTCAGGACAGACCATTCTCTGTTTCTTGAGAAAACACAATAAAACACCCTTCTCCTTTCATCCACATCTGGCGGCTGGAAAAACAGTGACCCGTGGAATTTACATTTTCATACTTGACTATGGTAGGCCAGCATCCAGAGGTTATTCTTGCTGTGTTTATGAAAGAGAGAAGCCTGTCAGGATAAGAAGGCTTCTGATGGAGTGCTTATTGAGAAAACATGCAGAGATTTCTGTTTCCCCAAATTAGAGAAGGGGCTTATGATAAGAATCCTTTTCATTGGTTTTTTTTCTCCACTGCTTTCCTGCTGTCCTGCGGTATAATGACAAGCCCTGAGGTTCAGCCTTATGAAGCAAGTCCCAGAGAAAATTCCCCAAAGTGAAATCACCCAGGGGGTCCTAACTCTCAACATTGCACAAAGCTTCAAGGAAATCATATTGTACCCATAACAGGGCCACCAGGCTGAGTAAGCTGAAAAGGGATTTTTGTTGTCTCCATTTTCGTCTGGCTTTTTATCAGTTCGTCATGTTCACATTATAGACTGCATGCTGATTGTCTGATCACATTCCTGGGACAAGCAGGAATGGCCTCAGGGGAAGAGAGGGGAACCCTCTCAGAGTGCCAGATGGGAGGTGAGTAGATCACACGATCAAAGGTGCACGTCAACACAAATAGAGCTCAACAACCAAGTCCTGAGGATGAGGACAAATCCGACAGACAAGGGGGCAGTGGTAAAATAGAAGGTACAATGGTCAGGTGGTCATTGGGAGGGATGGTTATGGTGATTCCTGAGCGAACTAGCAGGCAGCTGTGATCACTATTATCTGCTGCCTTCTTTAAGGGCTTGAGCCTGCTGAGAACATTGAGGAGACCATTGAAGTGGGCATTGAAGAGAAACTATATTCAGCAGTAATTTTGCCCCAGTTAATGTGAAATTGAAAAAGTTCGTTTTCTTATTTGCTGACTAGTTCATTCAATAAACATTTTATCAGACTCTAACCACTTAACTGGCACAGTCCTGAATTTACAAAAGTATATAAACATTCTCTCTGCCCTTGAAAAGTTCATGGACTAGAAAAGGACTACTGGTCTTCCTGATTGGCACCCTATCTACTCCTTGCCACAGCTGGGGATTTCTAAACCACAAAGCAGGCCAGGTCAGTCCCAGGTCAGCCCCTGTGATGGCTCTTCCTTATGAAGAGGAAATAGGTCTCAGCCCCTTATCTGACCTCAGTACCCCCGCCCCAACCCTCCCCAAGATCCTTGCACCCAGGCCTCTGCTTAGAACTTTCCCTGTGCCCACAGTGGCATTTCTCCTCTGTGCCTGGCCAACTCCTTCATAGCCTTCAGTCTTCACTTAGATGTTCTTCTTACTATGAAGCCATCCTCTGCCTCCTTGTACACTGCCATTATTCTCCACATTTCCTTCTGTTGCTATAACCAACCTCCTATCACACCACTAGAACTGCCTGCTGGACTCATTGTACTCATTATGTTGCAGACTTCTTAAATATGTACTTTAGTTTTTAAAGGTTCTATTATTTTTAGAGAGAGAGGAAGGGAGGGAGGAAAAAAGAGAGAGAAACTTCAATGTATGGCTGCTTTCACCTGCCTCCAACTGGGGACCTGGCTGGAGACCTGGTTTGCAACCTGGGTATGTGCCCTGACTGGGAATTGAATCATGACACTTGGGTTTGCAGGCTGGTTGGTGCTCAATCCACTGAGCCACATTATCCAGGGCTTAAAGATGTACTTTTATCCTCTGCACCTTTGTTTCCCCAAATGTAGTATAAAGAACAATACTTATACAGTCAGTGCTCAGAGTAATTATTTATTGGCTGCCTTCTACATCCCACACCCTAGGCCAGGCACTTTCATAAATACCATATATCACCTTTACAAAAATCATAACAGGTTCACATTATAATCTCACCTTATAGTTATGACTCTGTGATTCAGAGAAGGTAAGAAATTTACCCAAGATCTCCCAGCTCAGAAGTGGTGGGTGGCATCAGGATCAGAGTACACTCTCTTTCTTTCTCTGCCCAACACTGGCCTGCATGTATCTTCAATGTCTGCTATTTGCACTTCTAGCTGGAGTGCTTCTACTCAACCTGAGGGAGGAAAAAGGTAACGCACCATGAAGAAATAAAAGCTTTCTTCTCTCTTCAAAGAGATCATCAAGAATACTGTATTTTTACTTGTAAAGGCTTTTCTTACCTAAAGGGCACATTGCTAAGTATTTGGGTTCTATTCAAAGGGACCATTAGTCTCTTTCTATGGGCAGAGAAAATATGCAGAATGAAGGCTTTGGTATGTGAAGTTTCCTGAGAATTCGGGTACAAACCCACAGAAAGGAGACTGGAAAGGAACCCTGAATAGGGCTGTGGGTCACTGTCCTAAGGGGAACAGACAGTAAATACAATAAGTGCTGGCCCAGAGAACAGAACCCAGTACCCGGGCCAGGAACACTTAGCCAGGCAGACTCAGTAAAGCAGTGGTCTGCAAACTTTTCCTTCACATACCCTTAAAACAGTTGTTTTACAAAACACACACTTAAAGTTGACATCTGAAATTTTTCATCAAACTTTAAACATCATGTTGTAAATATTGACATTTTAGAATAAAATAGTTACATCACACTTTTGAATGCACCCAATTTAGTCTAAATATCATAGTTAAAACCTACCACAATCCATATGAAAAATGTATAAACAAACTCTTCTTTAACAGTTGGAAGTTTTACTTTATTTTTTTCTACTTAAAAAACTCCTTGAGCCCTGGCTGGTGAGTCAGTGAAAAGGTGCCAACTTGTGAACCCAAAGGTTGCTGGTTTGATTCCCAGCCAGGGCACATAACCAGGTTGCAAGCCAGGTCTCCAAGCCAGGTCCGTAGCTGGAGGCAGGTGAAAGGCAACCATACATTGATGTCTCTCTCCCTCTCTGCCTCCCTCCCTTCCTCCTCTCTAAAAATAATAATAAAATCTTTTTAAAAAATAATAAAAACTCTTTGAACTCCTGTTTTTATTTTACAACTCCCACAGAATTTTATCCTAACATATTAGATTTTTATGCTAGAACATAGTCTTTTATTGGCCATCAATACTTCTATAAAGTGTTTGTGTGTATAAATTTATAAAGTTATTTAGCTTCCCAAAATCATAAAGCAATAGGTGTTGAAAAGGGGGCAGAATAGAGAGATCATAAAAGGGAGATGGGAAAGGAGAGAAGACTCACTAGCAGGCAAGCTTTTAGGGAGGTCAGTGCTATATGGAACATATATGGAAGTGAAAGTGCTAGAAAGTGATTCTCAAACTATCCATGTCTGCACATTTCATGAGAGTCTATAGGCACCTCCAAGGGGTATATATTTCAGATTGAAGCCCATCAGCTCGATGCCTAAAATAAGGCCCTGTCTTCCTGAGCCTAGACTCCTCACCACCAGATTTCAAACCCCCAAATCACTCAGTGACCCCAAGAAGCTACTCAGATAACTATGCAATATCTCAAAATGCCCATCAGCCTTAAGGGAATCACCGGATACCTAACTGAAGGAGCATCCACACCTGGATCTCAGGGCTAGCCCAGGCTGAGGAGCTCACCATAAGGTGTGGGGAAGGGAAGGTCATTTCCTTTTTCCAGATCCCCCAGGACACAAGCTCCCACTAGCTGAGGAGATCACTGAACCCCTCCTTGTTATTGTTAGCATGTTAATTGTTAACTGTTTACTATCCTGTACTGGCCCATGTAAAAGAAGTACCTGTCTCTCTGTTTGACCTTTTATACAATCCCAGAGATTTCCAGCTTTGTTTCCTCCCACCTTCCTAAATTATCACCAGTGGATTTCATATAACTCCCTTAGGACTTCTGCTTTGATTGCAAGGTATAAAATAACATGAGAAACTGCCATTCTCCAGAGTATCTTCTCCACCCATTGAGAATTTGCTTCCCAGCAATTGTCATCAGTTTGCCTCAAATTCATAAGAATTCTTACAGATGTGGATGTTTCTTATGTCCACAACAGTATGGAGATGGAGTTGTCAAGTAAGCATGGGGACAGTTTGCTAATGGCCTTGAACACAACCAAGATGCGCTGAAAGGACTACTGTTGAGGAAAGACCATCCTCTCCCCATGATCCCGCTCCCATTCCTCACCAGTTTCCCATCTTCTGGGAAGAACATTCAGTGAATCAATCAGTTGAATCCCAGGCCCTTCAGGGAACTGGCTATTTCATGGGTGGGGCTGTGCCTTGAGGGCTCCACACATAGGCCTGATAGAGACTGCTAGTCTGTTTGGCAAGGCCCAGCTAGCAGAAAGGGCTTTTGGCAAGGCCGGCCCTAGTGCCAGGTGGACCCAGAACAGACACCGTGTATAGGGAGTCAGCCCAATGTGTTTACCCCGTAGCCCATGAAGCATGAAAAGTAGAGAGTATGCCATGCCTTGTTCCCTGTGGCTAGCTTAGCTTCCTGGTTTTAGCTGAGCAGTTGCCAATAATACCTGCATATAAGCTTAGTGTGATTAATAAACCGGACTCGTGGCTTGGGGGAGCCTCCCGACCCCAACTTTTTGTCTCTTCTCTCTTTCTTGCATCCTCCGCCATCCAAACCCGTGAGTAATCCAGGGACAGCTGGTCCGTCACACAGGCCCTCTGCTTCCTTCCTTGCTCACCTGCCTTAGGGTCAGGGCAGAAGCTGACCAAGGTTAGAAAGGGCACTACCCAGCAGTTCTGAGATGCAGGCTGAAATGCTGTATACCCTAAAGCTCCCACCCTTCTCCCTAGCATATGTTTACCGTAGCACCTTGAGCAAATCGCTTAAACTTTCTGAGGGTCCATTTTCTCATGTGTAGAATGAGAGTGAGAGTTGATAAGAATTCATAAAAATAACATACCACTGAGTGTTCTCAATGGGCCAGGCACTCATTTAAGTGTTTTACAGAAATGAATTTACTTACTCCTCACAATAACCCCATTAAGTACTATTATTAGTTTCTTTAACAGAGGATGAAACTGAAGCCTAGAGAGGTTAATAACTTGTTCAAACTTTCAGTTAGCTCTGGGAGGGCTTGGGATTAGAAACAGGGGCTCTACCTTTTAGGTAAACATATGCAATCATACACATGCCACCTAATTAACTAACTTAAGCACCTGACTTATTTAGACAGTGCCTAGAACAAATGGGCGCCTTGATAGGGAAACCTGAAAAAAAAAAAAAAAAAAATACCATACTTGAGAGCTAAGCATTATTAAATTTACACTTTAGAAATAATAGTTGGGAATACCTTTCCCCTCCCAAAGGGAAGTTTGAATCACCCTCCCTAGACATGAGAAGTTAGAATAAAAAATAGTAAATTAAGACCTGGAATATAGGACAGGAAGGGCCTTTCCCTGTCAGCTGCTTCAGCCCACTGTTCCTAGTGGGCAAAATGAGACCCAGAGCGGAGAACTTGGGGAGGACAGAAAGCAGGTTAGAGCTAGCTTCCCACCCAGGGCTCTCACCTACATGCTAGTCCAGTGTTCTTCCCTGGTGCTGTGCTGCCTCCCTAGCACCGGGGGAGAGAATAAGAAGTACAAAAGTGTAACCCAACCAGAACAATCATCATGTTCACATGTAGAAGAGACCACAGGCACATCTCTGACCTCTGCTTGCCCTCGCAGATTTCTCTGAAACTATCAGTCTCCTTACCCTCTGCAGTTCCCAGCAGAGTGATAGTTGGCCTCTTCCTGGGAACAGAGGTACTTTGAGGACATCTACTTCTGACTGAGGATAAGAAAAACACTTGAAGTGGAGCTGGAGGCAGGGGTTGCAAGGCTCCCGTTCTTTTATTGTTTTTAACCCACTGTAGGCCAGTATGAAGCCTCCTCTTTTTCCTCCTCTTCCCTTCCCTAGCCATCTCTAGAAATGCCTGGCCTCAGAGACTGCCAACTGAGATGTGGACCCTAAACTTGCCACTGAGCAAATCACTGACTTGCTCAATTTACCTGAGCTTCAGTTTCCATAGCTATAAAGTGAGATAATTATATCTTCCTGAAAGAACTATAATGAAGATTAAATAAAATAGCATAAGCAAAGGGCGATGTTTATAAAATCTCTAGATAAGATTCCCCTCTCTCTTTTGTGATAAGTCCATGCAGCATGGTCTCTAGATCAAAGTAAATAAATAGGACTAAAATGCTATCCTATAATTTTATGGCAGTTGACGTTTACAGAAAATTTTACTTGATATGATTGCTTCTGAATTGATTTACTGATACATTAGTCTTATTTGTTAAAACTTAAACGTACCTACCACATAGTGTTTCTGTGAGGATTAATTAATGCAATGTTTAGATAAGAGTCATTTATTATCATTTATATTGTTATTGTTGTATGTTAAATGCTCTGTTAGGTGCTAAGCACATAAAAATAAATAAGACACAGATTCTGCCCTCAAGGAAGGCCTTGACAGCTGACTAACTTCACTTAAAAGTGAATAAAAAGAGGCTCAGTAAATTCATCAATGTGTCAAAGTTGTCAGTTGATATGTCACAGGGACAGGGCTAAAATCCAAACTAAATTGTCTCCCTCCAATTGCCATGTTATTTGCACCATGTTTTCAGATATTATTTTAGTTCAGCTCTCCCCAAAAATGAACATATCCTTGATCTTAACAGTGTAAGTTTTAAGTTTTAACTGTTTTCCTATGACTCTTACCCTCAGATACTGCTTGGGTTTCAAATATAGAGAATAAGGATCAAGTACACACACACACAGAGAGAGAGAGAGAGAGAGAGAGAGAGAGAGAGAGAGAGAGAGAGAGTCTGTCCAGAAGGTATCCAGCCATATAACATGAAAAATAGACTTTGGGGAGAAGTGGGTGGGTGGGACAGGGGAGAGGGAGAGAGGGGAGGGGAAATGGAATGGATGTTATACAACAACAATTTTTAAAAAAAGAAAGAAAAATAATGACCTATATCGAAGAAGATATAAGAAACATTGTACATAGGACAATGGCACCTCAGTCCTCTTCAAAATAGGCATATTAGGACTTCACACAGTTCTCCCAATCACCATCATTTGCCCCAGAGTATTTTCCTGAATCTCATCAGTGGTCTGAAACCTCTTCCCTTTCAAAGATGATTTTAGTTTTGTGAAAAGCCAGAAGTTGCAGGTTGTCAAACCTGGCTGTAGGGGGTGCTGAGTCACCCAGGTGATTTGCTATTTTACCAAAAACTGTGCATGAGATATGATGCAAAAGTGGGTGCATTGTTGTGATGAAGCTGCCAATTACCAGGTGCCCTTAGATGTGGCCTTCTGAATCACCTGAATAGTTTCCAAAGAGGAATGTTCAAGCTTAAAGCTAAATTTGATGCAGATTTGTTGCTCTGCTCACTCAGCCATTTTTTATGCAACAGCCACACAGTACGCATGCTCACTCAATGGTGTCTACCACCCCACTGATTAGAACATTGAAGTCATCTTTGTTCATGCATGCATCTTCCAGACCACTCTGCTTGACTGCCAGGTTATGCCAATGTCACACAAACCATTCTCATTGTATTAACATTGGTTCAATGTTTTTTTCTGAACAGGCCTCATATGAGATAGAAAGAAAGAAAAGAATCTATTGTTTCCCAGGCACTAAACTATACATGATTTTACTAAATATGTTCACAGGTCTCTTTTATAATGATTGCTAGTGCCTTCATTTTCATCCTCAAAACTAAGTCTTAAAAAATTTTTTACATATCTCAAGTAGCCAGTGAATCTGGGATTCAGGCCCCTTCTTCTTAACCACAGCTTCTAATTTTAAACCTGTGTAAACGGCATTCAAAAATATTAGGGAAGTATTGGAGTTATCTTTCTTCCAAGTTAATAGGCTTGATGCCTAGAGTTTCAGAGGGATATCAGATCTGCTCTGTTCATTCATTTGTTTCACAGTTATTGAGCAGTTACTATGTGCTAGGTACTATGTTGGAGATCCAGAGATATGAACAACACTGCCCTGGGCCTCAGAGAAAACCATACAAATGACAGAAGATGAGAAAATAAAACTGTATTTCTTACAAGTCCCAAAGCTGAGTTGATTAGAATGGAGTCATACTCACTAATTATGACACAAAATAAAAGTTTATTTGGGAATGACATAATAGTCAATAAATTCTCATTGACTGGATGAAAGGGGTGGGGTGAAATCTGAACAACACAACAGATCAGCATCTGGAAGATAGTCTTTGCTCTACTAACCTACCCATGTAACTTTTCCTCTATTCATCTAGTTTTAAGGAGCAACCATATGCTTGACAAAGTTTACAACCATAAATCTGAAAAATGTCAAAGAACTCACACCCAGTAAGAAATCAAACAAGCCAATATAAAGAGTACAATTCAATGAATCAAATAGGCAGAATTGACCGGTTCACATGTGAGAGTCATAGGCTAAAATTAAAAAAGCAACTTTATAGGTGTTTCTCCTTGTTCTTTTAACCTACTCAGTGGGAGTAGTCTTACCTAGATTTCTGGATGAAAGATGAGATAGGCCCCTGACTTTGTTGTTTACTCCTAGAAAATCAAAAGTCGGCAGTCATTTAAAAGCTTTAAGTACAATCTCAATTTAATAACCAAAGCTTCCAACTTCATTTAAGATAAATACATCTTCTTCCTTCATTTCTGGCCCATTTCAATCCAGGGGAGAGTTATAGACAGTGTCTTTTTCCTTTTATACCCCAGCCCTTCCTTTTGCAACTTAGTGACTCTGGTCTACAAATACAACCTCAAGTTGCACTGGTAGCAAGATAAAGAGAGAAAAGAAAATGGTAAAGGGCAATTCAGGGGACCTATTTTCTGCATATTGTCACAAACTAGCCTTAGCTCTCTGGTCCTGGCACCTGATTAAAGATGTGAAAGTTGAAAAAGAGAGTGAAATTTGTGGCCTTTGCAAAGGTCCCTACTGGGACCATTTGATGACACTTTCAGGAAGTGAATGATTGGTTTCCCTTAAGCAGACTATCTCCTCCCCATGCCAGTCTCCTTCTCCAGCAGTCTGGTTCACATAGGGTCTCTATTTAGTGTATTGTTCCCCAGCAGGTTGCTCGGGTAAAACTTCAAATGGCTCCAGGCTGCTCTTTCTCCCACCTGGTCCATGTCTGTTCTTTAGGAGACACAATGATTTGCCCTGACAGATTCAGAAACAGGCTAAGGCAGGGCTACTGCCTCCCCTTCTCCCAGGCCATCAGCAGCTAGCCAGGCTGCCTCTGCTTCTGGCTCTATCAGGCAGGAGGAAGAGCCATTCCATTCCTTCAGAAGGACTTTACCAACCTCTCCAGGTGGTGCCAGGGAAGTCCTTGCTCTTGCTCCGAAGGAAAGGGGATGTTCTTACCCCACCATTTCCTGGGAGAGTCAGATTCAAAGCACACGTCACATCAAAGACATTCTCCTCACAAATCCTTGTTTCACCTCCAGTCTCTTTTATATCCCCTTGACTGTAGGATCCAAGAGCCACAGGACCACTTTGGGGCTATCTCCTTTGTAAATTCTACCTCTGGTGAATGCACCCTCCTTAAAGTTATCTTGGTATGATGGCCAACTCCCTCCTGAACATCCCATCATACAAACAAGCTAAGAGTGCCCCCACTTTTCACATTAGCCAGTGTACAATGTAGAAATCATTTCTGAAACTAGACTTAGGTGGAATCTTCTTTCTGCAAAGCAGTCTTTCCAGATCTACTCCCACTCTTTTTGGGCTGTCTTCCCTGATGGCCTCTGCCTATGGTAATATCTCTCTGTTCTGCCCACCTACATTCCTTACTGTTTGAGCTACAAAGTGGTACAAAGTCTGCCTTGCACATAATAGACCTTCTCTGATTGTTGATTAGTTTATTTGAAGAGCTGTTGACTGCAACTGAATTGCATAACCTATGCCCACTGTAGTCATTACTGATATTCCTAGAGCAGCCTTCTGCATCCATTCACTCATGGAGTATAGATGCAACATACCTGTGCTGGAGCTATTGCCTTTAAGGAATTTCTCTGCTGCAAATAAAAGAGGTAATTAATCTTTCTTGAACCCCAAAGATTCAAGGAGTGGTCAGGTGTCAATCCTTATTTCTCGTCTGTTTCAAAATAACCCCAAGGAACATCGATTTGTTTATCATTTTTCCAGATAATAAAAGTGAGCTTCCAGAATGTTAAGTAACATGCCTGAAGATACACAGCATCAAAATGGTAAAGTTAGATTTAAGTACCTTTGACTCTAAAACTCATGGCCATAATGGAAAGAGAAGTCAATTTATGAGGCAGGAGACCATGGGTTAATCCTGGCTTGGTCATTAATTTGACTATGGCCTTGGATCATTTCCTTCTCCTGTCTAAGCCTGAGTTTCCTCATCTGTAGATGAAGGAGCCAGATACAGTGACCACTCATACCCTTCTACCTGCAGAGCTTTGAGCTCCTGAAAGGTGCTTATGTGAGTTGCTTCTCACATAAGCCTGCCCCGATGTTTTAACTCAGATTTTCCTGTGTGGTAATCAGTCTCATCTTGTTATTTCCTGCCTGCTCTTCTAACCTCCCTCATTTGGGATTCCGTTTTTGTGTTGTTTGTTTTACTGAAGGCTTGATTTAGAATCATCTGCAAATTTCATCAAAGGACATTTATTCACCACCTACCCAGGGAAACTTTATGGGCCAAGTGAAATGCCCATGCTGAGCTTGCATTCTGGTCACTTCTTCCTTCTTACAAGTTTCTCTAAATAACCGTCCTTGAAGTAGGTTAGCACTACCTCAAAAACCTGCAGGTTTTCAGTCAGCCAGGCCAGGGTAGGAACCTTGGGCAAGCTATTTAACCTTTTTCACCTTTCTAAAGTTCCATTTTTTTTTAATCTAAGAAACAGGAATCATGATGCCCATCCACAGAGGGCCTTTTGGAGTATTAAAATTACGTCTGTAATCATGGTGAGTTTTCCTAGTAATGACATCTAACATTGCCCATATTTTTCTCAGTATCCTCTTAGGCATATGATGTATATCTGTGGCATACAAGATAAAAGGGAAACAGAATCTCAGGTCTCTCTGGTAAATGACCTTGGAGGGGATATTTAACCTTGCTAAGCTTTTTCTTAAGCCTAGGTCTCTATATGTACTTTAGCATTGCTGAAAGGATGAGATGGAGTAAAGCAGGTACAATGTCAGGACAAAATAGGTACACAATACATCAGATGGGTCTGAATTGGAATCCCCTCTCTTATTTACCAACTTAGAGACCCCTATGAGGCCTGATTTCCACATCTGTCAAATGGGGAAAATAATTTTTAGGTTTAATGGTTTAATATAATTATGAAGATCTATGCAATATTAGTGGACGTGCCTAAACAGAGAAGGCACTTGGCACGTAGTAAGGCCTATTCCCTTCCTTTTCCTGAACACTTTCAGGTTGGTTGTCATGGTTAAGAACAGGTAAGGAGCATGATAAAACATTTTTAAAAAATAAAACTGCACAAAGGCAAAATAGATGATATCTGTTCCTTTCCTTGGGGGGCTTCTAATGGCTAAAGTTGGGGCATGGTTAAGACATCAAGATGGTTCTGCATAAATAAAAACTTAAAAACTTGACTACGCACTCACATTTGGTTTATATCAAAATCACTCAGATGCAAAGACACATTCCAAGCAGTTGACATTCATTTCAGTTGGATGCTAATCCATTTTTTTTAATTAATCCAAACTTGACAAGAAGCTGATCTCACGTATCTTACCAGAACATCCCACTCCCCATTGATTTTCTGGGAAGGAAGTGGGTAGCTTGGCTGTCAAAAACAGAACTGAAGACACGCCTTTTCCTCATTTCAGCTGGAATAAGCAGTTTCAGAAAGGATTTAAACAGCCCAGTGGAATCTCATCAATTACTCTTGTCACAGCTTTTTTGCCTTTCACTTGAGATTTACAAAGGAAAAACACAAGAGTTCCTGTCCTTTCCTTCAATAGTTGGATCCTAGAATCCTAGCGCTGGAAGGGCCCTTAGAAAGCTGGTCCATTCCCTCTCCATCGACCTGTTACAACACATGGTCACCAAATCCCACTAGTTCCACCCTCCTACTGTTTTCCGAACCCATCCCTCTTTTTCTCAGCACTTACCCCACCCCCACTCCACCCCAGTCAAGCCCTTATCACTTCTCTCAGCTAGACTATTTCAGTGATGTCCCAAATCTTCAGGACTCTTGTCAATCCACCCCTTATATGGCAATCAAAAATCTTTTTATGTCAATATGGTCATACCTGGCAGTTGACACATGGCATGTTCTGACCCATGCCTATCTCTTCAGTTTCCTCCTCCTCCACCACTGCCCCCTTGTGTTTTAGACCCCAGCCATAACTACCTTTGAACTTCTCTTTTGTTCCTAGAATGCTTTAATATGCCTGGTACTACCTGAGAGCCTCATGTGGCCTGCATAACTACAATATATATTTCTGCTTTTCAAGGCTTTTCCTGACCTCTTTGCCCATCCCAAGTGTAGTTACCTGCTCTTTGTGTGGAGTTGATACACTTTACACCCACTCTATTTACACTTAAAATTATCAATGTGTTGTCTGCTTTCCCCACTTTGCTTTAAATTTCTCAAAAGCTAAAGCTATTTTATAACCTTTGTGTCACCCAGCACCCCACCCAGGAAAGCAACTCAGAGACCAGAGGAAGGGTAGAAATCTAATAAACCCCATTTCTACCCTTCTTCTGGTCTTTGAGTGGGTTTATGACATATCAGGGGTAGGGGGGAGAGGTGTAGTGAGGAAAGGGAAATGGCAATCCAGAGCTCAAGTCAGAACTACTGGATGGAGGTCATGCCAGAAGCTTCAGTCTGTTGGGGTTTTTATACTCCTGCCTGTGGGTTGTTGAGGCCAGCTGGTGTTTGCAAGTTTTGCAGGGCATTTGTTCTGGCTACAAAACCTAGTCAGTTTCAATGGTAAACATCTGGGTTCAAGACCCCCACTGGCAGTGGGGGCTTTCCACCCTATGCAGACAATTCACCTTACACTTAGATTCTCATGTGCATAGAGTAGATAGGCAAGCACAGACAGTCTGCCACCACTCACTGAACTTCTACTATGTGTGCAGCACTAGAAACCTACAGATGAACATGTACCCTACACTCAAAGACCCTGTAGCCTGGAGGCACGGCCAACACAGAGAGTAGCAAATAGTAATACTAATACATGACATGGGGGGAAAGAAGCACAAAACACTCTTCTTGGGATTCCAAGGAGAGGCTCTGAACAATCTGGGTGGACAGAGAGAGGAGAAAAATATTCTAAGAGGAAATGATGATACAAGTGTGTCCTTTAAATTTGAATTGTGTTTAGACTTTTAAAATTTCAGGTTCATAGTTCAAGATGGCAGACTGGGCATCCTTCCAAGATGAGACTCCACTGAATATACAACAAAGAGGTACAAAATAGGATACGCAAATCATTAGTGGTTTAGATTTTTAAGGGAGAGAGAAAGAGACAGAGAGAACTATCCACACAAATCTCAGAAAGATGGAAAGGCAACAGGGTTATGCAGGCATGATCCAGAGCTGGAGACGTCAGGGAGACACACAAGAGGAGGATGCAGTGAGCATGGGAGCTGTGCATCCTAAGGGAGCCCTGGGAGGACAGAGTATGGGGCCACAGTACCTTCATTGTCATGGTGGCAAGTCAGGAGATACTGTCCAAGTGGCTGGCAAAAGTTTAAGGATATGTTTTTTAACTTTTCAAAGATAATCAATCTTGCCTTTAACAAGTACATATTGAGTGACTTTATGCTAGGTATCTTCCTAAGTATTAGTAATATAACAGTGAAAAAATTAGACAAAACCCTTTTTACCACAGGGTTCACTTTCTAATCAGGAGAGAAAGATTATAAACAAACAAATGAGTGGCTTATCCAGTAAGTCAGATAGCAGTCAAAGCTACAGAGCAGAGGTCAGCAAACACTTTCTGTAAATAGCCAGCTAGATAGTAAATATTTTAGATTTTACAGGCCATCAGGTCTCTGTCAAAAATATAGATGCTATTCACTTAAATAATAAGGTTACTTTCTGACAAACCCATTTATCATAAATTTAAAATATTGTAAGACAAAAATGTATTTAATACACTTAATCTAATATGTTAAACATACTCAGAAGAATTACATTAGCCTAGAGTTGAGCAAAATCATCTAACATGAAAGTGTAGGGTACGTCATGGACTTTATTAAGCATATTGCTTTTGCACCATCATGAAGTAAAAAAGTTGTAAGTCAAATCATTTTCAGTCAGGGACTGCCTGTATTTAACTTTGCCATTATAGCAGGAATACACAAAAAATACATAAACAAATGCATGTGGTTCCAATAAAACTTTGTTTACAAAAACAAGCAGTGGGTCAGATCTGACCCCAAGATGCAGGCCATAGTTTGTTATTAAAAAAATTAAGCAGGGATAGGCACCACGGAGGGCCATAGAAAGTAAGGTTGCCATTTTAAATGAGTTGAGAGAAAGCCTCAGAAGAAACTTGGGAAATGGCCTGAAGAAAGGGAGAGAATGAGCCTTACAACTATCTGGAGGAAGAGAGAACAAGTACAGAGACTTAAGATTGGGAGGCTGGAGTGAGAAGAGGCAGAAGGAGTGTAATAGAAACAGGCCTGAGAAGTAAGGGAAGATGAGAATAAGGGTTGCAGAGAAGATCATGTATTCTTGCATTAGAAGTGGGGTCCTTGAGCCCTGGCAGAATGGTTCAATGGGTTTGAGCATTGTCCTATACACCAGAAAGCTTGCGGGTTCAATTCCCAGCCACAGTACATAGCCAGGTTGAGGTTTCAATCTACAGTGGGGGCACATATGGGAGGCAACTACCAATCAATATTCTCTCTCTCTCTCTCTCTCTCTCTCTCTCTCTCATCAATAAAAGTGTATCCTTAGATAAGGATTAAAAAAAAGTGTGGTCCTTGAGCCAGCAGTGTCAGATGCAGTGTCCGATCACCTATGACCAGCATCTATACTTTTAAACAAGACCTTCAGGTGAACAACATGCACATTAAAGTTTGAAAAGTGAACTTCCAGTCAAGATGGAAGGGTACGTAAACACACTTCACTTCCATGCACAAGCACAGAAAGAATTACAACTAGACCTCAAAACAAGTAACACCCAGACCTGTCAGAAAATCAATTTGTATTAAACTTTGACAACCAAGAATTTAAAGAAGTCACATTCATCCAGATGGGTAGGAGGAGAGGAAATGTGCAGATGGGCAAAGAGGTATGGAGACATGGTATGGCACTAAAAGGCAACAGCAGCAGAATGGGCAGTCCCACATTCATGTGTCGTGGATAAAAATCAGGAAGGATACTTTGGGAGCAAGTGATCCCAGACCCAGGCCTGACTGCACAGCCCAGGATTCCAGTGCAGGAAGATAAATTTCATAACTCTGTAAAAACCAGAGGGGGTTGGGACAGCAGAAAAAACCTTCAGATTTTCAGGAGACTCCAATTAAAGGGCCCACACAGAATTAAAACATATGCAGACCCTACCCCTCTGGGATTCAGCATCAGGACAACATCTGGAAGAGTGCCCATCATAGAGGGTGAGTGTCAGACAAACCTCCAGTAAGCCAGGCAATGGCACTGTCCCCTTCTCTTAGCTTTCCCCTGACACAGAGCCACAAAGCAATGAAGCAGGTTGTCCCACCATGGCAATTACCTAAGGCTCTGCCCCACACAATTTACAGGTGCTTTTACTATGTAGGCCATGCTATTAAGACAAGAAGTCAAAGCAGCTCTACCTAATACACAGAAACAAACACAGGGAGGCTGCCAAAATGAAGAGTCAAAGAAATATGGCCCAAATGAAGGAACAGAACAAAACTCCAGAAAAAGAACTAAATGAAATGGAAATAACCAACTTATCAGATGCAAAGTTCAAAATACTGGTGATCAGAATGCTCAAAGAGCTCACTGAGTACAGCAACAGCATAAAAAGGGCCCAAGAAGATATGAAGGTTATACTAAGTGATATAAAGAAAAATCTACAGGGAACCAACAGTGGAAGGGATGAGGCCAAGGATCAGATCAACAATTTGAAGCATGAAAGAAATAGGCATTAAACAAGAACAGCAAGAAAAAAATAATAATTTAAAAAGTGAGGATAGTATAAGGTGCCTCTGTGACATCTCTAAATGTACCAACCTCTGAATCATAGGATGCCAAAAGGAGAAGAGGAAGAGCAAGACATTAAAAACTTATTTGAAAAAATAATGAAAGAAAACTGTCCTAAATTGGTGAAGAAAGTTCTAAACAAGAGAGTCCTAAACAAGTTGGACCCAAAGAGGACCACCCCAAAATATACCATAATTAAAATGACAAAGATTAAAGATAAAGAGAGAATCTTAAAAGCAGCAAGAGAAAAGGAGAGTTATCTACACAGGAGTTCCCATAGGACTGTTAGCTGATTTCTCAAAAGAAATTTTGCAGGCTAGAAAGGATTGGCAAGAAGTATTCAAAGTGATGAAAAGCAAGGATCTACAACTCGGATTACTCTATCCAGTGAAGTTATCATTTAGAATGGAAGGGCAGATAAAGTACTTCCCAGACAAGGTAAAACTAAAGAAGTTTATCACAACCAAGCTATTATCATATGAAATGTTAAAGGGACTTATTTAAGAACAAAAAGAAGATCAAAACTATGAACCTTAAAATGACAATAAATTCACAACTATCAATAACTAAATTTAAAAAAAAAAAAAAAAAAAACCTAAGCAAACAACCAGAAGAGGAATAATATTATAGATATGGAGATCATTTGGAGGGTTATCAGCAGAGATGGGGAAAGGAGAGAAAGGGGGAAAAGGTTCAGGGATTAAGAAGCATAACTGATAGGTACAAAAAGACAGGGGGCTATTAAGAATAGTATAGGAAATGAAGAAGTCAAAGAACTTACATGCATGACCCATGGACATGAATTAAGGGGGGTGTTGCTGAAGGGAAGGGGGGTATCAGGCAGAGGGGGGTAAATGGGGAAAATTGGTACAACTATAACAGCATAATCAACAAATATATGTTTTTAAAAAAATAAAGTTTGAAATGCACTCCTACAGAGCCTCTTGAGCCACCACCATAAAGATTTTAACTTTCATTCTGAATGAGCATGAAAGCCATTGGCTGATTTTGAGGAGAGGCATGATCTGATATTCATTTTAAATTAATTAAATTAAGTCTTAGCTACTATTTTGTAATTAGACTATAGGAGGGTAAGGGAGGAAGCAGGGAGACAATAATCCACATGAAAGATGATAACGATTTGAGCAAGTGACGGTCACAGTCTGAATATATTTTGAGGTAAAATCAACAGAATTTTCTATCACTTTGGATGTGAGGGGTACAAAAACGAGTGAGAGGGATTATAAGATTTGGGGCCCAAACAACTACAAATATGAATTTGGCATTTGCTAAGCAGGAAGACCGAGGGAAAGCAGGGTGGAGGTGGGACAGGGTGAAGTAGGGCCAATGACCATAAATTTAGTTTGGGACATTTTCGGTTTGAGATGTTCGTTAGATATTCAAGAGGAGATATCAAACAGGCACTTGGGTATAAGAATTACAGTTTCAGCAGAGAGAACCATCTACTTGAAGAACTAAAAAATGTTGGAGAGATTAAAAATAATAACATGAGAGGTGGAGAGTGTGAAGGGATTTTGGAAGTGGAACAGGGACGCTAAATCTTTCACTGCAAGGAATCAATAAATACTGTTTAAATTTGAAATATTAACATCATATAAGCATATAAATTAGTTACGATAGTAACCTACTTAAAGTAAAAATAAAATAGTCCAAAATGAATTATATTAAGTGAAATAAGCCAATAATAAAGAGACAAATAGTAAATATTCCAAGTATAGGAGCTACCTAGAGTAGATGAACTGATAGAAAGTAGCAGGGTAGTTTTTAGAGACAGGGGAAGGAAGAGATGAGGAGGTGGATCGTTAGTGCTTAAAGAGAACCAAGTTCCACTTTGGGATGATGGAAAAGTTCTGGGGACGAATGGTGGAGATGGTGGCACAACAATGCAAATGTACTTAATGCCACCAAACTACGCACATGGAAATGGTTAAGATGGTAAACTTTGTCACGCATATTTCATCACCATATTTTTTTTCAATTTTTGTAAACCTACATACTAACCGCACACAAGAAAGGCATTGTGACCTCGTGAGACTGGAGAGGAGAAGAGAGGAAGGAAAGGAGATTTTGGCTTTGTATTTTGTGCTTTTGTATAAGGTTTGGATTCTTCCACCACATGCACACATTATTTTCATATTTATAAATAAAATATTTTAACAGAATGAGTCTGCAAAGGGAGAAGTTCAGTCCATGTTTCTGCTTGAGCGGCACCCAACTCCTCGAACGCTATTCTATAGGAGCTGATTTCCAAGAAGCCTTCAAAGCCTCTTTTTATTATTATTATTATTACTTGAAACTATTCCCTTGGAATCGGACACTCGTGTTTTTCCGATAGCACGTGCATTCAAAGCCTCAGAGGATAAGTGCCTTTGGAAACCTCAGCACAGCCCTCCGCCTTTGAATTGAGTTCTCCAGGGCTCCTCACATGTTCCTCGTCCAACACAACCAACAGGCAGGCAGCCAGTATTTCTTGAGTTCCCAGTGGGAGGGGCCACAGCCTGCTGGAGCATGTCTATTCAAGAAAGCCTCCCACCAGCAAAGCAGACCTCTGGAAAATCCTGGACTGCAGCTGCTCACCGCCTGGTTCCAACCAACAGATTCTGAGATGGAAGGCTGTCTCATCTTACAGAAGTTACCAGAAATTCTAGATTCTGAGAGAATTCTAGCATGTCAGAGTTGGAAGAGACCTCAGAAGCCATATTGTTAAACCACTCCATGTTACAGGGGAGTAAATGAGGCCTAAAGAGGAACAGTCACAATGAGTTAGAAGCAGAGCCACAAACGTAAGTGTGGGTATCAAGAAAAACATGCATTATTTTGTTCAACCCTAGCAGCAAAGTTATATATAAAGAACTTTTAAATCTAAATTTTATAGGCAGTACTTAACTTGTTCAAGTCATACAGCAAAGAGTGAGGTTGAGGATCCCCCACAATGGAGGGTCGTGTCCTTTTGGAGGTAGGGTGAGTAACAGATGGTGATTAGAAAAATAAGAAAAGGAGGAGTACGTGTAGTTTCAGCTAACTTAGCAAGGGGGGTAATAACATAAGGCAGAATTCTTAGATGGACTATGAAGTCATTTAATTGATGAATCATTTCTCTATTGATTGACTCTTTTTTTCCACTTTATGTTCCAGGCCTCACTCTAAGCACTAGGAATATGGACTTGAACCAGGCATGGCCCAGCCCTGAAGACACAGCCCAGCAGACCAGACAATTACTATGCTGCTAAGAGAGACAGTTGCAACACTTTCAAGTGGTCAGCATGGAATAGAGCAGTATTTTATAAATTTTTCATAAGAAAAATTTACCAGGTTGAATTACTTAAGAGAAAAACATGGTCATTTGCATTTTTACCAAGTCTCCCTAGTGAATCTTATCATCAGTCACCCTGGCTTTAGAATCCTTCAGAAATTGCTCGCAATTCTGATTCAACCAGTGATGTTGTCAATATGACAAAATTATGTCTCCGAACATTGACTTTTCACCCGTTCCCACTTTACTGAGTGACAGACAAATTAAGTATGGTCTATAAGATTCAGATTTTAAAATTTCTTATGCATAATTTTGCTGTAAGGGTTGAACAAGATAATGCTTGTAAAAGTCCTTAGTACAGAACCTGGGATATGATGAGATTTCCAATGACCAGTCACCAAAAATCTCATGTTTTCAAACCCAGATGTTGTTAACCCATAACAAGTTAACTTAGGCTTGCACTTACATTAGCTTTTGTATAAAAATGCTGGTCAACAATGTGTTAAACTTCTCCATTTCACAGATAAAGAAAATTAAACTTGGAGGTAAGATAGAGGGAAGTGGTTCAGACCTGATATCTAATTCCAATTCTAATGTTCTAATCCATGTTCCTTCTACTTTTGTTTTACTTTTTTTATTGTTCAATTACCATTGACCTTTCATGTTACATTATTTTCAGGTATACAACGTAGACATTATATATTTACGTGACATATAAAGTGATCATCCTGACAAATCTAATCATATTTCTTGTACTTTTGCCTCTAGATTCAGACACCAACTTTTCTCAGGGTTTCAGGTTCAAGGATAGGTAAGAGTAAGATTTTATCCTCAATGCACCTATTAGGTCTAACAACACAGGTACAATGAAAAATAGGCCTTTACTTTGGAGTACCAACTCAAATGCATTAGTAATTACTGCCCAGAGGACCATGTTATGAAGGATTGCAGGGCCACATCACGGGTCATAGAGAATCATAATTGATTAATGTCATCAGCCATGGAATGCACTCCAGGAATGATGGCAGGCCCTACAGAGAACACCCCAGCACCTTTAAGATTTCAAAGTCTGCCCAAAGTTAAGCACGCTGGATAAGAAGGGAATTCCAAGGGTACTAACAAGGCTGTTAAAAACCATCAGCACCTTATTAAGACCTTTTTCTGAATGTGGCCAGAAACAGCCAAAGAATACAGAATGAAGGAACATTTTTGAGAGCAATCCTGAAGCTGTCTATTGCATTTTATGTAAGGAGCAAAAACAGTCTGTCTATTCACAAAGACTTCTAAGCTCCATCTTCCTGAACACTCAGGTAAATGGAAGGAAGTCATTGTAGGATTCTAAGACCTCCTTGGAAAGCCCAGTAGAAGCTATGTGTGACTTTGGCACCTAACTTAGGTTCCTTCGACCTCATATATTTTATCTGTAAAATGTGGACAATAAATGCTAACTCATTGTGGTTTTATAGGTATTAAATAAGATTAATAATCAAAAGAAGTTTCAGGAAAAAGAAGAAACACTTCCATTTGCAACAATGTAGGTGGATCTTGAGAACATCATGCTAAGTAAAAAACAGACAGAAAAAGTCAAGATCCATATGATTTCCTCACATGTGGGATACAAAACTGAGAGCAACACATGACCAAAAAAGAGAAACAAACAAACAAACAAAAAAAAAAACCCATTGATATAGACAAAAGTATGGTGGTTATTAGAGGGAAAAGGGGTTGGAGAGTAGTAAAGGTTAAATGTAATCAAATATATGGTGATGGGAGGAGATTTGACTTTGGATAGTAAATACACAATGCAATATACAGATGATGTATTTCTAGGACTGTATAATTGAACTTATGTAATTTTACTAATCAGTGTCACCCCAATAAATTTAATTAAAATAATGGAAGACCCCTGGCCAGCATGGCCCAATTGATGGGAGCATCATCCTGTAACCAAAGGGTTGGGGTTTAGTTTCCAGCCAGGGCACAGACCTAGGCTGTGGGTTTGATTCTCTGATTGAGGCCCGTACGGGAAGCAACTGATTGATGTTCCTCCCTCACATCGATGTTCCTGTCTTCCTCTCTCTCTAAAATAGCAAGAGAAAAATGTCCTTGGGTGAGGATTTTTAAAATTAAAAATAAATAAATAAAAGGCAGAAAGAAGCTTCAGAGAACTCCACCCAAAGTGGGTATTTGAAAGCATTCATTCCCCCACTCTTTCCCCTTCTCCCTTGAAAGAAACACTGTGATATGTTGTTTGTAATTTGGCGATGTCAAGTTACAATTTACATGCAGCAGTCCCTCCAGATCCATGGTTTTACTGTCTGCCGTTTCAGTTAGCCATGATCAAACTTGGTCTAAAAATATTAAGTAAAAAATTCTGGAAAGAAATAATTCATAGGTTTTAAATTGTGTGTTGTTCAGTGTAATGCGATGAAATCATATGTCATCCCACCCAGGACATTAATCATCCCTTTGTTCAATGTGTCTATGTTGAATATGCTACCCAACCAGGTGTCACTTAGTAGCCATCTGGGTGATCAGATCAGCCGTCCCAGGATGGTAGTGTTTTTGTTCAACCCTTATCTTACTTAACAGTGGCCCCAAAGCACAAGAGTAGTGATGCTAACAATTTGGATATGCCCAAGAGAGGTTCTAAAGTGTTTCTTTTAAATGAAAAGGTCAAAGAAAGTTCTCAGTTTCATAAGGAAAGAAAAAAATTATATGCTGAGGCTGCTAGATCTACGATAAAAACAAATCTTCTATCTATAAAATGTGAAGAAGAAAAAAGAAATTTAGGCTAGTTTTGCTGTCACAACTCTAACTGCATAAGTGCTATGCACAGTGTGTGATAAGTGCTCAGTTAAAATTAAAAGAGCAATTGGCCCTGGCTGGTAGCACAGTGGATAAGCAGTTCTGTAGCTGGAGGCAGATGAAAGGTAACCATACATTGATGTTTCTCTCCCTCTCTGCCTCTCTCCCTTTTCCTCTCTCTAAAAATAATAAATAAAATCTTTTCTAAAAATTTATTTTAAAAAATTAAAAGGGCATTAAATTTGTGGGTGGAGGACATGAATAGGGAGAGACCACACTCATATCACTTTTATTACAATATATTATTAATTTTTTATTCTATTATTAGTTATTGTTATTTTCTTACTGTGCCTAATTTATAACTTAAACTTTATCATAGGTGTGTATGTATAGGGAAATACATTTTAAGTAGGTATAGGATTCAGGCATCCACTAGGGGTCTTGGAACATATATCCCATGAATGAAAGGGAATTACTGTACAGTAAAATGTACTCCTTTTAGGTGAACAGTTTATGAGTTTTGACAAACATGTACCGCCATGTGGCTATTACCACAATATGATATGGAACGCTGCCATCACCCCCAAAGTTTCTTCATGCCCCTTTCCAGTCCAAGCCTCACCCCCACCTCCAGCCCGTGGCCCACACTGATCTTATTTCTGCCCCTCTAGTGTTGCCATTTAGTGTGGCCCATTTTAAAAGCATCCATCCAAATAGAAAATAATTCCCTTGAGTTTTTCTTTCACATTCTACTCAAAAAAATAGCTCAGCTCTCTTTTCCAGGAAAATTCTTCATTAAATAAATGAATACCATGTGTATAGTAAAAAGACATTCGGCTTAGTATTCTTTCTATTTATAGCCAGAGTTCAATCAGCAGGAGCCCCGCTAGCCTGTCAGGGTCTCCATGTCCTCTTCAGCTCGCACTCTCTTCACCCTGCTGCAGCCCAGCGGCAGAGCTGGCTGCAGGCCCAGGTGGCGCAGGCAAGTCAAAGTGCCAAAAGGGGCATTAAGAAGAGTCTAGTGAAGAGGTGTGCTCCGCAATCTCTCAGGGAAGCTTTTAGGAAACCCTGGAATTTCCATGGGGAATGCGTGGCCATATAATAATTAACAACAACATGTATAAAAAAGGGAATGGAATTAGAAACAAGGGGAGAGGAAGGATGAGTAGACCTAGGTGGTCTCCAAAGTCCTTTTCTTCAAAGAAGTCTTATGAGCCAGGCAGACCACTCAACAAGTCTCATTCTCATCACCTGTGCCAGATACTGCACTAAGTGCAAGAGTCAAAGATAGGCAAGTAGATGGAAAATATTATACCTGATTTCTGCCCATAAAAACCTCACAATCTAGTGGATAAGGCGCCAGCCTGCGAACCCAAAGGTCGCAGGTTAGATTCCCCAGCCAGGGCACATAACCAGGTTACAAAACAGGTCTCCAGTCAGGTCTGTGACTGGAGGCAGGTGAAAAGCAACCATACATTGATGTCTCTCTCCCTCTCTGCCTCTCTCTCTCTTCCCCTCTTTCTAAAAATAATTAAATAAAATCTTTAAAAAACAAAACAAAACAAAAAACCTCATGATCTAACAGAGATAAAACATGCTGGGAAGGATGTGGTTGAATGGAAGAGAAACATCAAGAACTATGGAGCTAAAGAGAGTGAGATTCAACCTGATTTTGTCATTCGTTAGTTGCGTGAGCTTGGGAATGGTGCTTTAACTGAGCCCCAGTCTTTTCATCTGTAAGCTGGACATGACATACACACCCAGAGGGGTTTTATGTGAAGTGAGTGACATAATGTATATAAAGCACCTCACCCAGCTCCTGTTATATCCAGGCTCAGGGAAGAAAAGTTTCCTTTTTAACCTCTATAGTAGTCAAGGTATTTCAGAAAAACACAGTAGAGAGAAAAAGCGAAAGAGAGAGAGATTGATTACAAAGAATTGGCTCATGCAGTTGTAGAGGTAAAGAAGTCCCAAGATCTGCAGTCAGCAAGTTTCAGACCCAAGAGAACCAATGGTGTGGTGCCAATCCAAGTTTGAACACCTGAGACTCAGGAAGGCTGACAGCATAGTTACAATCCAGAAGCCAGCAGGCTTGAAACCCAAGAGCTATTTTTCCAGTTTGTGTCTGAAGGCAGGCAAAGACTGATGTCCCAGCTCGGCAGTTAGGCAGAAGGCGTTCCCTCCTACTCAACCGTTTTGTTCAATGGATTGGATGAGGCCCACCTATAATGGGGGGGGGGGGGGGGGGTAGACAATCTGCTTTACTAAGCCTACCAATTCAAAAATATTCATCTCATTTGGAAACAGTCATAGGCATACCCAAGAATAATGTTTGGCCAAATGTCAGGGCAACCTGTGGCCTGCTTGAAACATAAAATTAGTCATTGCATCCTCCAAGAAAAGAATTAGTGTTCTAAAAGGGTTTACTTAGAGAGCTATGAAAAAATGTTACTTCAGGATGAGAGGTGCAGAGAAGATATTTGAATCTAATTCTCACAACTGCAACTGTACCATCTCCTAGGAATGTGGCCCATTCTACTTAAACCGGAGTTTTAGCCTCATCCACTCCCTGTCAAGTCAGTCTCAGCTACTTTTTATCTTGCATGATAATCCCTGTCTCAATTCCACCTGTCCATAGGTTTCTTGAGGACATTGTCCATGACCAATGCAGTCTCCATGCCTGGCACATGGTAGAGGTTCAGGAAATACTGATTGAGTGGCTATGATATTTAAATCTAACCATTTCCTGCAACAAATAAAGCAACCAAGGTTCAAAACGTTTGTTCATCCAACCAGCATTTGCTGAGCCTCTACTGCATTCTCTAACAATAAGTAAATAGAAAGAAGTAAGTAAGACTTCATGCATGTCCCCAAAACTCACATTAATATAATGGAGAGAAATGAAAATACAAAAGAGGTTCTACTATGAGCAAGGGTTCTTCTGTACATCAGTTTACCTTGTATTCCCAATGTCCACCTACTTATTTATTCAAAAATATTTATTGAGCATTAACAGTTTCAGGCATTGTCTGAGGGTCCAGGGATAACATAATAAACAAACGTGGTGTAGTTCTGTTGATATAGAGCTCACAGTCTAGCGGGACACACAAATAAAGAGATGAAATAAAACAAGGCAATTTTGAAAATGGCAGTATTTGCAAAATGCAAAGGACTCAAAAGAGGAAGAATATAAAACCTGCCTAGGGAGGTCAGGGAAGGTTTAATGGCATTTGAGCTCAGAATTGAAGGTAGAGTACATGTACTACAATCAGACTTGTAAAGAATATTGAATATACAATATACTGCATTTTAGTACATGAGAACAGCCTATACAAAGTTTTGGCAACATAGGATAACGTACACAAATAAAAGCTTTTACTTCATGATGGAGGCCCTTATAGTTTAATTTTTCCCAAAATATTACATTAAAACACATGACCACAAACCATTGCACACCACATCTTAGCTCTGATCTTTTATTTTAGCTTGTTAAGTGTAACCCTCTGTGTGGCTGGGATCCAACAGCGTCCAACAGTCATTGCTCAGAAAATCATGTCCGGTTGGGCTGTAACTGTTGGATCGGGGAGTGCTCAAGGGAAGGAAGGGAAGGTAGCACTCCTGTGCTACCTCTATGTACACCTCCGTGGCCCTGTTGGTATTTGCTTCTATCAACCATTATTACCTTTGTTGTATTTAATCTTGTTTCTAAGGATTGTGGGCATGGAACACTATTAGAATGCTGAATTGGAGGCTTAGTACTACCCCTTACTTGCTCTGGTACTGCAGTCAAAACATCTTATTGTACCTCAATTTTCTTAATAATCATTTATCTTTCGTAAAGGCTCATTGTATGTCAGGTTCTATACCGGACATTTATAATCTCTTGTCAAATGTACATTGTCTCATCTAGTCCTCAAACATTGACATAAGTTATCTAATCCCATTATCATCAGTGGATATAAAGATTCTCATTTTCCATTTGTGAAAACTGAGACCCTAGAGGGATGGGCTGATTTGTCCAAAGACACACAGATAGGATCGGAATGTGGCCTAGAACTCAACAAACTCAATTCCTGGCGTCTAGGATTAGAGGTGGCTACAATTTGACTGTGTCAAACAAACAAACAAAAAGATGCGTACATTTGAATTATGATTTCAAGATTAGGTCCTCTTTAGGCTTAAAATGATTATTCCTCCTCCACCAACCACAGGGTAATCCCTTCTCCTTGTATGGCATTCAATATTTCTGAATTCTAGCTTCTGCCTACCCCTTCAGCCTTAACAGCATTCTTCTCTCAAACCCATTACCAAATACTGCACAGTATATCCCTTAAAACCCCAAACAACCTACTGTAGATAATAGATGCACCATTCCCATTCTCTAGTCTGTAATAATGAGAGATTTGATCATGAACTATAAGGGCTCTCTGCACCTAAAGAAACTATGAAGGTTTCTACTACTGGGCAAAATGGAATAACAGGGATCAGATTTGCCCTCCCACCTGAAATAATCAAAAACACAACAAAACAAAAAACAATAATTCTCAAGACATTGGACATTTAGGCAATGAAGGATGATGATCCCTGAGGCCCCAAGCAAGGTTAAGTCTTACAATTGCCCCCATAAGTTTTATAACAATTATAAATTTTATAGTTGTTTATAGTCTGGAATGAGTTTCTAGATTACAGCATAGGATGGGGAACCCAGGTGGAAACCAGTAGACTCCCAATTTGCAGAGACAAAGCTGAGTCTGGGTAGACCAAGGTGAGTAGAATTCACAAGAAAGTGTACTAGAGAGAGAGACTTGCAGGGAGAAATTTTCACACGGTTCCCTGTAACTATTCAGCTAATTGCTGAGCAGTGCATGTGTGTAAGAAAACTACTAGAGGCAGTGGGAAGAACCAACCTGTTATAAAAAAGGAGAGCCAATCAATTGACACTAATTCAAATGATAAAATTAGTAGAAAAAAAGAAAAAACATTAAAGCAGTTATTGTAATGGTGTTCTATTTGTTCAAGAAGATAGAGGAAAAGACTGAACATATTAAAAAGAGATATGAAAGATGTAAGACTAAGCCAGGTTGAATTATATCTGAGGCGAGGAGCAAATTGGATGGGGCTAATGACAGTTTCAATATTGCAGAACTTAGTGAACATAAAGACCATCTAAAATAAAACACAGAAAAAAAAGACTGGAAACAATGAACAAAAGGACCAACCACACACTGCGGGAAACTATTTTCAACTCATATATATGATAAAGGCCTTTTATCCAGAATGTGTAAAGAATTCTCAAAATTCAGTAATAAGAAAACAAACAACCCAATTTAAAACAAAAGACATAAGATTTGACACTCTACCCCAAAAGCTACATGGATGGCAAATAAACACATGAAAGGTGCTCAGCACCATTAGTCATTAGAAAAATGTAATTATAACCACAATAAGATACACTACCCACCTATCATAATGTCTAAAATTTTAAAAGAGCGATATAACAAGTGTTGGTGAAGATAGGGAGCAAGTGGAACTCTCATACATTGCTGGTGCACATGTAAAATGTTGCAACCACTTTGGAAAATAGTTTGGCCACTTTTTAAGAAGTTAAACACACATCTACCACATGACCTAATCATTTTACTTCTAGGAATTTAACAAGACTAATGCCTTGGCAGCTTTAGTTATAATAACCAGAAACTGGAAACAAAGCAAATATTCATCAACAGATGATGGATGAATTATGATATACATTTATAATGAACTTGTATTTAGCAATAAAAAGGAATGATTAGTCGTACATGAAATAGCATGGTAAACCTCAAAATAATTGTGCTGAGTAAAAGAAGTGAGGATTAAATTTAAAAAGAATACCGACTCTATGGTTCTGTTTATATAGAATGCTAAAACTGCATACTAATGTACAGTAAGAAAAAGCAGATATTTGCCTGCAGGTGGAGATGGAGAAGTAGCAAATAAAGGAAGGAAGAAAGAATTCTGAAGGGGCATGAGGAAATATGTAGGGGTGATGGATACATTCACTGTCTTAGATTGATGGTTTCATAGGTACATAGATACACTTACCAAATTGTATACTTGAAATATGTGCAATTTATTGTATGTGAAGTTGGAGAGTGAAGGAGTGAAAAAAAAGAGGAAGGTACAGTACCAATGATGCTGAAAGTGGCTCAGAGACCACTGTCGACCAGGGGCAAGATGGAGCTTTTGCTTTCTTTAGGGTACCCATCCCCAGGCTAAAATCAGAATTGTAAAATAATGTAACTACATCACATGGAAGTGTGGAGATTATGCATTCACCAAGCACTTTCTGAGTGCTTGCTGATGGTCAGGCTCTATATGAAATGCTATTATTATTCCCATTTTACAGATATGGGGTTAAATAACTTGCCTGAGTGACAGAGCAAAGCTAAAATTGAAGTTTTGGAGAAGCATCTGGGGGTGCCCAGACCCAGCATTCTATAAACATGACCTGAGACAAGTCTGTATGATGTTCCATCAGTAGAGGTGCCTTGCCCACCAACTTAGAGCAAACTCTGATGTCACACAAACCTGGGTCCAAACCCACATGCCAGTTATGGGGACTTGGACCTGAGATTTCATCTCTCTGTGCCCAATTTCCTCATCAGCAAAGCAGGAATATTAATGCCTGATGTGAAGGCGAATTTGAGTATGGTGCATAAAGAACATGGAATAGTGGCTGACATTTAATAAGGCAGACTTTGAGCATAGGCCATGACTGTTTTATTCACCACTGTGTATCAAGATTCTTGCAGTGACAGAAGGAATGAATCAATAAATGACACTATAATCCTATTTGTCTCGCACATTAATTATGTAAGATGAAAAACTATTATCACCCCCCGATTGATAGAGGAAGAAATGGGAACAAAAAGGAGTTAAGGGACTTGCCTGCGGTTACACAGCGAATGAACACTGACTAGATGGGACTCAGACCCCTAGCTCAGTGCATTTTGTTTGTTTGTGTGCTGAGTCTTAATGCCCTGTCTTGTCTGGCTGTCTCCTGCATCCGAACATCTCAACCTCTATAGCAAATAGTTTGGGAAGGCATGAGAAATCTCTCTGAACATAGAAAAGCCCTCTCTACTTCCGATTTCAGTGGGGAGCCTTTGGAAAAGAAGCTTACTTCAAATAGAGATAAGAAATAAACATTCATCAGGTTGAATGTAGCCCATTCCAGCGGTTATTTGGATGAAAACCCCAGGGCAGTGTCGGGCCGACCTCATCTCTCTGTGGGCGGCAGAGCACCACCAGGTTCAGGCCACACTCAGGAGCTTTGGTCCAGGAGAAACACACAAGGAAATAGTTCAGAATCCCAGGGCTCCTAAGCAGCCTTGATGACTGAAACCTGAGAGGCCTCTTGAACTTGGCAAAGAGGTCAGTCGACCAAATGCTCTATTAGCCACTGAAAGTTACACCCAACACAATATTATTCTCTTACAGCAGAAGGCTTTATGTTTTCAAAGTGCTTCATCTCCCTTTTATTCAACCAACAACTAAAACAAAACAAAACAAAACAAAACAAACAAAAACAGGTTTGGGAACAGGCAATATAAGAAAAATGGTTAAGATCATGGGGATTTGGAGTCTGACTGGTTTTATCCACGGAACTTGAGTAAGTCACTGAACCTCTATGAACCTCAGTGTCCCCCCTATACATACGGAGTCAAGTAGATGATAATATGCAAAATGCCTGACTCAGGTCCTATGTTCAATAGCAGTTCAATATTCACAGTTCTCCGCCTGAATTTGTGGATTCCATTTCATTAAGTGGTATTTCTTGATAGGGAGGCTCACCAGCAATCTCCCTCCTCAGTTCATCTCAGTATTTAACCAGCAGGTTGAATAAATACTTATGGGATGAATCTCTGTCCTATGATGGCACCAAGAAGCCTTTCCTCCTCTCCCGGTTCAGGGCATAAATGCTTTCGGAATAACAGGCTGTCAGGCATTGATGGATCACAAACCTGTGGGTTTACCAGTGCTCTCGGAGCAAGGCAGTTCAAAGAAAAATCCTTTAAGGCACATCGGCAGGGTTGAAGGAGCTACGGACTGGATCCTGATGAATCCCACCCACAGCCTGACAGAGTGAATGGCAGCCTCGTCAAATCTGTTCTTGGTGGAGGCACTCGGGGAGTTCTCACTTACCAGCCCGGCAGACCTGTCTGTCCATCCACAGCAGACCCCGCCTCTGATCGGGGGCCTGCTGCTGGAGTCTGCTCTCTGGGCTGTCAGCTGGGGAGTGGGGGATATTGAATTCATCAGTCATGTTGACAGGGGACGTGGGGCGGGGGAAGGAGCTCCCAGAGTGCAGGGAAAACCCAGGGTAGGGCAAAACTGTGAAGAGCAACTGGTTTGGCCTTGAACAGGGTGACCCCTTGAGCCAGATTAATGACCCACAGATTCCCTTTTGTGTTTCAAATGTACTAAATGATGGATGGTAAACATGAGCCCTTAGTCCTCGTTCAAATAGTTCAAGAAAATAGCAGCAGACAATTCCCTAAACTTTTTTCATTGTATTTTAATGCACTTGATAGCATATAGTATTTTGCTTAGCAAAAATTGGATAGTCTGTTACCATCTAGGAAGAGATAAAGAAATTGGAATGGTCAGCTCTTTCCATCTCCAGCTGCCCCTGTGAGAGGAGCCCAGGCCATGTCTGCCCACCTGCAATGGAGGGTCGCCCGGAACTGCTTGTTCCTGATCAAGAGGAACAAGCAGACATGCAGCACGGAATCCAATCATCGAAGGCACACAACTCCTTTCACTACGATGGGCTGATTCACCACAAGACGGTGGGTGTGCAGCCAGCAGCCAAGGGCAAAGATGGGGTGGTCATCATAAAGCAGAGCTCCGGCCAGCAAAAGCCGGCCACCTCCTACATGTGGACCACGATCAACAAGAACCCCCGGGCCACCCTGAGCAGCACCCTGCACTTGTTGCACAAGGACAAATACTGCCCAGATCTGTGCATGGCCCCCATAGGCAGGGTCAGCGGCATCCTGAGCAGCCAGGAGCTGGTGATGGTGGAGAGGAAGCGGGCCCACCCCGCCAAGAGCTCCTGAGTTGAGTGCACCCTCCCTCAAGGCAATAAAGATATCAACCATCGAGAGAGAGAGAGACAGAGAGAGAGAGAGAGAGAGAGAGAGAGAAAGGAAGGAAGGAAGGAAGGAAGGAAGGAAGGAAGGAAGGAAGGAAGGAAGGTAGGAAGGAAGGGAAAGAAAGAAAGAAAGGAAGGAAGGAAGGAAGGAAGGAAGGAAGGAAGGAAGAAAGGAGGGAAGAAAGGAAGAAAGGAAGAAAGAGAAAGAAAGAAAGAAAGAAAGAAAGAGAAAGAAAGAAAGAAAGAAAGAAAAAGAAAGAAAGAAAGAAAGAAAGAAAGAAAGAAAGAAAGAAAGAAAGAAAGAAAGAAAGAAAGAAAGAAAGAAAGAAAGAGAAAGAAAGGGAGAAAAGGGAGGAAAGGAAGAAAGAAAGGGAGGAAAGGAAGAAAGAAAGGGAGGAAAGAAGGAAGGACGGAAATTGGCATTTGTAGAACACCTATGACATGACCTGTTTGAACATGTACACCTGCCATTTCATTCCCCTCAAAAGTGGGCATGAATATTTTCCAAGTTATAGATAAGGATACAGGGAAAGGCAGGTGACTAGCTTGCCAAGTCACTTCAAGACATGGTGACAGAACCAGAATTTCAACTCAATGCTATTCTACTCTGAGTACAGTGTGTCCATGCCCTGCCCACTCCACCTCTGCTCTAGAAATTAATAACTAGAATTGTTTTGGCCCACCACTCACTTGCTGATAATATGTATACATGTTTCACTGGTTAGGTTTTCGAGTGTATTATGTCTCTCCATCCACTTTGGCCAAAGTTTTGTTAAGTTACCAGGCTAAATCATTAGGTGAATTGTCTTCCATCTGTGTCTTGAGAAAGCCCAGCACAGATGGAATCTGGGAGGGTCCTTCCTAGGACTTCCTCCACACCTGGCCCACTCCAGGACCCATCAAGCTGTACCTTTGCCTAGATTCTCAGAGCAGACCTTGAAGTTCTTTTTTCAAATGGCTGGGACTATCCTAATGAGCAGGTGGTTAAAGGGAGACGAGAGTCTTACAGTTGGTGCAGGAAGTGGGGCCTAGGTCCCCTTTGGCAATGATGCTCTGGGGTTCTGTGAATTGAAGGATCTAATACCCCATACCTGTGCTCCCCCAGCCTGGCTCCCATGTCCATAGATTGATTATATTGCGAGCTTTAGTGCTTTCAGGTTAACAATACTGAATCACGTATTTGGAAGGCACTTCTGGGCTATCAAGTCCAATAGTACGGTCTCACCTCCAACATCCTTTCTTAACCTTCTCCAGCAATGAGGAGTTCATTACCTCATACCTTCTTTGGAAAGCATGGCTGTTAGAAAGCTCTTTCTTCCATTTGCACTATTTCAGGCAAAAGGGACAATATGGGCAAAAGCATGGAAAAGAGAAACAGCCTTGTGTTTTCAAAGAGGACTTAAAATCAGAAGACCAGAATTCAAGTCCCAGGCCTCCTGCTTCTTAGCTTAAGACCTTGGACAGATCATTTAACCTTTATGGACTTGAGTATTTATTTCCTTGGCTATAAAATAGGGTAGTTATACCTGCCTCATCTGTGCCTAAGAAGTTGCCATGAAAATCAAATGAGATAATAGTTATTTCCACAGAGAAAAAGACTGTGCATTTAAAATACAGTAGCACCCTGACTGGTGGGGCTCAGTGGGTTGAGTTCCAGTCTGTGAACCAAAGGGTCACTGGTTCGATTCCCAGTCACAGCACATGCCTGAGTTGCAGGCCAGGTCCCCACTTTGGGGCACACAAGAGGCAACCACACATTGATGTTTCTCTCCCTCTCTTTCTCCTTCCCTTCCCCTCTCTCTAAAAATTAATTAATTAATTAATTATTTTCAAAATGAAATATCTATCATTTTCTTATCCAACATTTTTCCACTTTAAACCTGAAAGAAGCCAAAGCAGTTATTTAGTCTTATTTTGTATTACTATTTGCAAATAAGAAGCTTGACACCTATCATAAAATCCAGGGGTAGACCTTGTACAAGTTTTAAAATTTAGTGCACTCAAAATATTCCCAGATGATGCCATGATAAGGCTTTGATCTCACCCTCCAAATTCCCTTCCTCATCTAGGAGTATTCTCTGGGCTTCGCTGGGGAGAAGGCTGACACTGGCACCGATTTGCACCGACACTGCCTGCAGCTTGCATTGGCAGAGACAGATGTCAACAGGGTGAAACCAACAAATTAATATTATTTGATGGCCCAAGCCAGATGTGAACAGGAGTTTCAGAAGGAAGACAGGGGGTGGAGGTGGAATATAGCCTCTCCCTACTGTGCCATAACCTTTCTGTTTCTTTCCCCACCCCCCAAGACTATCAGCCATGGACCTTAAACTGTTCTATAAGCTAGGAAACCTGTTTGAAACTGTGTCTCCAGATTAATGAGACTAGAATACTTCTGGCTAAGTGTACCAACCACCCTTTGTGAAAACCCTGCTTGACTATTTCAAATGCAACAGTCACTGATTTAGGTGATATATATTGCTTAATTCTCAAAATAATCCTATATGCTGAAGTTTATCATTCCCATTATTTAGATGCATAAAGTGAGTCCAAGAGGAGAAAAAATGAGTTCACAAGGTCAACAGAACCAGGACTAGAACTACAGACTTTGACTTTAAAATGAAAGGAAGTACTAAAGGCAATCTTTCTTAAGTACACATTTCAACAAAGATACCAACATTGATTAAATCCCTTCTCTGTTCAAGCCTCTGCACTAAACATTAGAGGCAGGGAGAGGGTATAGAGGAATATTTCATTTTATTGAAGAGTTTGCAGAGCAGTTTCCTTCCATGAGCTATGAATTGTGTTATTCTCAGGTCTCCCCATTCAACAAGTATTTAATGATACCTACTGGATTCTGACCAATTCTCTGAATATTAAAAATAATGAATAATCCATGTTCTCCAAATAAAGACAAAAGATTAGAAGGAAATTATTCCATATGGAATAATAGATGCAATGATCAAGCTGTACGTGGGGTACATGGGAGTTTGGACATACTTTTTGTAATACAGCCCTGGGGTGGAAGAATGCAAGAAAGGGAAAGTCTTCCAGGAGGAATTCTCATGTGACTTAAGTCTTAAAAGTCAACTATAGCTTAGCCAGGTTAAATACAAAGAAAGGATACTTTGGGGAGTAAGAGCAATGGAAACTAAGCATAGAGCTGATAAGAGTGATGAGCATGCAAACCACAAGGTTAAAACCTGGTGAGAGAAGTGGTGAGGGATGAGACTGGACAGAAGGACAAGTGTTGGATCATGAAAGATCTAAGGAGCCAGTCCAGAGAGTTTGGACTTGATCTCAAAGACCACAGAAAAATATGGAAGTGTTTTAAGCCATGTAGAAAAGTTATTTGACCTAAAGTGGATCTTTTCATTATCCTAGTATACCATTATGTAAACAAAGACTCAAATATACAATGTTAATTTGTTACATGTATGTGTTGTAATATGGTCACCATTGTAATGATTAGCACCTTTATCACATTAAATAATTACACTTTTTTAGTGGTTGGAATAGTTCATTTCTAATTTTAGCAAGATTAATGATTATAATACTATATTGCTGTCTGTGTTCATTATACTGTGCATTAGACCTCCAGGACTCATTGTAACTTCGTAGCTTTAAACAACTTCTGTCCTGTTCCCCCACCTCCAATCCCCTGGTAACCACCATTTTGTTCTTTGATTTTATGATTTTGGCTTTTTTAGATTTCACATGTAAGTGCTATCATACAGTACCCATCTTCCTCTGTCTGACTTATTTCACTTAGCAAAATGTGCTCAAGGCCCATCCATATTGTCATGAATGACAAGATGTCCTTCTTTCTCATGACGAAGCAATAGTGAACAGATAGATGGTAGATAGATACATAGATACATAGAAACATAGAACAGTTTACCCATTCACTCATTAAGGGACACTTAGGTTGTTTCCATATCTTGACTATTGTGAATAATGCTGCCATACACATGGGAGTACATATATCTTTTCAAAATCCTGTTTTCCTTTCCTTTGGAGATATCAGAAGTAGAATTACTGGATCATATGGTAGATTTATTTTTAACATTTTGTGGAATCTCCATACTGTTTTCCATACTGGCTGATCCAACTTGCAGTCCCACAAATATTGTGTACAAGTACATATATATACTCTTTTCTCTGCATCCTCACTAGTGTTTGTTGTATCTTGTCTTCTTAATGATAGCCATTCTAACAGGTGTAAGATGATATTTCATTACAGTTTTGGTTTGTATTTTTCCCATAATTAGTAATTTTGAACATCATTTAATGCATCCATTGACCATTTGGATGTCTACTTTGGGAAACATCTATTTGGTTCTTCTGCCCTTTTTAAGTTGGATCAGTTGTTTTTGTTGTTGAGTTGTACGAGTTCTTTATATATTGTGGATATTAATCACTTGTTCAATAGTGTTTGCAAATTTTTCCCCATTCTGTACGTTACTGTTTTATTTTGTTTATTTTATTCATTTTATTTATTTATGTATTTGTTTTGCAGAAGCTTTTAATTTTGACATAGTCATAATTATTTATTTTTCTTTTATTATTTGTGTTTTGGATGTTATATCAAAAAATATCATTGCCCAAACCAATGTGAGGAGACTTTCCTACATTTTCTTCTAGGAGTTTTATAGTATCAGGTTTTATGTTGGAGTATTTGATTTATTTCAAGCAAATTTTTCATGAGTGGTGTAAGATAGAGGTCCAATTCCATTGCTCTTTTTTTGTTTATGCAGTTTTCCCAGTATCTTTTGTTGAAGGGGCTACCCTTTCCCTACTGGGTGTTCTTAACCCTCTTGTTGATCAGCTAACCATGTATGCAGAAGTTTAATCCTGGGCTCTCCATTCTGTTCCATTGATCTACGTGTCTATTTTTGTTGCTATGTTTTAGATTACTACTTCAAAAATCAATAAATATTGAGCAGAAACTAAAAAAAAAAAAAACTCAAACAGATGTAGGTAAAAAAGGAAAAAAGCACAACTTACATCCCCATTCTTGCCACCTTTTCTAAAAATTAGAATATGATAATCACCTTTGAAATCCCTGTGTGCATCATTCCCTGCAGAGACAACCACTGTCCTGGCTTTCATGTTTATCATTTCTTTGTTTGTTTTTTAAGTGTTTGTTTTTAATTGTTTCATTTTGGAAGACTTTAAAAGTCATATAAAAAGAAACATTCTGAACGTTCTCTTCTGCAACTTTCTTTTTCTAAACATTATGTTCTTGAGGTTAACGCACATTGTTTATGAGGCACTGTTTCATTATTTTTTATTGCTGCAGTATTTTATTGTATGAATACTCTGATATATTTAGCCTTTCTCATATTGATGGATATTTGGGCTGTTTCCCATTTTTTTGTTAGTATAGCAATGCTGCTATGTACTTCTTTTACATATCAGCTCTGCAATAATCTAAGATATAAAATCAGAGCCAGTATACCTGGGTGAGAGGGTTTGCACATCTTCACTAGGTAATTAAATATTGTTTTCCAAAATAATTTGTATCAATTTGCACATCTATCACCATTGCATGAATATTCTAATTACAACATGATATTGTCATACCCTTCTGAGTTATTTTTTTATTCTATCCTCTCTCCCTTAGCTTCACCCACTACTTCTGAGTTGATGACCATCAAAAATTTATCTTCAGCTTATATACTACTGCTAAGCTCTAGATCCATATATTCAACTCCTTATTTAACATCCCCTCTCTCAGTTCCCTTCAGCCAGAGCAAGTGCCACATGTCCAAAACTTAGAACAACTTTTTCAGCAAATTGCACCATCTTCACCCAGGCATTCAAGCCAGTCACCAAGCCATCACCCTAGATGTTTTTTCCCCTTTATCCTTCCACCTGATCCTATTAATTCTACTTCCCAAATACTCCCTGATCTACTTTCTCTGTTTTATTGTGGCATGCTGATATTTCTGGTACACCTCTTTCAGAGCTCATAGTAAGATTATACTTCCTCATTACATGAGGTTGGTAAGGCCATATGACTTGGTTGGCCAATGAAATGTGTGGAGATGTAACTCCACATATGTCACTAGGAAGCAGAAGCTATAAAGCTCAATGCATAATTCACCATGACATTGTTTATCACCTGCCACAACAACTGGCAATACTGCATCTGGTAGAGGCCCCATCACCTTCAATTCTGGAGTGAGAACAGCAGAACCTGCTTATACATTAATCAACGCGTAGTAGTAGTAAAAATGAAATCTTGGCTCTTTTAAGTCATTGGAAATTTGAAGTTATTTGTAGCCATAGCATTTGGATAGCACCAAGACTATCCAAAGACAAATACAACTTTTTTTTTCCATTTTCCTAACTTTTGAACATGTATAATCAGCAGGGTTAAAATTTTTTCCAGTTCTCTTGGAGTTCACTGTTATGACATTTGACTTTTCTTCTTGCAACTTCCTGAATAAACTCTTATGTTGGCATAAAAATAATAGCCTTTGAATGCCCAACTTCAGAGCATGCTGAATTCATTCCAAATGGCATTAGTTGAGGTTTTGGCACCTTCTTCCAGAGCACAGCCATTCTCTATCTGCATAAAAGTCAACTGTTATCTTCTTTCCAAAGTCATCAAATCCTAAAATAGTAGAAGTTGGGTGTAGACTAATATCTTCCTGGCAAGAAATAGTTTCAGGTTTCAAGGATACCATTTGATATCCAGCTGGCAGAGGAACATAACTTAGACTGTCTATTATGCCTAAAGACCTACAGAATATTGCTTTTAAGGAACTAATCAAGTTGAATCCATGTTATGACACCAAGTAAGTGAAAGAAAATTAACACAGGTTGAACATGTCCAAGTGTAGAGCATTTCATGTATGTTGTCTTGTTCAATTTTCAAAATCTCTAGTACAGCTGACCAGTTAATCAATCCAAATTGAGTAAGTGGCTGGTTAAAGTCATGGTAAAGCCCAGAACATAGAGTTTCTTGTAGGGTGTTCTTTTGACTCCACCATAAACTCTCTCATGTCATCTCACTTCACTTAAAAGTTTAAAAATAACCCAAATTCAGGCACAGGAGTTTTCTTTATCTTGACTCACTCATCTAACAAACATTGCCTCCTACTTACTCAATGTGAGTAGCAGTGCTAGAGAGAAAAAAATGGGAAAAGACGTGATTGACGATGAGCAAAATAAATCTCTGCCCTCAAGGGGCTCATGATAGATAGCAATGCACAATGATAATGATATTCAGACAGATTAATTACAATGCAATGCAATAAATGCATCCATTCATTCATTTGCTGAACATTAACTAAGACAGAGGATCAGAAGACAGAATCACAACTCATGTCTTCAAGGTGGAACAACTGAGGTGGCCAGTTCTCTCAGAGGAGTCATCAAAGAATTCAGTCCTGGGATGATCCTGGAGATGGATTTTGAAAAATAAGTTCATGAAACAAAACAAAAAAGACAACCTACTGAGTGAGAGAATAGAATCACAAGTGATACATCTGATAAAGGGTTAATATCCAAATATAATAGGAAATCATACAGCTTAACACCCAAAACACAAACAATCCAATTAAAAAATGTTCAGAGTACCTGAAAAGACATCTATCCAAAGAAGACATACAGACAGCTCATGAACACATGAAAAGGTACACAGTATCACTAGTCATCAGGGAGATGCAATTCAAAACCATAATGATATATCATGTCACACCTGTGAGGATGCTTATTATCAATAAATCAACAAATAACAAGTGTTGGTGAGGATGCAGAGAAAAGGGAACTCCCTATCAATGGGAATGTAAATTGGTGCAGCTACTATGGAAAACGAGTATAGAGAGTCCTCAAAAAAGTTAAAAGTAGAGTTACTATATTACTCAGCAAGCCTACTTCTAAGTATTTATCTGAAGAAATCCAATACAGTAACTCAAAAAGATATATATGCTACTATAATTATTGTAGTATTATTTTCAATAGCCAAGATATAGAAGTAAACCAAGTGTCCATCATTAGATGAATGACTAGAAAAAGAACTGGAATATTACTCAGCCATGAAAAAGGATGAAATCTTACCATTTGCAATAATATGAATGGATCTGGAGGGTATTGTACTAAGTAAAATAAGTTACAGAAAGACAAATAACATATGGCTTTTCTTATATGTAGAATCTGAAAAAAAAAAAACAGAAACAAACTCATTTATAGTTCTATATATCCTGTACTTTGCAAATGCTTTACATTATAAATATATGTTCCATAGGTGTAATTTACTATAGTGTTTACTATGAGCCAGGAACTTTTTAAAATGTCCCCACCAATTAAGTCATTTAATTATTACACTCTCTCCATGAAATATGCACTATCATCATCATCCACATTTTGCAGATGAAGAAACTGAAGCTTAGGCATTTTAAGTAATGTGCTCATGATCTAATAAGTTAGGTATGAATCAGGCAGAATATCTGCAGAGGCTATTATTCTTCTCTATGCTGTAGACTTCAAATAGAGTAAATAGTAATCTCCTTCCTATCTGGAATGGGGTTGCATGTGGATTTTGATGCACAGGAGGAATAACTTGAACAATCCCTTCATTGAGGGTAAGGGGTGTACTTTGCAGACCACTTTCAAAAAGTGGCAAATAATTTAGATTGGTTGGGACATATAAAGATGACACCTGTCTTTGTCTCTAAGTGCTCCTGTGGAATAAGGACCACATTCTGGAGGGCAGCATGAAAGCTAGTGGGTAGACAGTACAAACACAGATGGTGGCTGGCTTTCTACTAGCAACAATGTGCAGGAGTGGAGCTTTTGCCTTTTTTCTGCCGAGCTTGGGCTTTTGCATGATCCAGCTTCCCATTCATCTTACTGGTAAAGGATTTGAGCCCTAGGGTCCCACAAGGGTGAGTTTTTAGTACAATGGCCCTAGAACCTGAGAGGACCCTCTCTTGCCTGAAGAGACCACCAGTGCCTACAGCTGACAATAAGGCACTAACAACCTGTTCGGTTGTCTACCGATGTGAAATAAACCTTATAGTACAAAACAGCAATCATTTTATTGTGCTCAAAGATTTTGTGAGTCAAAAATTGGGAAAGGACATAGCAGATAGAGCTGCTCTCTTCTATACGGAGTCTGAGCCTCAGCTGGAAGGCACTAGACATGACAAATGGGAGCAGGGATCACATCTGGGGCTAATGCTCATGTTGGTGACAGCCTTCACTGAGGTTGTCAGTTACAACATCTACAGGAAGCCACTCCATGTGGCAGCCTGTACTGCATCACAGCACTGCAGCTGGGTTCTAGGAGTTGCCATCCCCCCAAAAAACAAAAGGAAGCTGCATCAAATTACTTTTTATGACCTGGCCTATGAAGGCACATAGAGTCACTTCTGGTATAGTCCAAGCCCATCCAGATTCCAAGGAACAAAACTAAACACCCCCAATTAAGATTGTGAATGTCAAGGTTATATATTATAGGAAGACTATAATGTAGGAAAGGTTGTTGTAGCCATCTTTGGAAAATAGTCTCCCACAGAGCTTCCTGTGCAGAACTCAGGGAACCCCCCGCTGTTGAGACCAGCCCCCTTACCATGAACTTGCTAAGAAATGCCAACTCAGCAAAAGGGCCTCATCATTCACCCCACCCAATTTCCGAATCATTTGCCCCTGAACCTTTTTTCCTATGAGACACTGAAAAGGCAAGTATCCCATAAGTTTACTTTTAAAGTTAATGGTACAGCAGAGGTTAGTCATTCAAGATGTGACTTCAGAATGAATTTTTCCCCACATCTCCTCTCAGGACTTTTGCATCAGCTCTTTTCTTTGCTTCTAAAGCTCTTTCCTCCCATCTTGATAAGGCTGGGTTCTCTTTATTTGGAACTCAATTCCAACATCACGTCTTTGAAGAGGCTTTCCCAGGTTACCCAGGCTCACACGCCCACTCTTCCCAGCACATTATTGGGTCTTGTTCTAGTCCTAGTATTATCACTGTCTGAAATGATCTTGTGTATTCTCTGTATTTCCTTACCTCCTTCCCTCTGCACGGAAGTCCCATTAGAGCACAGACCTTTCTCTTGCTGCTCTCTGGCACCTAGCCTTGCGCCTGGCACCTAGCTTTGCACCTGGCACCTAGTAGACATTCATAAAACAGCATGGAATGAATAAATGGAAATGGTGCCATACCAAGAAATCTTGTTTCTTGTTTGTGGGATTTGGGCTAAGGAGACTAAAGGACTTTGACATGTATCTAAATAAAATGTAAACTCTTTTTTCTTTCTCCTCCCCATTTCCTGAATACTTTCCCAAATTTTCTCCCTTTCTAAAAAAAATAATATGATTCACAAAAGAGTACTGTGCATGATTTTGTAAAAACCTAGAAAAGGGAAAGTAATAACTGCTTCTTGAATTACCTCTCCATAGAATTTCAGGTGGCTCAATATATTCCACTATAAATTCTCTCACATAGAATTATTTTTTTATAATAATAAATATAGCTTAAATATATATAAGACATACATAATAAAGTATAATATGTAATTCATTTGTACATAAAATATATACTTGTATATTTATATGGCATATAAATATTGATATGTATAATATATTTATTATATTTATATTAAATATTTTATAATTTTTATATTTACATAGTACAACTTTTATATTTATATAAATATCTTATTTAAAATATAACTATATGTTATAAAAATACAAGTAGCTTTAAAAACTTTTTTCTTTTTCTTTTAGGTATTTAATCTTTTTTTAAATTTCATTTTTAGTAAAAATCCTAAGTTACATCATAGTGACACCAAAGTATATATTAAAGAAAATATAAGTATCAAACATTAAAAATTGCTCACTCAAATTAAACAAAGCCTCTGATTTGAAAAAACTAAAATATAATGAAAATGGAAAATCAAAATGATGCAGCTGAATCTTATCTTCATGTGTGGTCAGTCATATATTCTTGATTTTTCAATAAGAGGATTCAACACATATGGCAAGCCTCCCTGAGGTAAGATTTCCACATACATGTACTTTTCATCCAAGATTCTTGTAAAAGATGATATCAAAAAAGGAAACTCTTTACTCTTCTGTGAAATATAGCCCGGAGTCTTGTCTGCCCTATCTCACCCCAGCCCCCAGCCCATGCACTGTCCACTAATGACCGACTAGCGCTCATTAGCCACCTGCAGGTGCACTGACATAGACTCATCAGATTTTACCCATAATTTTTCACAGGAGTAGAATTATAATCACCCACACACCAAAAAGGAGGTCTGCTAGAAATCTTTTAAAAACCGGGTGCTTAATTTATATGAGACGGTGTCTAGACATTTATTTTCTGGAAATATTTAACTTGGATAAGACATGTGGCCCCCAAGATGAATGCAGGATTGAAATATTTCACTTGAAAACCTGTGCAAGGAAATGTCTGGTTGAGTGCAAAGAGGTTAAACACTGAAATATTTTCCTAGAATGGAAAGGCCATCCTGTTTGCTGGGTGCTAGCAGGACATTGCATCTGAATACTCCAGGTATTATGTTAGAAACAGATATGTAGGCAAGAATTGCTTTTGTTACACCTACTTTTCTGCCTTTGCTTATGCATTTACATAAATCTATATGTGACAACTACAACTTACATAGTTATTGGGGGGGAAATACTACAGAGAAATTCTGGAGGTTGTATACAATAGAAGCTTTATTTGACTTCGAATTGGAAGTTTTTGCCTCAATATGGACCATAAGAAACAATACTTATTTCTGTGAAGGGCCAAATAGCAAATATTTTAAGCTTTGCAGGCCCTGTGGTGGTTCACAACTACTGAACTCTGCCACTGTAGTGTGAGCACAGCCAAAGACAATGCACACACAAGTGGGTATGCCTGTGTCCCACTAAACTTTGTTCACAAAACAGGCATTTTGCTGACCCCTGTCCTAAGCCAGTAGCTTTTGAATTATTTTAATTATGACCAGTAATAAGAAAATGGAATTTACATCATCACTTAAAATAAGCACATATGTCTGTGTTTCTGTGCATCTCTGTATATGCCTTCACAAAACAATATCTGCCTTTAAAATGAGCATGTACCGATATTTTCCATTCTAATTTGATTCTTAATCACTTTTTAAATGCTGGGAGCCACCAACTAACTTGATTTCAGACCCTCTAATGGGTCATGCCCTGCAGTTTGCAGAACACTGTACCAGGCGAACTCCATGCTTGGGTTTAAAGTGAATAGCGTGAGAATAGCTAGAAGCAAACAAAGAATCACTGTCCCTCAGCTAATGAATAGGAATGCTGGCCTTTAGTCTGAAGCGTCTGCTGCCGGCTTGGGTTTTCACATCTCTGGAATCTGATAAAGTTGTGACCCAAACACCAGGAAGAACATGCATTGCTGAGAGTGAGTATAAAAGATCTGGGTAAGAGCCAAGGACAGGAAGCCGTGTCCCTTATCTTTTTCAAAGCAAAACAGGGAAATCAAATCTTTTCTGGTTTAGAAGCTGGCAGAAACTTTCTCCAAATGGAGATTCAGTGGTAAAGAAAACAAGGAGGAAGAACCTTTCTGATGTAATAGAACAAGTCTCAGAAGAACCATACAGCTCAGTCCTAATCCTGCCATGACCATTGCCTAGCTGACGGCCTGGGCAGGCCACTCCTCTCTTTCAGCCTTCTACTAGCTGGGTGACCTTATGCAAGTTCCTGCACCTCTCTGAGCCTCAGATTCCTCAACTATAAAGCAATGTCAGCTACCTCAAAGGGTTACAATGAGAATTTAATAAATTAATGATATATGTAAATGACTTAGCACAAGCCTAGCATCAAGATAGTACTTAGCACAGTGGATAAGGTGCCGGCCGGGGAAACCCAAAGGTCACCGGTTCGATTCCCCAGTCAAGGCACATAACTAGATTGCAAGCCAGGTCTCCAGCCAGGTCTGTGGCTGGGGGCAGGTGAGAGGCAACCATACATTGATGTTTCTCTCCCTCTCTGCCTCTCTCCCTTCTCCTCTCTCTAAAAATAATAAAATAAAATCTTTTTTAAAAAAAGGAAGAAAAAAACAGTACTTAATATACGAGAGGGAACCCCAAAAACAACAAATTACCTTTTGGAGGGTGGGTCCCTTGTGGTACAGGCTTCCCTGTCTAGGTAAGTGTTCTAGGGACTAATCTTAATAAGTAAACTAGCTGGTATTATTCCTTAGTGAATTTTTTTTGGAAGATTCATCAATTCATTTGCCCATTTCATGATGGGTAACTTACGAGTGCACTTGCTACACTGAACTGAGTGGTCAGCAGTTTTTAACCAAAAATGTCATGATTCCCATGTCCCACCCTTTCTCTTTACCCAATCTCACCCTAAGCAACATTTTTTGTTTGCCCACGTGAAAAAAATGCTCAAAGGGAAACATTTTGCTGATGTGGAAAAGGTGAAACAAAAAACAGCAGAAGCACTAAAAGCCATCAAAATTGATGAATTCAAATACTGAAGCAGTGAAAAAAAGTCTCAATAAGTGTAGTGTATCAAATGGAGAGTACTTTGAAGGTGACTGAGGTTTAAACATATAAGAATAGGCCCTCCCAGAGGCATATGAAAGAATGCTCAACATCACTAGTCATCAGGGAGATGCAAATTAAAACCGCAATAAGATACCACCTCACACCTGTCAGAATGGCAATCATCAACAAATCAACAAACAACAAGTGTTGGCAAGGATGTGGGGAAAAGGGAACCCTCATACACTGTTGGTGGGAATGTAGGCTGGTGCAGCCACTGTGGAAAACAGGATGGGGTTTCCTTAAAAAGCTAAAAATGGAACTGCCGTTTGATCCAGCAATTCCACTACTTGGACTATACCCAAAGAATCCTGAAACACCAATTCATAAGAACCTATGTACACCTATGTTCATAGCAGCACTATTTACAATAGTCAAGTGCTAGAAACAGCCGAAGTGCCCATCGGTGGATCAAAAAACTTTGGTACATTTACACAATGGAATACTATACAACAGAAAGAAAGAAGGAACTCCTACCCTTTGCAACAACATGGATGGAACTGGAAAGTGTTATGCTTAGTGAAGTAAGCCAGTCAGTGAAGGACAAATACCATATGATCTCACCCATTACAGGACAATAATGAACAAAACCAACAACAAGCAAAACAGAACCAAATATATGAATACAGTGAATAGGCCTTCAGTGGTCGGGGGAAGGGGTTTGGGGGGAGGGGTGAGAAAGAGGCAAGGAAGGGGAACAATTTAGACAAGAACCTAATATAAAGGAACCATGGACATGGACTACAGGTGGGATTGACTTTGGGGGGAATGGGTAGGTGGGGAGGGGGACAGAGGGGAGCAAAAAGGGGATGGATATAATACAACAACAATTTAAAAAAAAAGAAGAAGAAGAATAGGCCCTGGTTGTTGGCACAGTGGATAAGGTGCCAACCTGAGAACCCAGGGGTTGCTGGTTCAATTCCCAGCCAGGGCACATGGCCATGTTGCAGGCCAGGTCTCCAGCCAGGTCTGTGGCTAGAGGCGAGTGAAAGGCAACCATGCATTGATGCTTCTCTCCCTCTCTGCCTCTCTCCTTTTCCCTCTCTCTAAAAAAATAATAATACAAATAAAATCTTATTTAAAAATTAAAATAAACATATAAGAATAAATAAATAATTTTTATAAATAAATTCCAGTTTTGGAGGGCTCTGCTCGTAATACTTGTTACAAACACATAATCTTTGATATATAATGTTCTCGATACTAGCTATACAATAGTTGATATAGTATAATACCTGCTACCATTTCACCCATATTTTGTATTTTGAAAAGTTTCAAACCAAAAAATTTCAACAGAAAAGTCCATAGTCCTATTAACTCCAATTTTTTCTACACTTAGGTTTATCAACTGTTAATATTTTGCCACATTTCCTCTTTCCTTCTCTCTCTCTCCCTATCCATCTCTTTGTATATATTAATACATACAATATATGTTATATGAACCATACAAGCATAACCTATCAATATCAAAATACTACATCTCTAAATAATTCAACATGCATTCCTATCTCTTACAAATCATATTTTTTCACATAATATCATTATCATTCCTCTACATTTTAATATTTATGAAATATTGTCTAATATGTATTCCATATTCAAAGTTTCCCTACAATTATCTTTATGGATATTTTCTTCTTTTTTCCAATCCAGAATCCAAACAAGTATCATGCAGTGCATTTGATTGTCCTGTCTCTTAATTTTATATAATATACAACATTCCTTCTGCTTTTTTTTTTTTCATGGCATTGAGATTTTTGCAAAATCCAGAATAGTTTATTTGTTATGTGTATTTGGGTTAGAGCAAATGAGTAAATATATTAACTTTATTGGAAACCAGGATTCTAACTCTAAGAGATAAGACATACAAGATGATCAGGAGTCCAGTGCTACTAGATTTGAACTAGCAATGTCAGACTCTGTACCAGTCAGGGTTCTCCAGAGAAACAGAACCAATAGGATGTGTATATAAAAGGGAGGGAGATTTATTTAAGAAATTGGTTCAAATAGTTATAGAGGCTGACAAATCCAAAATCTATAGGGTAGAACAGCAGCCTGGAGACCCAGAAAGAGCTGATGTGGTGGTTCTCCTAGAAAAGCTATTGCAGAACTCCCTGATGCTCAGAGGGAATCAGTCTTTTTAAAATTAATTTAGTGTGTCCCAGCCTCATTATGAATAGCATTCTGCTTTACTCAAAGTTTAAAAACATCCAGAATAATGTTTGGTCAGCCATGTTGACATAAAATTAACCACTAATGACTCCAAGAGAGATAGAAATAGAAACATACACACACACACACACACACACACACTCACACACATTCATTTATTTATTTTAGCTCCACTCTGAGAGGACCCAAAAGCAATGCTTGGGACCTCAAACTGTGCTCATAGGAGCAAAGACTTCAGAGAAATAGAAGTGATCATTCTACTTGTCCCTGGATTTGGCAGACTTCATTGGAATGCTGAGACTCATTCTTGGACACAGACCCACAGAAAACTGTTCAGATTTTGGTTGGACAAAGGGGAAAAGTGTAAGAAGAGAGTAATAAAATAAGCAATTGAAGACTGGTTGAAACTAATTGGAATGATGATGCTGATGGTGCTAGAAACTGTTGTTTCTGGAGCAGATACCAAGAATCAGACATAGTTTATAAATGTGCATAAATTATAACAAGTTATCTCTGTCTTTCTGCAATTTGCTTTTTTATGTTTAACAATAGGTGCCTGCAATTCATCCACATTGCTCAAAGGAGCTTTAATTCATTCCTTCAGCTCCTTTTTTTAATTTCATCTACAAATGACCAGTCTGTTTATCCATTCCCCTATTAATGTATTTTTAGATGATCTCCAATAACTTTCTACAATACTACATGAAACGCTAACAGGGAACATTTTTGTACATCTTCTGCACATGGGCAATAGCTTCTTTAAAGCAAGATTTTTACTTCCTAGAGGAAGCCCTCATTCCAAGGGCATGTTTGATTTCACCTCTATTAGGTTTTACCAGTGGCTAGCAAACTGACTAATGTTTATAATACCTCTAGCATGATATGATATGTGTGTCCTTATCCTTGTCAATCCTAAATATATTTTCTGTTATTTTTGCCAGTCTAATCATTGTTCTCATTTGAATTTCCCAGGATCAGTAATGTCAAATATCCTTTTGTGTGCTGATGGGCCATTCAAACTGCTTGTTCATAACTTGTCAATTTTTCCATCGAGTTGTCTTTTTCTTGTTGACTTGTTTAAATTATTTCTATGTCCTGGGTAATAATCTTTTAAAACTTGAATGTATTATAAATATTGGAACAAGCTTTGTAAAACTTCAAAGCAGTGTTTTTAAAACGTTGGTTTTTATTAGTGTTCATTTTACTCTTACATATGTCTTATCACCTAAACCAGAGCCCCCAGAGAACTGAGAATGTGGCTTCCTTATGTTTATTTACCCAGAGCGAGTGTTAATAGGAAGCAGCCTGGAATTATGGGGGGAAATTATGGCTTTAAAAATAGCAATTCATTGATACTGCCTCTGCCACTGAGTAGCTATGTAAGCTTGTTCAAGTCACTTAACCTCTCCAAGACTGTTCTTGTTTGGGGCGGGGGCGGAGGGGGAAGATTGTTCCTTTTTTCTTTTTTTGTTCTGAAACAAGATGATTGTCTCGCAGGGATTTTGTGAAGAACCATGTAAGATAACCCATGCAAAAATGCTTGCTATGGGGTGTGGTGAATATTTGTTCATGGTTAACTTAATTCCTCAGGGACTGAAGAACAGTTTTGATGTTTCAAATGTTCCTTATGTGACTGACACTACATAAACAGATACCCTCTGTAGTGTTTTATCCCTTTTGACGGCTGAAGAATCACAATCTTCTTAAGAAAGATTCAATAATTTAGATGGCTATACAGCTTATAAATAGTGGCATTAAGCTGAGAACACTAATCTATCTTATTCTTGTTCCAAAATGTATTCATTTATCCAATAACATTTATTGAATGTCTGATATGCTCCAAGTACTACTCCACTGGGCACTGGGGTATATTAGTTGAAAAGATGAACAGATCTCCTACCTTCAGGGAGCTTACATTAATTAGGCTAAAGGACCAAAACAGAAAGCAAACAGGTGAATAAACTGTGATATGTTATCAAACAAATGTGCAACTAAGGGCTCAGACATTCTCTTTCATGGAGGTGCTCAAGGAAGGCTTCTTCAAGGAGATGACACTAAAGTCTATATAAAATAGATTTTTAAAATACCCAACTGACCAATTTGAAGAATAAAAGCATTTCAAGTGGAGGCAACAATAGCCAAGTCCAGTTCCAGTCTACACCATCAGCTAACCTGAAAGCATTTTCTTATTCCACACACCACACTCGCACTGTAGCTCCTGCTCACTCCTTCCAGACTAACCAACCCATGGGGAAAGGAGAAAAGAGTGTGAGTCCCAAGCAGCTGGGAAAGCCATCGTTCCATCCTGGACCCAGATCACCCCCAGCTGGGCAGCAGCCACCTGGACACCTTCCAGATGTAGGCCTCCCTCCTCCTACCAACTTCCCTTCCACATCACTGTTCCATCTCCCAGGCCCGAAGCCTGTGAACTCAGCCAGATAAGTTTGGCTTTGTTTCCCAGGTAAAAACTTTTCACCCTAGCATCCCCCATACCATCAACAGGGTGGACATTTACAGATTGGCCTGTGTGTGCATGAGCTGAGAACCCCAGAGGATTGATTTAAGCCTGGAAAGCTGCCAGGTTTTCATTAAACCCCTTGTAAACCCACACTGCAGCTCTGCAGAGCCACATCTGCCGAGGAAGCCATCTGTGATTTGTATCGTTGTGCTCCAACAAACCGCCAGCAGTGTGAAAAACTCTCTCGTCTCTGCTCAGCAGTGAACTGGAAAAGTAACATTAGTAATCACTTCTGCAGGCTCCATAATGACATAATGGGCATTGGCTTCGGTATTAAACCACAGTGGATGTTCCCTGCCAATAATCAGGGTGGATCCAAGTTGTCCTAAAAATTATAGGTCATCACTCATGCCCACCTCTACCTAAGAGCATACAGATAAAGAATTTGCACTTTGCAACACAAAGAGGAAAAAGTAACAAATGTTTTGTGAATGTCTGCAAGTACTTTATAACCATGCCAACCTTTAAAAGCAGGCATTAATACACTCATTTTACAGATGAGGAAACTGAGGTTGGATGTTAGATGTCTGGCACAAAGCCACACAGATAGATATGTGGCTGAAAGTAAAACCTGTATCCTGTGCACTAGGATACTCTTGCTACCACCCCAATTCTGAAGATGGCATGCAAACCAGGTGTTTGGTAGCTCATTTAGATTATTCTCAGACACAGTTCAGGAGTTCATGAAAAATTAAATGGGGTGCAGCAGGTAGGACCTCTTCCCCTTTATAGAGCTAAATAATGGAATCTGCACATGGCTTCCTTACATCCATGATCCTCCTCCCTTTGAATTGAATGAATTGAAAGGTGCTCCCCTTCTCTGCTTCTTTCTTGTTCCTTCCCCCAAGCTCAAACCACCCTGCCAAAAAAAAAAAAAAAAAAAAAAAATCCGCCTGTTCCTGATGCCTGTATCGACATCCAAAAATAGAAATATCCAGCCGGTGCTCATTTCACAAAGTACACCTTCCGAAAGCTGAGCTCGCCTCTGTTCGCTGCTGCTGACTTTCGCTGGTCTCCTGCGGTCTCAAAGCTAATGTCCTTTTCCTTCTGACCTGCACAGATGAAGTTTTCTTCTGATCTTTCTGGTGCTATAAAGGACAAAGGGACAGATTCCTTAAAGGTGGGGTTTAGGGGAAATGACAGCTTTCATCCGTAGACATGCAGGCTGAGAAGCAGAGGGTAGTAGTAAAAAGAGTCTGTGTTTTTTAGGACCAACCCGACCAAGGTTTGATTCTTGGTTGACACCTGATCGCTGCGTGATCTCAGACAAACGTTTACCTTTTGAGCATCTTTATTTGTCCAGTGGACCTAACAATACCTACCAAACAGGATGACTGTAAGAGATCGAGAAGACAAGACGTCAAGACACAGGCTCGTGTTAGGGTTCAGTAAAAGTTAATTGGCTTTCCTGATCTTCCACATTTATCTCCTATTTGGCTAGAGCTTCAAAGAAAGACTCCAAAAAAACGTCAAGAGTCGATAGTTTTCTTTTGGAGGGCTAGTTTGAGATTTCAGATGTTCTTGGGTCATCCAAGAGTTTAACTTTCGGCAGCATTCCCTCATATAAACGCCTAGAAATAATTTCCTGATCTATGTCCCATTGTAGCCAAAGGGCGCCTGGACAGAGAGAGTCAGATCATGTTTTTAAATGGTTGAGTGGAACTCACCCTTCTTCTGCTGACTGCCAGGTTAGCCAAAGTTTTCGCTTTTTAGAAAACAAAAGGGAGGTGAGGGGAGGAAGAGTGCTGACAGTAAAGAAAAACTGCTTCTGTGGGAGAGTTTTCGGCTTGACTAAGATTCACAAAATATAATCATCGTGTACGTATTCATTGTGTAATCTTTACAAAATGAATTCAGTTGGATTTCGGGCACTATCACTTGAGCAAATTATTCAATGCCCCCGAACTTCGGTTTCCTTTGTCCTGAAGTGGAGACTGGAGATGTTAATAATAACTGCCTTTCAAGATGATTAAGGGGATTACATAGAAAATCCATGTAGCTGTGAGGCTCAGTGCCTAGGAGAGAGCAGGTGCTTAATAAACGGTTGTTTTATTCCTTACAAAATACTCTTTTGATATCTACAGCAACCCTGTAAGGTAAGAATCACTGATCCTGTTTTTTAAGACAAGGAAATGGAGATTCAGGAGAAAAAAATCATGTTCAAGATCCCACAGCTGTAGTTTGGCTTGCACAGAGAAGACCAGATCTTAGATTTATTTGGCTGCAAAGCCTTTTTTCCTTCTAGCAGACACACACACACACACACACACACACACACATGCAGGCACACACCACTGCCACGTTGGTCCTTCAGAAGCAGAGAGGGGAAGGAGATTTTAAGCACATTTTGTCTTCATTAGAGTTGCCGCCTCTCCCCTGGCTCATTTGTTCCACCTCTCTAGTACTAGCTGAGGTCTCCACTCTGCTGCCAACCTCCCCCTGCCCCACCTCTGCCGGCAGCTGAAGCTCCCATCCAGCCAAAGAGGCGGGCGGTTGAGAAACCGCATCCTCTTCTTTCCCCACTGCGTGCTTTTGAAGTGAGCCTGTCATCTGACCGGTTCCTACTCAGGCTACAAATCCCAGACTCCTTTCCTACCTGGAACCCAGGGTTCCCTCTGTGGTTCAGTGCAGACACTAGAAACATCTGCCTAACTTTTCATGGCGCTTAATTTCCATCCAGTCTGAAGTTACTAAACACCTACTCTGGGCCAGACCCTTGGCTTGGCTGTGGAAAGAGAGAAACAAGTATAGACTCTGCCTTCAGAGAACCCATGGAACATGAGAGAAGCCAATTTGATTCAGCTTAATAAATAATCGCTGAGCACCTACCATATGCCAGAGCCTGTGCTGGACCCTAGGGAATATGAAGATAAATATGATGTCAGTCCCCTGGAAGAGCTTACCGTCAATGGCGCCTCCTAATGAGCATACTGATACCTACCAGGTACCCACTGCTTCCCATGGCTCCCATACTGTGCTTTGCACAGCCTCTCCGGTCCGCGAAATAAAATAGCATTTGGCGATAGATGGCTGGAAGGGCAGAAGAGTTTCTCTGTGCAAAAGCAATTATGATGATGAAGATGCTAAGGTTCAGGTCTGCTTTTTGTCTCAAAATTTGCTGGGTTTTTTTGGCAGGGTTGTAGTGGATACATCGTTCCTATCATTACCTCACATTTGAATGGTGTGTGTGGATTTTCCAAAGCACATTCCCTCTATTATCTCATCTGAGTGTCAGGATCCCTGTGTGAGTTGTACACCGTTTTCCATTGAGTACCAGAGGCGGTCCCATGTCAGGGGAAAGAGGGCCAGTCAGTGCCAAACCCCATAATGCCCCTTCATCCTTATGAACCCTGGATGGAGCTGACCTACTTCCCTCTCTTCGTTTTCCTTTTTAGAAAACTGAGGCTTACAGCATTCTTCCCAAGTACATAGAACTAGCCAAGAGACATCCTGGGTTTGACCCCAAGTCCTGCCAGAGCCAGGGCCTCTGACAGCTGGGTCTGTCCTCACAACAAACTAGGGCTTTCATCACAGACCTAAGACAGCCTGGCCTACCCGGCAGAGAGATGGGAGTGGCTTCTCAGGAGCTCAGCACAAGTTCATTCCCGCAACCATGTGACTCGGGGACACCCACAAGAGCTCTCTGGGCCTCAGTTCCTCATTGTTCAAGAAACAAAGCTAACCTGGGCTGCCTGCTTTGCACACTTCTGTGAGGGTCTGCTGAGATGGGAAATAGACACAGGAAGGCTTTGGAGAAGTCACAAGTGTGCAGCACTGTCCTTCATAAAGGTCTTGTGTTGACATGTTACTGTGGAATCAGTCAGAAGCCCAGGAGACACAAAGCAGACAGGCTGTGATCCGCTCTGGGGCCCTGCTGTGCAACCAGGACCTGTCCTGCCATGGGGTCCCAGAGAGGCCACCGTCCACAAAGCCAGACCCCTGCCCTGGTGACTTATCTATCTTTGCCTCTTCAGCTGGGCTCAACTTGCAGACATGGGGGAAGGGCCGTTACAGAAACAGACGGGTCTGGTCACCGGGTGACGGTGTCCATGCCAAGAGCCCACTTTGGTTTAATGAATGACACCAAACACTTAGGCCATAAACTCTTCAGATTGCTGTGTCTGGCAGTAATTACGTGCCTCCCGTTAATAAATCCTGTTTCTGAATGGTTTACTGCATCCCTTTCTTCAAACACTGCAGGCTGAAACCTGTCCGATAAGGCCACGGGCAGACTTGAGAGGACAAGGCAAATAAAATGGGCGGCTTTCTGGGCATGAAAGGACACCCAAATTTATGTTGAAGCCATCTCACTCCCATGGTTCACGATACATCAGTCCCACCTGGGATACAGAGACAGTCAGTCAGTCATCTTGTCATTATCCAGCCTATCTTCCTCATGCTGCCAGTGTGATAGTCCCAACATACAAATCTAACCATGTACTCACCCTTCTATATCCCTGGCTGGTGGCTTAGTGGATGGGCACCAGCCTGAGAACCCAAAGGTCGCTGGTTCAATTCCCAGCCAGGGCACATAACCAGGTTGCAAGCCAGGTCCCCAGCCAGGTCCCCAGCCAGGTCCATAGCGGGAGGAAGGTGAAAGGCAACCATACACTGATGCTCCTCTCCCTCTCTGCCTCTCTCCCTTCCCTTCACTCTGGAAATAATAAATTCTTTAAAATAAATAAATAAAAATTAAAACTCCACAGCGATCCACCACAGTCCAGGAGAACATCCACATCTCTCCAGTCATGGCTCTTCTGGATTTGAATCCTCCCAGTGCCCAAGCTCATTTCTTAGAAGTGACCCTTCCCACTATAGTCTACCCCAGGGATCCTCAAAGTGTGGTTTTTGGACCAGGAGCCTCAACATCACCCAGGAACATCTGAGAAATACAGATCCTCAGGCCCCGCTTAGAACTACTGATGCAGAAACTCTGAGATGGGGCCTAGTGATTTGTGTGCGTGTGTGTATCTGGAGCATTTTAGAAAATGCTCCAGATAATTTTGATGCATGCAACAATTTGGAAAACACCTCTTTCCCCACAGTTTCTTAAACTTTAATATGGGCAGAAACCACCTGGGAATCTTGCGAAAATGGGTTTTGATTTCGTTGGTCCAAGGTGGGACTCCATGTTCTGCTGACCCGGCAAGTTCCCAGGTGATGGCAACACTGCTGGTCCACACACCAGAGTGGGCAGCAAAGCTTCTGACTTCAGTGAGTGCCTTGGAATTTCCCAACCACACCCACTTACTTCTTGCTTCATGCCTTTGTGAGTGCTGTTTCCTCTACCTTTCCTAGTTTTCTTTGTCCCCCTTCCTCACCTCCCTTGCCCACCAAAGCAGTCCTGCTCACCCGTCAAAAGTCAACATAAAAAACCCCTGCACTCCGAAGACTTCCTTAACCATTCCTCAAGGAGATGAAAGCCCCCCTTTCCCCTGATCCTTCACAACTCTGCAAACACATACTGCATCTGAGCATTGATCACACTATTCGGTCTACCTGTCTGTCTGCACTTCCCCATCCACAAGAAATACTTTAGGAGCAGGGCCTCTTGCATCTCTCTGGCCACAGAACCAACACAGTGCCTGACACAAAGCAGGAGAATGATACATGGAAAGTGAATAAATGAATCCTTACCAACCGGTCCTACCTCTGGGTAAAGCAATAAACAAAGTATTAGAGAGCACTGGCTCCTCACCAGTCTACCCACCAGGCCACCAGGGGACCTATGCTAACTGCCAGGTTCCCTTCAAAGCAGGCAATAGCAAACTCTGCTTTCTAAACCAAACCGACAGCCTCATCCTAAAAGATAAAACTCAAAGAAATGGCTTCCCTGAATCAGGAGGCCCAGAGAAAATAAGCCAACAGGAGGTACGTACATAGAAACTTCTCAGAGAGGAAGACTCCACACAGCCAAATTTCACAGAATCTATGCATTTCCATCATAAACATCCGTTCACCCCTTACTATGTGACAAACACTTTTTTTAGATTTTTTTATTATTTCCAGAGGGGGAGGGAGAGAGGCAGAGAGGAAGAGAGATATCAGTGTATGGTTGCCTTTCACCTGCCTCCAGCTACAGACCTGGCTGGAGACCTGGCTTGCAACCTGGTTATGTGCCCTGGCTGGGAATCGAATCAGTGACTTTTGGGTTCACAGGCCGGCACCTTATCCACTGTGCCACCAGCCAGGGCTGACAAACACTTTTAAGAAGATGGGATAGGAGAAGAATTAGTTCCCTTCGTTACTCCTAAGAAGTTCAGCTAAGAACAGAAACAGGTCAGCACAACTCAGAGTGACAAAGCCTGTGGTTGGGTGCACTCAGACTATGGAGCAGAAGTTTTTCGTTTGGACAAAAGAGATGGACACACATCAAGAAGGAGAAGATTTCGAGCTGTATTGAAGGATGAGCTGGCTTTTTCAGGAGGAATATAGGAAAGAAGGGGATTTCAAGCCGAAGGAATAGTGCAGGCACAGGAGCAAGGATAGGGAGCCAGCCGCCTGGGAGGGCAACCTGCGAACACTCTGGTATGGTGGGGCTAAGTGGGGCGGGGTGGGGGTGGCTTTTAGGAAGCTGAGCAGAATCAGATGGGTCATTTAGCAAACATTTATTGAGCACCTGCCAGGTGCCTGGTACTAAGGTAGGCACTGGAGAGGCAGGCAACGGTAAATAACACAGAAATGGTTTCTGTTCTCCTGGGAGTTTACGGTCTCTAGTTTAGTGGGAGTGGTGGGGCAAACACAAAGAAGCACACAAATAAAAATCCTTGTGCCACAATGTACAATTAGCTAAGCTAGAAGAATGAGTGAAGGCTTTCACTTCAAGTGAAACGGTCAGGTGAGGACTCCCTGAGGAGGTGGACACAACCAGAGGAAGAGGAAGGGAAGGGCAGAGAGGAGAGAACCCTGAGGAGAGAGGAAAGATGAGGCAACACCCTAGAGGCGGGAAGGAACGTGGCTAATTCGAGAAATCAAGAGTGGATGGAATTAGTGACGGAAAGGATAGCAACACAATTCGACAAGAAAGGACTGAAAAGGGAAACGGGTCACACACGGTCTGGGCCTCGCAGTCATGCCGGGCATTTGGAGGGCCCATCTCAGGAGGGTGACATGACCTCATTCGTTGAGAGTATTTTCTTTTCCTTTTTCTCTTTATTTTTTTTGCCACAAAGATACCTCTAGTGTCTTCATAGAAAATGGACGGGAAGAAGACAGACCCTCATTGGAGACTGTGTAATTGTCCTGTGGAGAAAATCCCAGAACCCTCGGGATGGCGACCAGGCGAGACAGAGCAGCCTTGGGGCTCGTCTCCCTCGGGAAATCCCACCCCAGGAGCTCCCAAACAGAGGCTGTCTGGAAGGAATGAGAACGCACAGCCAGTTCTCTTTCAGGAGGAAAAGAGCACCTTTCCTTTCCGCAAGCTGCCTTCCATTTGCCAGAATTTGGGGCTGGGGCACCAGCCGTTTGGCCCAAGGCATAAGGAAGCTCTACTGCAGCCATGTTCTTGGCCAACATGTGTAACGGTGCCGGCAGGTGCTGCAAAAGGCAAAGGTAACTCACACAATTCTCCACCTTGCCACTGCTGGGCTGCTGCATGTATGGCAACCTGCCCAGCCAAGCCCCCATCGACTGAACTCCTGAAAAATTAGGACCTGAAGAAGCCAGTGGCTTCCACACATGGAATGATATACCCAGCATGCATGTAGCTGCCTTTTTCCTTAGACCCTCTAGAACGCCCGTCCCATGAAACATGTGTCGTGGCATTCAGCAGCATTTTAGGAAGGGGTGTAAGAAGGGGGGTTTTGACTGGGGCTTTTCAGACTTTTCCACAAATTCTAGTCTTTGATCTAAAAGAGCTGCAAGAATAATTTAATCTCACCCCCTTTTCGACACAAGGGCAAACTAAGATGCAGAGAAGAATGATTTAACTGAAGTCATAAAGTTTTGTTTTGTTTTGTTTTTTTTAAAGCAGAGCTATAGCTGTAATGTTGGTTCTAATTTTCAATTCTGGGCCCTTTCTCCATGGCTCCACACACATTGCAGTGAATAACTTATTGGAGATTGACTGCATGGTGGGCTCTAATTCTCCATACCATAATAGAAATGAATTTTTAAAACACATGCAGTCTTATGATATGAAACACTCACTTGTTTTGAATCTTGAATGTAGTCGTGCCCTCTGGGATATTTTGAACTCCCGAAAGAAAGAGAACTGGGGTCTATTCATCTCTACATATCCAGTCATGAAACTGGGCAGATGGTACTGTTTATCAGTAAATGAAGGAATGCATCCTGTGATTGGTGGAGGATTATTCACAACTATAAAATGGGGCCAAGTGATGTCTGGTACGGATAGTTCCCAGCAGCTCTGCTTTCATGGTGGGTCTCTGGGATACTGTGGGTAGTAAGTGGGTGGCAATGATTTTTTTCTCTTGCTGGTCAATTGCCTTTTCAGGTGGTCTTTATTAAGCCATCAATCTTTCAACCCTGACAGTCACTGTGACCCACTGCAGCTCAGGAAAGGAATCTTTCTTAATTACCAGCCCTTTCTTGCTCCCTGGAGCTCCCTGAGTACTACACCAGGTGGAGCTGATGGATGTGTCATCTGGTTCTACCAGTGTGTGAAGTGCCATTTGCTCACACCTGAGGACCTGGCCTGCTTTCTCAGCCTAGTTAGAGGGGAGGCCCTGGCAAGCCACCCATGCATTATGTCTCCAGGAAAAGACCTCTGTGCTCTGGCATTTGGAGTAGTGCTAAGAGATAAATAGCACAGACTTTGGGGTCAGACCCATAGAGCTTGGACTCCCATCTCTGCTGCTCTCTGGGAAGCAAATTGCCTACCTCCCCAAGCTTCTGCTTCCTCCTCTGCAATGGGCCCGCTCACCTGTGCCACCTTGAAATGCTGGAGAGCTTAGTCCTCAGAGTACTTTTTTTTTCTGTCTATACTCAATTTCTTGATGATCTTACCCATGGTTTTAAGTACTATGTATATGCCAAAGACTTTTAAATGTTTTTCTGTCTAAGACCTCTCACCAAAACCGTAGACCCAAATATTTATATCCATACCTAACATCTCAACTAGACCATGTAATGGACATCTCAAAGTTAGTATGCCCCAAACCCAATTCTTGATTCCTGCTCTGCCCTGACTTCCCCATTTTAGTAAATAGTTCAGTAAATGGCAACTCCATTGTACTGGTTATTTGTGTACAAGAGTTTCAAGTCCATTGCACTTTCACACCCTGCTTCCTGTCCTTCAGCAAAGCCTGCTTGTTCCACTTTCCACAGTCCCAGTCTTCTCACCACCCACCCCACTGCCACCAAGATCCAAGGCACCATCACCCTTTGCTCAGATCATTGCTGAAGTCACCTCCCAGCTGGATTTCCAACTTCCACCCTGGACCCTCATAGACATTTCTCATTCAGCAGCCATGGTGATACTTTATAGAATCAGGTCACAAATCAATTCTCTACTCAAATGCTTCCATGATTTCTTACTTTGTCGGTAGAAGTTACAGTCCTTACAATGTCCTCCAGTGAGCACATCTCTCCCCTCTTCTCCCACCACACACTCTGTCATGCATACCAACACACACCCCTCATTCCTCCTCACAGTGCCTCCAATGTGCGCACCCCTCCTCTGACTCTCACAGGTGATGCTCCCCCTGCCTGGAAAATGTTTCCTTGGTTATCCACCCAGCTCACTCTCACTTTTTTTCAGAAAAGACTGGGACTCCTCTTTTATAAAAGGGGCCTAGGAAGAAATCTGTCCTTGAGACTGTAATTCTTTAATCACAGAAATACTGAGGTCAGCCCAACATGGATGTTTTCATCACATCTTTGGAGAAAATCCACTAAAGTTGCACCAAAGTGATCATGTGCATAGCACACACAAAGGGTGTAGTTCATATGTCTGCTTCCCAAACAAGCTAAGCTGTCCTCTGTCAGTCAAAAGGACATGGCAGCAAATAGAACCTGGTAGAAAGAAAGAAAGAAAGAGAGGGAGGAAGGGAGGAAGGGAGGAAGAAAAGGCAAGGAAGGTAGAAAAGGCAAGGAAGGAAGAAAAGGCAAGGAAGAAAGAACTGCAGCCAACATATCACTTGGTTCAGAGCCATAGTCGGAATTCCCCTAGGACCTTCAAGTTGTGACCCCAGGTCTAAGGCCTCTGAAGCAAGTCTGAACAAGAGAATGCAAACAACAGCTAGATCAAAGGCGTTTCAGTGATAAGAGAGAATGAAAGAGGAGGGATAGGTAGGAAGAACTAGAAACACTTTATTGGGAAAATAAAAGCTCAAAGCAGACAACATTGCACAGAGAGGTGTGTGTGCGTGTGTGTGTGTGTGTGTGTCACACATTATATATAAAAAAGAGATTTTATAAGCATGTATAATAAAGTGATGAAGGACTTAATCTCTGAATGGTGGGAATATTAATGATTTTTCTTTTTAATCTTTCTTTGCTTTCTTTTTATTCTGCAGTGTACATATTTTACTTGTCTAGTAAGAGGGAGAAGGAAGATAGCCTGAAGGCAGCAAGACTCATCTTTTTCTTGGACAGATTTCCTTAAAACTGGTTGTGAATATTTCACTGGTGATGTTGCCCTGCCCCCATGGGAAGGTCAGGGCATGGCCTTTCTCCCAGTTTGCTGGGCTCGGAAGTTCCTGGTTCCCCTGTTTGTTCCTTTAGAGATGTCACTCATTCTGATATGCAAATTTTTGTTTTGAAAAAATTACTTTCATATACACAAAATATATCATTAAAGAGGAACAACAAGTATCAATTCTATGTGAGGAAAAATCATCAATACCAATAATAATTAAAGACACCTTTAATTTAAAGTGGCCAACCTTATTATATCAATAAATTTACCAATCATGATAATCATACCCAATGCTCTTAAGTGTGTGGTGAAATTAATGGCATTCTACATTGTCAACAACATTGTGACTATGTCCGACCCTGTGGGAAAAGCAAATTGGCGATATGAGTTAAGGTCCGAAATTGGTCACTCGATCTCATTCAGTAATTCAACATCAGGAAATATATCTTTAAAACACAAGAGGTGTTGTCAAAGATTTATGTCCCAAGATGGTCATATGATGAGAAAAAAACAAATAGCTTGATATAGCCTTTCAATAAAATATTAAACCACCATTTTAAATTATCATTATAAAGACAAAGGGCAATACACTCGGGATATCTATGTATGCATATTATTACAATTATGTGTAACTTGTAGAAAACCTAGTCCAAAATATTCTAAAAGGAAACACCAACTCACTCACACTGGATATGAAAGAGAGGTAGAAAATAAGTAACTTTGTTGAACTTTTTAATAACATGGGCACACTTTTTTAAGAAGGCATACATTTTAAAGAATTTTTAAAAATCCATTCTAAAAGTGATTTGGGGTAGTCATGTCTTCTTCGCACAACCTCTCCATGCTTCAGTTTCCCTACCTCCAAACAGAGTTAAGAACAATTTTCACCTGAGATGTGTTACGAATATAGGACAAGTTAATATACTTGATTCATTAAATGTGCTAAATCATTCAAATTCTTAGAATAGTACCTTAGGTGTATAGCAAGTACTCAAGGAATGTTAATTATAATTGCTGTTCTTTCATAATTTGTTTCTACTTTTCCCATCCAATAATTTCCACATTATTCTAGGAAATTTCTCATCTCACTTCAGTCCTTTAAACAACCCCCTCCCTGTTCTGCCTCTAGATACTATTTGTTACATATCCTGACCACAGCTGTCTAAAAACTAATGAACGGACAAAAGCAAACACAAAGATAATTTGTTCACGTCTCACAAACCTCCAACATTTTGTGGTTTAGAGACACTATTCAAACTCTTTAGTTTATCACTTTATGCTTTGTGATTAAATCTTAGCTGCTCTCTAGAGCATCACAAACCCACAGAACAGCCCTTCCACTGTTGAAAGATGGTATTAATGTACCCTGCACACCTAAAGTCATCTGGGAACAGGCCACATGCTGGTGATCTGCATCGCTGCACTCCATGCTTGCCACCTCCTAGCAGTAGTTAGTGTTCTATCACACTCTAGAAGAGCAAAAACAAGCTGAGGTAAGTGACTTGCCCAAAGTCACACAGCTAGCAAATTAAGAGGATGGAGATTTGAACTCTACGACCCCACAACCCCAGGAGCTTCCGTTTCCATCTGCCTCCCCATTACCTGCCTCATGAATCCACCTTCAAGATCAGGCCTTTAAATGACCAGCCTGCAAACACACTGGGCTTTTTGTCGGTGTCTGCTGAGGTTACCACCTCCTTCCTGAACGGTCTATACACACAATACACTCCCCTTTCTAATCCCTAATCTCTTTCCTGAACAGCTGTTCTTCTTTCTAAAACAATTTAAATCCTTCCTTTGGAATAAAGTCTCCCCTTACCCTGCCTTAGTCATTGAACATCATGTATTTTAATAAATTGTTTACCCGCAGTAATGGGCTAAGGGGCCAGCCAAGTGGGGATCGGCATGATTCCACCTGCAGGATACTCATCCAGCTAAAACTCTGAGGTGCCAACTATAAAAAAGAGAGATTAAGGAGTGTGGGAGGAGGCAGGAAGAGGGTCAGAGTTCCTTGGCCTGAGGAATGATTTTATGGCAGTGAGAGCAGGATCAAATCCTGATTGAATCTGTTATCCTAGATTTGTTACTTTTCTCTGGGCCTTCAGCTCTTTTTATATAAAATGGTATTCATGAGCTGGAATGTCTTTAATTATCCCTGTTCTCACCCCAAACTTAGCATAGAATCTGGCACATAGTAGGCATTCAATAAATGTTTGTTGGGTTGACCCCAAGAAGGAATATACCTGTCAAAAAGGGTTTATTGGGCTTAACTGGGCCCAAATTCATAATCAGAGTCTAACAACTGTTACTTACAGGGGGCTCTCCCACATGCTGCATTTCAGGGAAAAGCTGCAGATTAGACTACCAAGCCTCCTGCGCTGCATTCCCGCCTTCCGATCTAACCCTTTGAAAGGGGTCCCTGAAGTCATATTCTGATGGGGAAAGGGCTGGGACCTGCCCCAGCCAATTAGAGCTGTCCAGCGATATTCTCCGTTTGCACCTTTACTGACCAATCAGAGTGGCTCAATAATGACCGTTGAAATTCTGAACAATCAGGACAGTGCCCTGTGAACTGATCAAACTGTGCAAATTTGGATTCTTCATTTGCATAAAAATGGACCATCAGGGACCACAGCAGGTACTTCATATATAGGTGTGGGAGGATGCCCAAAAAGTGGAATTTATTTCAATATTTTTAAAACGTATATTTATTCTTACATGTTTAAACTTCAGTCACCTTCAAAGTACTTTCCATTTGATGCAGTACGTTTTTCAACTGCTCAAAGCAGTTTGTTTGTTTTAAGATTTTATTCATTATTTTTAGGAGAAGGGCAAGGAGGGAGGAAGAAAGGGAGAAAAACATCAATGTATGGTTGCCTTTCACCTGTCTCCAGCTACGGACCTGGCTGGAGACCTGGCTTGCAACCTGGTTATGTGCCCTGACTGGGAATCGAACCAGCGATACTTGGGTTCACAAGCTGACAACAATCCAATGAGCCACACCAGCCAGGGCTATCAAAACAGTTTTGAACTAATCAATTTTGATGCCTTGTATTGCTTTTGCTGTTTCTTGCTTTTACCTCTTTGACATCAGCAAAATGTTTCCCTTTGAGTTTTTTATCTGGGGAAACAAATAAAAAGTCACTCAGGGTGAGATCGGGTTGAATAGAGAGGGTGGGGCATAAGGGACATGCTGTTTTTGCTCAAAAACTGCTGAACACTCAGCGTGGTGTGGGCAGGTGCACTCGTAAATCACTCATCATAAAATGGGCAAATGTGTTGAGTCTTCAAAACAAATTCAGTAAAGCTGAACACAGCCTCTCACAACAATGTCAGCTGGGACACTATACAGGTGGGTTCCTAAAATACTCACCTGGTAGGGGAAGCCTGTACTATCAGGGATCTGCCCTCCAAGATAATTCTGGGTTCTTTGGGTCTCCCCTAATAAGCAAGGCCCCCATTTAACTTGGGGGAACACATTGCCAATTTCCACCTGAGACTTCATTTTCCCAGTATACAAACTGTTTACCTGAATAAAGAACCTTTTTACTGCACTCCAAATGGGGAACTCCTATTGGCGTTGGATTGGGTGGATTGGTCAACCTTTGGTTGACAGCGAATGAGTCAAGATGAACTTTAAGATAAGATCCAGATTGTGGAGAAGAGATGAAGAGAGTTCTTCCAGAAAAGTAAAGACCAGGTTTAGTTTCTCAAGAAATGATACCAGATAGAGGGGAAAAGGATCACCCTCCTCCCCTTGCGCATAACATCCAGGCCAGGTTTTCTCTAAGACCCTGACCTTTCTGAGACTGGGAGTGTTTAATTATTTCTCTGTGAGTTGGTACCCCAGCTGGATAGAGTTAATAAAGCAGCCAGGCCTTTATCTTAACAGGAGCCTTAGGATCAAATTCTCCCCTTATTAAAGGCCCAGAAATCTCCCTGACAGCAGTGGGAGTTCTGCAGTCAGGCTGAAAGTAGAATTGAGTTTCTTAGTGAATTCCTTCACAGGCACAAGAGATGGGACAGTTTAGGTGAGAGGGAAGAAAGATAGAAGGACAAGGGATGGGAAGGAAGGAAGGAAGGAAGGAAGGAAGAAAGGAAGGAAGGAAGGAAGGAAGGAAGGAAGGAAGGAAGGAAGGGAAAACAAGCATTTGTTAGTACCCAGAACACAGGGACAAGGAAGGAAAGAGCTTCCTGAGGTGGGTGTGGGTAGAAGTGGGAATAAGGAAGAATCAGGCTGGACCTCAAACATACCAGCTCTTAAGACTCTCTGAACCACCATAGAGAGTAAGTATTATCATCTGAAAGAAAACTGAGAAGGAAACCTGAGCTCCCCAGCTAGTAAATGTTGAAGGTCCCATGCCTGCGTTCTTTCCATTAACTACACAGATTTCCCCAAATAAACTTGCAAAATGTGGCAGTAACCAGGGACTATTCTATGTTCCTTGTTTCTATCAACCACACAAGACAGATTTGGAGCCAAACAATTCTTTCCTCTTTAAGATTACGCCCCATATAGTTATATGTTTATAAATAAGTGAATATATATAAGGAGAGAGTTCAATGTGTACATAAATGTCTGTCTATTTTTCAGTGTAGACTCATGTATGCATACCTGTAGACTCTAACTCAAACATAAGTTGGCTCCTGCCTGTACACAATAGCTTATGTACTTGATATTTTATTTCCTCTTCCATCATGAGGTAGAAGTAATAGTAAAGCATATCTCACAGGGCAGTTGTGAGAGTTAAATAGGAGAACACATAGGCCTGTCAAAAAGGCAAATGCGGTATGATTTCACTTATATAAGGTATCTAGAGCAGTCCAACCATAGAAACGGAAAGGAGAATGGTGGCTGCCGGGGATTGAGAGGAGGGAAAATGGGAGGTGTTTAAGGAGTGTGTGGAGTTTCAGCTTTTCAAGGTAAAAATCTTCTGGAGATTGGTTGCATGGCTTTTGAATATGCTTAACTACTGAACTTTCACATAGAAATAGTGAAGATGGTAAATTGTTTTTACTACAATTTAAAAATAAATGCAGCCCCGGCTGGTGTGGCTTAGTGGATTGGTGCCAGCTTGCGAACCCAAAGGTCGCTGGTTCGATTCCCAGCCAGGGCACATAACCAGGTTGCAAGCCAGGTCTCCAGCCAGGTCCTTAGCTGGGGGCAGGTGAAAGGCAACCGTACACTGATGTTTCTCTCCCTTTCTTCCTCCCTCCCTGCCATTCTTTCTAAAAATAATAAATAAAAGCTTTTAAATAAATAAATATATAATGTGAATAGGAGAATACACATGAAAGGACCCTACCTAATGCCACACACATCGCGTATTTACTTTTATCAGACAGGCACAACAAGTACACACACCGTGGGTACATGCAGTGATTAGAACCCTATTTTAGAAAACTTATTTACAAATAAATTAACAATGCCACATTGGCTACCTCATTTGATAAAAACCAGTTACGTGCTCTTAGATAGGGAGGAGGAGGTAGATGACACAGAGGGGAAAAAAGTTGAAGAAACATTAGGTGATTTCTCAAGATTTAAGGCTAATGTTTTTTTTTTTTTTTGGGGGGGGGGGTCTTTTCTTTTCTTTTCGAAATATACCAGTGTACCTATGGAAGTGCCTGTGTTTGTACAAAGCTATCTCTCATTCATCATCTCCTGAATGCCAAGTATTTTAAATATTTTATCTCACTGAATGTCCTAAGTTACCCATCACCATGTAAGGTAGTAATTATCTCCATTATACAGGTGAAACAACTCAGGCTCAAAAAGTCAAGGAATTTTCCCAAGGTCGCATGACTAATGAATGCAGCTTTATTTTAAACGCAGATTTCTCAAACTTCAGACTATTCCCTCCCTGTGATGATAGGCCCACCCTCTCTTTGTAATCCTAACCCAGGACAGTGCTGAATAGTGTACCTGTGGCTATTGAGTGAATACATTCCCTTAGAGCTAGAGGTAGATACCATGCCTTGAAGTATAAATTGAGTGGGTCACGGGGCAAACCAAGTGGGTAATTCTGCACGTTAGTTCTTGCGTGCAGGGCCCCTAGAGGCCCAGTGGAATTGCCCACTGGGCAAGAACACCAAGTTTGACGGGTCCCAGGCACAAGTCAAACTACAAGGAACTAGAATTCAGGGTTAAGAGGGAGCTCCAGTATTGGCAGAGTAAATAAAGCTGATTACCAGGGTCAAAAGGCAAGTCCAGAAAGCATAGCAGAAGCAATGGACTTGAAAGCATGTGGACCAAAAGCGGTATAAAAAAAGAACACAGGATGGGCCACACCACCTGGCTCAGAAGCTGCCCATGAGAGGGAAACAAAATGAGTTTCCTCTTTAAGCAGCACTTGGGACCCAGCTGGGCTTAGAGAGGCTAGCCTGTGAGCCGGAGCTTAGATACGGTCGCCTGACTATAAGATCCGGGAGGAAGGACAACGCAAGCTAATGGTGTTCTTTATCTGAATTATTCAGTTCCTCGTTAGCCTTACACAGGAAATACGGTTGTCCTCCTCTCCACATTCCTTGGACTCTATTGTCAGAAAAAGAGCCTTATGTGTTTTTGAAAAATTGTGCAAAGCTAAGTGAGCTTTGCTTTGGCCAGGGGACACACTGTGCTACAAAATGCTGCAAAAGGGAGGACTAACCACCTGCAGGCAGTGTGAGGAGTGGGCCGCCCGGAAACGGTCAGGGGTCAGGTTCACTTCTCTCAGGCCTTCCTCAGGCTCTTGCAGTTCTAAGATGATGGTGCCAGACACAGCAATACTTATAGTCCTGTCTGTGCTCCTCACTCAAAACCCACATGCTAGCCCTACCCAGTGTGGCTCAGTGAGTTGGAGTGTCACCCCATAAACCAAAAGGTCACAGGTTTGATTCCCAATCAGGGCACCTACCTAGGTTGTAGGTTCTGTCTCTGGTTGGGTATGTGCAGGAAGCAACCGATCCATGTTTCTCTCCCTCTCTCTTCCTCCCTCCCTTCCCCTCTCCCTAAAATCAGTAAGCATGTGTTCAGGCAAGGATTTTTCTGTTTTCATTTCGCATGCTAATTCTAAGACGGCTAAAAGAAGAGCTCTCTTGCCAAACCGGGAGCTTTTGGTTTTGCTATCTGCTCACTTGCCCAGCAGGTGATAGGAAAATCAGGAAAACATCGCGGCCCAAAGCAAGCTTTGTATTGGGGTATTCCACTACTCCTTGGAGAAATCGTACCAAGACAATATGACCTGGACTTGTAATAGTGCCTCAGCTATCTAGAATCTTAGCAGGACGGCTATTGTCTGTCCTTACAAATGAGAAAACTGGAGCCCTGCAGCCTCTGCCCTGCCTGCCTCTCCAGCCTCCTTAGCTCCACTCCACCCCTCACTCACACTCACCAGCCACATGATGGGTTCCAGCTACACTCACCTTTTTGCTCCTTGAACACTCCAAAACAACTCCTGCCTCAAGGCCTGGGTACCCACTATTCCCTTCTTCTAGAATGTGCTCCTGCACCTCTTTACATGCCAGGTCCTTCTCACTCCAGTCTCAGCTCAAATGCCACCTTCTCCAAAAGCCTTTGTTGTCCTCCCACCCCCTCAGGCAAGTACCCTACTTCCCTGACAGCAGAGCACCGGAATTCAAAGCTAGACCATCCATCTTTTGAGGGGCAATAAGGAAACTACTTTTCCGTCCTTTTAAGTTTTATAGAATAAAATCTGGGTACACTTTCCACGAACTTGTTACAAATTTGAAAAGCACTCATCTATGATGGCCATTAGCATTGAGCACCTACTCACCTGAATGAGCAGGTGAGTGGTCAGGTTCCCAGGATGCTCCTCCCCAGTGGTGTAGCTCACTGAGGGCAAGGTGTCCAGGCTGGGAGAAGCTAGTGTAGGAGGTATGGGAGGAATTTTCACACTAGCTCTTGCTAGCCCCTTTGTCTATGACTGAGGACTTGATAATGAGTTGGGTGGAAGGACTTTCAGGCTGTTCCCTGAAGAACATGTTATTAATATTCTAATGGTGGTGGAGGTGGTGGTGGTGGCCCAGAATTTCCTCCTAAACAACCAGGTGGGGTGGAGAATAAGGGAAGGGAGTGTCCTCAGCTGAGAATTTGTCCTACATACTTGCACTCAGTCACAAAATATCCACGCTCATGATGAAACCTCACCTCCTGCCCACTTTCCCAGGGTCTTCCATGCCACTCCTTTTACACATATGCAGGAGAGAGTCTCTGGCAAGTGCTAACAGCTAAGAAGAATAAACACTGGACTGAGAGTCAAAAGACATGGGTTGGATTCTAAATGTACCCCTTCCCAGCTGAATGAATTAAGTCAAACGTCATGATTCTCCTGAGCATTAGTTTCCCCACCTGTAAAACAGGGACATGAATCCAGCCCAACTGACACTTCTGGATTACTTAAGGCACACAACGTAAATACATGATTCTACAAACTATTTGGTTTAATAAAGAAGAAAGAGGACCAAAGAGGTGCTGAAGTTACACAGATAAATTGTCTCTTTCCCCTGAGAGGTCCAAGTGAGACAGGAGCACACAGTTCTATGATCAGTAACAATATTGATTTTACAGAAGGACTCCCATTAGGATGCCTGTACATAAGAAGCCTCCTTGAGACTTTGAGAATGATATGATTTGCAAGCATTTGGCTTGCCAGCAAATGTTTAGGAGCATACTCACCCCAGATGCATAAAGTTAGTATGTCTTTATTGTTGTAAAGTACTCTTCACTGGTCCCTTGATTTGACAGATGGCCTTCTGCTTCCCCTGCCCCTTCCTGCCACAGCTTCCTGGGAGCTGACCCTTCAAGCACTAACTATTATCTATTTACTTTTTCCAGGTTCCTGGGAATAAGATTAGCAGTTTTCACTCACTTTTTTCTCATTCTTGCAACAACCCTAGGAGATGATTGCTATGTATACCCTCGTTTTACATATAAGAACACTAAGGATCAAAGAGGTTAAGTGACTTGCCCAGGGTCACACAGTGCTGAAGTCATAGAGTAGGTTATGTTGACCACTGGGACCTCACTTTATTCACTGTGTAGAGAGAGAACAGGGCTTCTTAGCTGCATGGTGTCCTCTGTTTATTTTACCATGGAAGTGACCATAAAGAAGGATCACATCCCTCGCTGCATGCCCTGCAGCTCCTCTCTGCCAGTGGCTCTGGGCCCACACAGCTGCCCACACAGTCATCCACACAGCCATCCACACAGTCAGCTCTGACTTCCCCTGAAATCAGATAGCCAAGGGCAGTTTACTTGAAGCCGATCCGCAGGACTTTCCTCCCCACAGAGGACCCAGCCTTGCCAAGTTCTCTGCCAGCCAAGCTCCTGGATGTGGGCCTTGTGTGTTCCCATTGCATAAGTGTTATTCCAGCCAGTTCCTGGGATGGAAATATGGCAGACCATTCACCTGGTGGGAGCCCTTGCCCGAAAGGGAGGGTTGTTTGCTTAGCTACACTCTCTCCTTCTAGGAGACTAGCTTATGAAAAGGCTTGTCTAGCAAGATTCACTTCCTAAGCCAACGTTCCTTTATTTTCCCTATTCTTCAGCCACCCAATACATACTTTTCTCCCAAAGAGCCCTCAAATCCACCTCCTAGGCCTCTGCCCTGTCCAGGCCCCTCATCAGGGCCTCTTTGCTGATCGCCCAGGCTCCTTGCCTTCAGCCAGACCCATCTGTAGGCCAACCTCCACATGGCAGCCAGCAGGATCTTTCCAAATGCCAGTCCTACTGCTTGAGGCCCCAGTATGTATAATTCTTTCAACGGCTCTCCAGCATCTAAAAACTGAGTGCTTCTCTATTATTTGAGTTATTTGCAATGAGAAGGTGGTGTTATAATGCTTTAAGATATGCTTCCCTCCCTAGACTGCAAGTCAGGAAGAATGTCTTCTTTTTCTCTATATCCCTAGAATACAGTTCAGTGCCCTACATGTAGTAGGTAAATACTCAAGATGTGTTTATTGAAGTTCAATGAACTGATACTTACCAGTTACCCAGAGCTCATGAAAAGCATGAGATTCCCAATATAACTAGACAGGATGGATAAAATTCCAGCCAAAACAGTGTAGTCAGTGTGTACAGCATTATCCAAGATAAAGATGCAATTTTTGTTACAAATTTTACTACTTAAAATCATTTTTAGACTCTTTTTCAATTAATATTAGAATAGAATTCTAGACTTGGATACAATTATTTTTGGCCCAAATCTCTTGATAAAGCCAACAAAGAAGATGGTGCTCTTCAAATTGCCTAGGGATCCTCATTTTAAAGAACTTCCAGGACAGACCCAGCATAGTGAGTGGAAATTACCAGAACTTGAGCCTTCTGCTGTAAATTCCCATCTATAAGGAATTCCCCACAGCTTATCTCAGGGTCAAGTCTACGTTCTGTCATGTGATAGCTTTGTGACTTGTAGCAAACCACTTCACTTCTTGAAACTCCATGTTTGCCTCTGTTCACAGGTTAGTTGTGGCAAATAAAGTCATGGATATAATAGTTCACATATTGGCTGATAAATTTGAGGAATGCAGGAAACTGCTGAAATTATTAGTTACTTATGCCCAAATCTGTCTCTTCTGCAAAATGAGGCACTTGAATTGGAAGGATTCTGTTTCACTCATCCTGCCTTCCTCCAAGTTCCTAGGACATGGTCTTGAATTGATGGGGTGATCAGCCAATGATTTGGGCGGGAATTGACATAAGGCCTGGATATGTAGGCACCACTGGTCTTTAGTTAAAGAACAAGACCAAGGCTATAGGCAGAGCCATGGGTCCTGATTCAGGCTTGAATCTGCAAGGCAAAGAAGGCACACTACGAGGGAAGCATTTCATTTACTTCCTTACTGGATTTGTCCCAAATATTTTTGTTTATCCTGCAACATCACAGGCTCAGACACCTGGTTTTGTCAGCTTCCAGGAGCTGATCCTTCTCTCCTACACACCAAGAGCTAATCTCCTGGAAACCAGAATCCGCATGTGTTATTGCACAGTGAGATGAGAAGGTATAATCACATGGAAATGGAGCCCACATATCAGCACAACTAGTGCATTCCGTCCCTGGGGGCCACACTGCTTGGGATGTCACAGCACACATGCTGAAGGCTGTCAGGTGAGCCGGGTATCAGTGCAAGAGGAACGAGATCAGGGGTGTCAAACTCATTTTCACCAGGGACTACATCAGCCTTGCAGTTGCCTTCAAAGGGTCGAATGTCATATTAGGACTGTATAAATGTTACTATTCCTTATCAGTTAAGTGAGCCAGGTAGAAACAAGGTGCCGGGCAGGATAAAAAAAGGTGGAGGGCCGAATTCTGCCCACAGGGCCTTGTGTTCGTTATCCATGAACTAGATGAATAAACTATCTAATAGCACCTAGTTAAAAGCACCTTATATGTTTCGTAGCACACAGCATAGACAGAGTACCAAAATTGCCCTCCGTGACCCTGCCTTCCTTTCTTCTTCAAATATATTTAAAATCTATGGTTGGATTAAGATCAGCTGACTCTTACAGTCCTAGGAGCCATCCTGTCTCCTCACTAATCCTCTTGTGCCTATCTTAAACTTTAACTCTCAGGGGATAATCTTGTTTCCATATTCCTTGTAATCCTGGGTACTGGCAACAGTGGTTTTCCTTGAGAACAGCTGGGGATGGTGAAATGAGTATAAATCTGCAGTCAAGAAGCTGAGATTAACAACAAATTCCGACACTTGGATGCACGGAACCTCACCTCCTCATCTGTTAAGTAGGAATAAAATGCTATTAACTCCTCTTCTAGGATAGTGGCAAGGGGGAAATGAGGTCAAGGATGTATGACATGCTAGTCATTATTTCTGGTTTGAGTTTTCTTTAATATATAAAGTCTGGGAATAAGAAAGTCACAATTTGACTCTCATTAAGCCATTTTTTTAATTGACACAAACAGAAAAACCACCCTTAAAATATCAGACAGTGTTTAAAACTCAAGAATCGAGTAGACATCTTCTCTCCCATATCTCTTCTGTGTCTGAAATACTGGTTCCTGATTTCTCTAAAGGATACGTCTGAGGAAGCAGCCAAATGTCTGTATTTCCTGAAGAGCTATCTGCAAAGAGGTTCCATGTTTTCACTCCATCTTGTGTTATAACTGGAAGTTCCAGTGATGTGAAAGCCAAGAACTGGGTGGAGACTTATCCAAAAAATAGCCAGACTCTTTGGATACCAGAAGCATTACTCTTGAGGTTGGGCTGATTCAGCTGTCGAGTAGTAGCAGGTACAGGATGCTTTTTTAATGAGAGCTAACCAGCCTACCCTCTGTAAAATACGAACAACTTGAACCATTTAGCAGATGAATCTACCTACTATCGGGTCATCCATCTGGGATCAGTTCAAATGTGGCTCAAACAACTGGGAGGTCTTTGCAAAACATCCCCTGCTAGTAATTGCAAGACAGTATGCTGTTGGAACCAAAGCAGATGTTGACTCCCAACTTTTGCATTCTCTACTGGCTTTGACTCTCATGCGTCAGCACTTCCTAACGCCCACACTTTGTTTCAGCAAGATGTAGTTCCTGACTCTACTCCCTTCGTGCCCTGTCCATTTCTGACCTCCATGCTGATGCTCTTACCTGTCAACAATTGGTAGGAGGAGGAGACACAATTCCTAGCATCTATCTAACATGGTGGCTAGACCAAGAATTAACTTTGTGAGTGTTAGGTGGATGAATAAATGAGTTAGTGAATGAATAAGTAAATAAATTAGTGAATGGAAACCTGTGCTTTCCTTCTTTAGATCTACAATGTCTGTCCTGAAAGTATTGAGCCCATGTCAATATAATTAAAACAGTTTGTGCAGCCCATACTTTTGGGACAGACCTCGTAAACTTACGGATTTCCTTTTTTATTCTAGGATGGTCCATATCGCATGGTTCTTACAACACAGCATAAAAACAAGTCAGTGGACTCTGAGTGATCAAAATGAGTTTCAGATTAATTAGGTTAATTCTCAATTGTCTAGTGATAGCCTAGGGGATCCTGGCCCCAGTACTAAGATCTAGGGGCACAGATTCAGTATGAGCTCCAAACAGTAACATGGTCTGTTTAGGCAGTGGGTATTCTTTAGAAGCTCAGATTGCATCTCTATGAGGAATGACCCAGTTCAATGCCACTTCCCTCACATCAGAATAGGGTCCACAGAGATAACAACAAAACGGAGTCTACTCAAGGGCCAAGAGGTATGTGCTTTTCTTACAGCTGCTATAAAATGTAAACATAATTACCCACTAATTACCACTGAGAAAACTGAATTTCCATGAGGTAACCTGGGTTGCTCAGAGTCACATCAGTGGTCTATAGATCCAGGATTCAAATCTAGGATCCATGTTTTTGCCACCCACTCAAGAGATGTCTAGTCTAGGTAAGTGCTTCTCAAACTAGACAGTACCTGGAGGGATTGTTAAAATCCAGATTGCTGGGCCTCCCCTCCAGACTTCCTGCTTCAGTTGGTCTGGGATAGGGCCTGAGAATGTGCATTTCTAACAAGTCCCCAAGTTAAGATCCTGATGCTGGTCCAGGCATTACATTTTGAGAAACATTTGGCTAAAGTATCAGAAGCGACTCTTAATTGTTTCAATTGATGGAAATCAACTGGAGGTCATTTGTGCAAAAAAAAAAAAAAGCATTTTTATTACATGGACGTAAGAGCATTTTCTGAAACCCCAATAAAGGAACATAATTGGGTCTCAATACTTGTCTTTGGAACTACATTAATATTTATACTAGTTTCTGAATCTGCCTTCCTGTCCAGTGACAGACAACATGGTGGGAACACTTTCCAAGGTTATACCATGCAGAGCCAGCAATCCAAGGAAAGACCGAATCTCTCTCACTGACCCAATTCCAATTCCCAGAAGCTTGCCTGAGTGGGGTGCACATTCCTGGTCTAATCATCTGTTACCAGGACAGTGGCATGGATGAAATTATGCAGTGGCTATCTGAGCCCCATCATTGGAACCACATAGATTGACAAAGAAGTATAGTTCCTAGAGAAAGGAATTGAGTAGTAAAGCCAATAACTGACCACTATGGTTAGGATGCAAGAAGTGAGCATACAGATAAGTAAAAAGTGAGAAAGCTTAGTGACCAGAAGGTAAATAGTGATTGGGAAACCTTTCAGAACATGGGGCTGATGACTTTCAGAAATAATACTTTTCTCTTGTACTAGACACAGTAAACAGCAAATCCATCTGGTTTGCAAATTCTCTTAAACAAGTCTACACAGACAATTTCTAGGGCTAAATAGAGCCAGTTCTGTTTTCTTAGAAGAACAATGGAATGTGGAATTTCAGACCAGTGCAGCTGGCCAAGCTGGGTCAGGGAAAAGGCACAGATTGTATTTATTAATGTTTTGCAAACCCACCCAACCCCTGCACTCCTACCTCCCTTTGCCTCTCTTCACCCACCCTGCAAGGAAAAAGCTTAAAGTTGCTAAGGAAGGGTTGAGACTGAATTTCAAGCAGATCAAATCAGATGTTTAGCAAAAACATCCCACTTAGGCTGTGTCACAGGCCTACTACTGTGTTTCCGAGAAGGATACATTGCACCAGGCTATTAGCTGCCAAGCTAGGATCGCTGTTCTGGCAGACCCTCTTAGTCACAGGTGTACTTGCTGGAAATTTCCACAATGGGAGTCTGGAGAGGGCAAGGTGCTAGTGGGAGGCACAGTGGAAAGAGCATTAGATATACAATCAAGCATCAGCAGATTCAACTTCAAACTCTTACAAACTGAGTGACTCACCCATGTCAGTCCATTAAATCCTCTGCCTTCCTGCTCACCTGATGTTGAGGAACAAGCAGTCATCAGTGTCCTGCTGATTCACTAGGTTGTATACATAGTAAAAGTGGTCAGCTGAGAATATCATGCATGATGTCAGGACCAGGCCACCACCAGCATGTGTGATGTTTTGTGTACATTAAAGAAAGGCACACCTTCCTCTGTGTCGGAGCACATGGCTTAGCAGGCTGAATGTGGCCTGCATTTTGTCCCCTCAGCTAGGCGTCCTTGCATAGGAAACACCTTGGATACCATCACAGTAGCCTTGGGTCACAGTGACCCCTTAAACATAAGGTGAATCTGTGCAAGTAGAGAGGCCTCAGCCTCGATGATAATAGAAGGCAAGGACTGCAGTCAAGGCAGCCATAACCCCTGTCATCACAGTCCAGATTAGAAATAGCCAAAATGACCTCTCCCCACCTAGAAACCCACATTTGCACCAATGGGGTGAAGCAGAGGAGAGTCATGAATATGCTCACATCAACATACTTAGCTAGAAACTTCTGCACCATCAAGAAAAAAACATTTTTTTAGAGGCTTCAAGCTGCCTGATTTTCATTTTCATATTTTCCCCAAAACCCCTCCAGCCTCTCTTTCTCTGGTTCTTACTATGTTCATCTATACTTACAATTTCTTTCATTACTATGCCTACGTATGTAATCTGAGTAGAGGTTTATTGTTTGAAATTATTTAAAAGCCATGCATTTTCAACTACTTGAGTTCATTAATACAAGTGGGTGTTAACCCTCCTGGCCACCCTCCTTTTTACTGCTTTTTGCTAGATGACTATTTGTTCATTCACTCATTCATTCATTCATTCGTTGGCTTTCTCTAAAACACTATTAGACCTACATTCCTATTTTAACTTGTGTTTTGCTTCAATGCTTTGCATAGTTCTGTTCAATCACATGCCTGACCTCTAGGACAAGGAACCACAACAAGAGAGCCGACAGCACAAATCTTGCTCTCTGTGTACTGAGTCCTGGGCTTTTTGTCCTTTTCTCTTCCTCCAACCTCGCTCCACCTTGCTCTTGATGCTCCTAGATTCTGACTTCATTGCCCATCTCCCATTTACATCGTCACCTGCTCCGACAGACTTGACCCTCCAAACCCTTTCTCCAGCCCTAGATACTGAGCTTACCTCCCAGCTAACAACACTCTGGATTCTGGTTGCCTCCTCCCAGCCTGAGCCATTTTGGGTAACTATCTCTCCTGATCTAGCTCTGCATGCCTCACATAGTCATCAGCCTCACCCTTCTTGAGTTGTATGCTGGTGAGACCACACAACTTCAGGAACAGGAAAAGAGTAAGGAGAGCTGAGGAAAAATCTCTGCGATTTTTAGAGGGAGCAGACAGAGGGTGTCCCTCCTTCAAGATGAGAGAACTCAACCTTCCCACTTTCAAAAAAAAGACATTATAAACCTTCTGGGAATAGAGCCTTAATTCCCTAATAGTACACTAATGGGGAGACCTTGGATGCCAAAAATGAGTTTAAGAAGGCTCAAGTGAAAAATCAACATGGAGTTCTCATTCAAGGTGATTGTCAGCTAATGCTGCCTAGATTGCTTTGCCTATGTAATAGGTTAACCTCTGGATATCATTCTTAAATTCTTGCATGTTTCTGAAATCTGAGAGGGTCTCCCTGCTCTCAGGTTTGTTCCATTCAAATTCACCTTCAAAAGTGTCCAGAGACCCTATCATTTGCCTGCTGGGAGCCCATCAGTGATTTCCCAACACCACAAGCTCCTTGGTCTGGACACAAGGGCCTGCAGGACTAGAGAAGGCCTACTTATCTGTTTAGATATCTGACTCTGTCCCCAAGGTTCTCTTGAGACAAGGCCTACATCTTGTTTATGAAATGTCTACCATGTGTTAGGGGTGACTGTCAACAAGAGTCACACATGGTAGGCACTTCATAAATGGTGAATATATTGATTGATTGATTGATTAGTATCATGGACAAAGTGCTCCTAATTGGAATCTAACCCTGTTTATTTAATTTCTCATCTTTCTGTGAGGAAAAGAATTAAGTGACTTCATGGTGTTTTCAGCTGCTGAACCTCAGTGGCCCCGGACCTTGCTTCCTGAAGCGAGTCTACAGACCTAAGGGATGATGTGGCTAGGACTCCCTCCACTGCCAGTGTCAGCAAGGCTGAGGCCCTTGAACTTGAAGCCCTGGTTGGCGATGTGGAAAATAGCTAGAAGCCACTGAGAACTTACAGCCAAGAAGATGTTTATCTAGTCTGAACCCACACACCCAGACAGGCCCCAAGAGATCCTGACAGCAAGTGAATGTCCGCTTGCCCAGGAACTTGACTCCCCACGGAAGCCACCCTAGCATCAAGCCCACCCTTGTCTTATTCCCCAATGCCCAGCATCTAACGCCCACTTCCTCTTCTGCATTCCACACAATGAGACTGAAGCCCAGTCTAGCTTCTGTTTCCACTTGCCTTCATTCCAGAATGCCTCATGGAAAGGTTTCTGCTTCTCTAAATTTTCTTCCAAGAATTCAGGGATCCTCACATGCACTCAGCAGGTTGCAATTCAAGAGTCCTCTTCTTGGTAGTTCTTGGCAGTCTGAAGCAATGGGAGCAGTGTTTCTCACCACAGACCCTCCTTACACCCCCAAGGCTCCAAATAAGGCAGCAATGGAAGCACAAGCGGACTCTCATTAACCATGTCATTTCTGCTAATTTGAGGCCCTTTGTGAAAGGCAACTTCTTCGGCAGGTAGCTTAAATCAGGATGCTGGGGAGAGTCAGTGTGTAGAGTAGAAAGAGCAAGAACTGTGGAACCAGAAGGTCCAGCTTTAGGTTTCTGTCCCCAGCTGTGGGATCTTTACCAAGTCATCAAACCTTTCTCAGCCTCCTTTGCCGAGAGTCTATGAAGTTAGACAGAAATGAGTCTGCCATGTAGACAGCAAGCAAGTCATGAACCAGAGAAGTTATGCCTTCCCTGATTGTCAGGTTCTTCCTTGATGAAAAGCAGAGCAAAATTATTCCCCCTTAAATTGTTTCAACAACCTCCTTGAAGCTCAGAGAGGTTGAGCAGCTCTCCAAGGTCACACAGCTAATGTTCAAAACCCAGACTGAGCCCAGTTTTGTCTAATTCTAAAATCACATCTCCCAATATGATGTGTCCAAAGTTAAATAAGCTTAAAGCATAGGCTCTGCTTTGAACAAACTCAAGCATTTGAGAGAAATTATGTTTACATGTAAAAGTATGTGTCTTGTGCCCCTATATATTGAGTAGAGACTTCTTGGGTATGCCCCTTTTTCCTGGACTACGGGAAAACCTGGTCCAAGCTTGTGGCTCTCCAGCAGCAAGATGAAGGACTTACCAACAACTGTGATGTGCATACTTACCTCACTGGCCCAAGCTTTGTTTCTTTCTTCTTTCCTGCCTTTATCTTCCCTTTGCTACACTGTTTGACTTAAAACATACTTTATCTTATTATTTTGAGTGTATCTTTGGAAGTAAACCACCTTCATATGTTTTGTAGAAAGGTAGAGGATGAATATATAAATAAGTCACCACTCTGCTTTACCCCTAATGAAGTATAGACAGGCCAGGTTTAGACACAGCTTGGCTACTTTCAATCTCACTTTTTGTGAGGCCTCTGCCTTTCATTCCTAAAGTTTGGACCAAGCTATCTACAAGTTCATTAATTAGGGGTGTTGATGAGGCTTGATGCAAGCAGTCAGGATTGAGGGGGCCAAGTAGATTAGCCTGCTGGGCCCCATCAGAGGGTGGTTCCTGATTCAATGAAGGTGATCAGTGCTTGTGGCAAGCTATGTCTCAGGACCACTGAGGTCCTGAGTTTCCATCAGTCCCTGTGCCTGCCCTCTGCTGAGATTTCCTGCTCAATCCCCAAGTTCCTCCAGGCCTGGGCCTTTGCTCTTGTCAGAACCCATCCAAGAGCCTGGAGTCCTAGCACCAAGCCAGAGGCCTTCGGTTGGGATAGGATATGTGCACAAAGTGAGCGAACTTGGAAGTAAAGGAGCTAAGGCTGCAGTCAGAGTTGTCCTTTAAAATCAGAGCAGCCTATGTGCACATCAGTAAGTGAGCGGATCAAAAACCTGTGGTACATTTATGCAATGGAATACTACGCAGCAGAAAAAAAGAAGGAACTTCTACCCTTTATGACAGCATGGATGGAACTGGAGAGTATTATGCTTAGTGAAATAAGCCAGCTGGTGAAAGACAACTACTACATAATCTTATCTATAACAGGAACCTAATGAGCAAAGCAAACAAGCAGCAAAATAGAACCAGAGGCATGAAAACAAAGAACAGGGTGGCTGTGAGCAGAGGGGAGAGGGAAGGGGGATAACAAGGGAAAGAAGGGGAAGGGTCTAGTCAAGGAACTAGTATGAAGGACCCGTGGATGTAGACAACAGGGTGGGAATTGTCTATGGGAGGAGAGGGAGCTGGAGGGAGGGGATCAGGGAGGAGAACAAGGAGGGAACACTGGGGCAATTGTAATAGAACAACCATTTTTTTTTTTAATTAAAAAAAAAAATAGAAAAACAACGGGCCAAAACACAGACATGAAGATTTACCTGGAGGACCTAGAAAGGCTCCAGGCAGGAGGGACTGGAAACCCCCATGACTTCCAAACAAAGATGAATCACCCCATAGCAGAGCTGGCCAACCTTTTCAACAGGGAAGAAAAAAAAAAAGAGAGAGAAGGGGATGAAGTCAAGATATGGTCAAACAACTTGTAATATTACAGCCCCATTGGAAGGACTGCCCTCATATGTGATAAATAATTGAGAAATCCTGCAAAGATGTCATTAAACAGTTTATGTATCTATTTCTCCTTGTTCCTATCATGCTTACCACACAACCCCATCCCCACCCCTGCCCCCAGTAGGTCTGCTTGCAGGGAGAGCATGAGCTTATTGTGACAACGGGAGCATTCCATCCTGGTAAACTTAATTTAGCAAGTTACATGAACAATTTGGCTCCTGGGACCACCTTCAATCTCAATTGACAAGAGTCTACTCCTAAGCCACAGATATACTGCCAGCAACCTCACAGAATAGATACCTAAGTGTAAATGCCAGCAGGGCTGTGGAGCGTTCACCAAAGGAGTGAATGTTGCATTGTAAGACAGACCCTTCAGCAGCCAAGCCATTTGGGATCATTGGGTGGGATATTTAGCTGCCAAGAGTACTCTTTCCTACATTTGAAATTCCACTTCTCTCTGGCCCCCATTAAGGTGCCACCCAAAGGGGTGTGGGTCTGCCCCCTATCAGGATGCCTGCCCACCCCTCTCCCCATAAACCTCATCTGCCCTGGAAAACTTCTTGGCACCTGCTATCTATACGGACTGTCCACCACAGTCCCTGGGGTACAAGCACCCTTGGCAAGATTCACCCTTCTTCCTGTGCAGCTGGGTCAGCCTCTAACCACTGGCCAATACCCTGGAGGAGTGCATAATTACCAGCATCCAATTCCTCTCTATTCAACGGGTATCCTTGCCTACCCAATTGAGACCCGTAGCTCCCCTCCCACCAGGCTCTCTGGCCACTGCCACCCTACCCAGCTCAGACAGGAAGTAGCGATTGTCTCCATGGGTAACTAACATATTCAAGTTTTTCATATCCTAGTACACAGTATTACTGGAACTGGCTTAAGAAGCAAGAAGGTAGAATTAAAAGAATACAGATTTGCTAAAACAGGTATTTTGTGTTTGGCCATCCAACTGGTAAAGGCCTTTTCAAACTCTTGTTGAGGAAGCAGGAAAACAAAATCTTTGTAACTTTCTTAGGGAACAATTTGGCAGTGTAGTATATCGAAATGTCTTTAAAAGTCAAAGTACTGTAAATAATCAATTTTATTTCTAGGCAAGTTATCCTAAAGAAGTAAAGATATACACGAAGATTAAGCTGCAAGGACATTTCTTACAGTATGTTTTTAGTACTAGTGAAAAACTAGATATAAACTATATATTTAACAGAATGGTTGAATAAACGGTGCATTTATATAATGAAATAAGATGTGGTCTTTTTTAAATGATACAGAACACATTTATAGACACAGAAAGATGTTTACAATATATTGTTAAATAGGGAAGAAAGTTACAAATATATACATGGAAAAAAACTGAAAAAACTTACCAATAGTCTTATACATTGGTACCTCAGTTCTTGTCATTAATTTGTTCCGGAACTTGTGACAAGTGTGGAAAACAATGAGTACCAAATGATGAAGCATTTTCCCTTGCGGGGCAGTATTGCAACTTATACAAGTTCTAGCAAATGTGATGAGTCCTGAGCAAGGCCAAGTGCTGAAACATCTTTTCTCATCAAAATGAGAGGAGTACAGGGTGTGATGAGCTCTGAAGCTGACAAGTACCGAGGTATGGCTGTATTTGAATGGTAGAATTTGTGGGCAATTTTCATTTTTGATCAGTTACCAGTAGTTTCCCCTATTTAGACAAAAAATATGCATTACTTGTATAATAAAAATACGATAAAATGTGTATTTGTTTAAAGGGTATGGTATTCACACAAACCTAACTTCAAATGCCAGCTAAGCCACTGAACATCCCTGTGACCATGGAGATAATGCTTCCACTCCCTGATCCTCAGTTTCCTCATATCCAAAATAAAAATACGAGCATATTTTTCACGAGGCTGTTGTGAGGATTAAATCTGGAAGCATAAATAAAGAACCTGGCGCAGAGTACACACTGAATGACATTTTTTCCCTTCCTTCCTGGATGTTCAAAAATACCTCAGAATAACAACTGATGAGGACAAGATTGTCAAACACACACTACATCATGTAAAACGTGAGTTTGAAAAAATTAGGAGAAACCCATATTTAATGCTCTACCCTCAATTCTTTCCTCTCTGATCTCCCCACCCCGTGCAGAGACAGAATCAGAGATCTCCAGGGTTAGCAAGCCTGTCTTGCAATCTAGGTGGTTGGGCAGGTAATGTTACCCAGCCCCACCAGCAGGTGGGGCCGGTCTCCACCCTGTACCTCCACAGTGTCTGGTACCCTCACTGACCTGCGAGGGACAGGGGCTCCTGGAAGACTGCCAGGTGGAACTGAGTGGAAACACCTGAAACCCTCTTCCCTCACCCCTACTTGTCCCCACCTCAGTTCAGGTCTGGTTCATGGCTTGTCCTCCTTTTTGAAGTCTCACTCTTACCACTTTGGTCTGAGCTTCCTCGTTCATGATTTTGATTCTCTATCAGGAATCCAGCCAGGATCTGTCCTGCCTCCTCCCAGCTGCTCATTCATTCACTCTCCAAATGTTATGACTACCTGGTGGGTTCTAAGCTTTATGCCAGGATATAGAGAAAAATGAATCACTCTGGTGAGGAAACCAACAAGGACATAGACCATCACGCTGTAAAGCTCTGTTATAGCCACTCTCACTATTATAATACTTCTATAGCACTTATTTTGTGACAGAAGATGTTTTATTCACTTTATACATGTTAAGCTTTCTTCAATCCTCACAACCTACCTTTACGAGGTAGGTTAAAATTATCACTGTGGGAGTGGGGGTAAATAAGGCACAGAGAAGTCATTTGCCTAGGATAGCAGAACCAAGATCTGAACTGAAACTTCTTCACACTCTTAAAAATTATTGAAAATACTAACAGAGGTTTCATTTATGTGGGTCATATCTGGTGATAGTTACTATATTAGAAATTAAAATTGAGAATGTTTTTAAACATTTATACATTCCTTTAAAATAATAACAGTAAATCTATTACATGGTAATTTAAATAACGTAATTAAATTTTTTTAAAAATATGTAACAATTAGGAAGAATGGCAATGTTTCACACAGTTGCAAATCTTTTTAATGTCTAACTATACACCCAAATGACAAATGGTTATTTTTTAAAGACTAGCTGTGATGAGAAATCTGAGAGCTCATAGTGAAAGATACAAGTTTTACCAAATTCTTATTTGTATTTGAAATCAAAATGTACCATTGGCAGCAGATACTCTCTTGATTACTTGTTTTCCTTAAAGTGACACCCTCAACTTCATTCTTTGGGGAAAAAATTAAAATCTGCCAACTACCCAAGCCTGAATAATCATAGTGCATTGTGCCAATTTTTTCCAGGGAAAATGGTGTTCCATGAAAACAATGCCCCATTCCCTACCCCAAAAAGTGCACCAGCACTTTTTCTCAAAACTGTCACTGTACTTTGGGGTCTAGTAGAAATGGTCTAAGTGCACTTGCCATTTTGTCACACAAAAATTAGAAAGATAGATACACAGGGTTAAAATGGAATGAATTTGATCAGTTTTACTGCTTCATCAAGGACACTCTTAAGTGCAACTGGCTTTTTCTTTCTGTACACATGGGGTGGTGAATCATATAATGACCACTACTACAGTTTGGTATCACCACCTTGATTCATATGAAAGCACAGCAGTTTCACCCTCTGTTGTTTTTGCACTGTGAGTTCAAACACCAACTTGGTGAAAGGGCAAAGAACATCTTAATCATAGTATGAAAATAATTTTGATCCCGGGAGCCCCTGAAAGTGTCTCAGGTTCCCCCAGTGTCCTCAGACCACACTTTGAGAACTGCAGCTCTATATGCTACTGTCTGGGATATACTTGGAGCTAATATGAGCTTCTTCATGGATCAAAAGTTCAGATTGAAGCCCTGCCGTAAGCCCAGACTATGCATGACCTCCACAACCTACCTGACCTTGGCCTTTCCCTTACCTCTGAGAGTCAGACCCAGTTCTTTGAACTCCAGGTTCTGGCTTAAATAGACCACCGACCACTATCTACCCTCAAACTAGACCAACCTAGCCTGGGCAACACTTCAGTTCACCTCACACCTATAGATACTGCGTGGGAACTCACCTGTCCCCTGTCCTGACTGTGTGTCAGTCATGACATTATTGAATTTAACTCTCATAACATTCCTGCAAGTTAGATAGTATAATCCCCATTTTGCCAGTGAAGAAACGAAGGCTGGGGGAAGCAGGATTCCCACACAGAACTGTCTGGCATGAGAGCTTGGTCCTTGTACTGCCTCCTGGTCTGTTCTCACAGTCCATTTCCACCGCCTGTCTAGACTTCCTCCCATTCGGTCTGCCTGCTGGTGAGGTTCCAACATGCCTCACACCAAAATTTCCTGAAATGAGAAAATTCCCAGCACTGCCAGTTTTAATCATCCAGTGTCTGAATTCCTAATATTCACAAATCGGTCAGATGTTGGAAACTCTGAGACACGTCAGTCCCTGGAATAGATAACTGATAAAATCGGAGCTGGGTTCACTTCTGCCATTGTCTGGAGTGTGTGAGCCCAGGCAACACAGGCCTTCCTTTGGGGGTGGGGGGTACTTCCACCCAAACTGAGGGTTTATCATCTCTGTCTTTGTAGTGAACATGAGGTTGACATCCTCTGGTCCCTGCCTCTTCCTCAGTGCCAGGGGCTCCCTGAAAAAGCCAGAGCCCATTCAAACCAGTTACAAAACAACTCCTCAGGATGTGACCAGGATAAGAATCACATCCGAAGACTCAGGTTCAGGCAAGTTTTCCAAAAATAAACTCAAAGCTTTAGTAAATAAAGCATTAGGAATATTTCAGGAGAATAATTTCACAGAATACCAAAACAGAAAAGAAAAGAAAAGAAAAAAAAAAAAAAAACCTATTGTCCACGGCTTTTGTTTAGACATTTCTGGTACATCTTGTTAAGTGGTAGTTTCATATCTGACATTGATGCAAGGGGGAAATGACCCATGTTTATGAAAATTATACCATTTCTTCAGAGAATAAGAGTGTCCCTTAAGCACTGGTTTTCGATAGGGCAGAGAGTTTGATGAAGATTCAAGGTTGTGGTGATTAAAGCCAGGCTTGGAGGAATATATAATTTGTGCAAAAAAGCCAGGAGAATAGCAGCTAAGGAAGAACTCCATTGAATATATGGGAAGGGGGCACAGCCATGCAGTCTTGGCTTTGTAGAGGAAAAGGAACACAAGGAATGATTTCATAGGACACAGAAGTGACAACACTTGGCTTAAGGAAGGGCAAAGCGTTTTGGTATAATGGACACTAACTAAGCCTTCACTGACATATTCCATCAAGACAGATTCTATCATCGCAACTGTGACCTTCTTGCCCTCACTCACTCATCCAATGTTTCACAAGTACACCACCCTCACTAGGCTCTGGAATATTGTAGTGATGAAAATGCTGTCTGCGCCCTCAAAAAGCTTCCAGCATGGGGCGGTGGGGGTAACAAAGGTCATGAATTCTCATGGGGAAGGAGGTCTACCCAAGAAGGCTTCCTAGGAAACTGGGCAATTGATGTGGTTCAACTCCCAGTGAGGACGGTGGGTGGGGTTTAGACAGATGTGGATGGTGAGACAGCGTGTTGCGCCCAAAGATTCCAGTCCCCAACTGCCTTCAGCCCGCATTACATTACTTCACTGAAATCCTTCAAAATTGTTGTCACTTCTATGTCCCTCAATGTTAAATTATCCTATTTAACTTAGAGAATCAGTATGATCTAGTGGTGAGAAACAGGGCTGGGGGCAGGCAGGCCTGCATTTGAACTGTGCCTCTGCCTCTTTCTAGTTGTGAGCAACAGGGGCGTTGTAAGAGATAGAATGAAGCGATTAGAGCGTCCAGCACATCACATTTCACTCTCTCTCTCTGACATCAGGTAACTGCATTCCAAATATCCCTCAACTGCATGGATTACTCTTTCTCTCCAACCCCACAAACTCCGTCCAGGCTGCCATCATCGCTCACCTAGACTACGTGATGACCTCAGCACTTTGGTCCCTGCTTCCTCTTCAGTTCCCCTTCAGTCCGTTCTTCACACAGCAGCCAAAACTGCCTACATGCCTGTGCCTTTCACCTGCTTCAAACCCTTCAACAGTTCCCCCATCCCTTGTCCTCGGATATAGTGACACAAAAATGGTTCACAGGGCCTTTGTTATTTGACCCCTCCTTCCCACTCAGTCTCATCGGCCCCCACTGCCCCGTCACACACCAACTCACTTTTGCCTCCAGTGCTGAGTGCACTTCCTTCTGCCTGGAACACAGTCACTGCACCTGGCTCCTTCTCCAGGCTGATGCCTCCTCCTTCCCAATGCTCTGTGTTCCTATGCTTCTTTCAGGAAGGCACACTACCTCGCAAATGCCACAGCAAAACGGGATTTAGTGCCCCCTCTCTGCATTCTCATAATCCCCTACTGCCATTTTCCCCTATTACCATACTCTATTGCAATCTACTTCTCCGTATCCACTGTTAGCTAGTCATGGTTTAGGGGTAGGTTTTGTAGTTTTTATCCCTACTATCTGGTCTGTTTTGAATGAATAACAGACTCACAGGTAATTAATGGCAGAGATGAGATTAAAAGCCAGGTTCAGCCCTGGCTGGTAGATAATGGATAAGGTGCCGGCCTGCGAACCCAAAGGTCGCGGGTTCGATTCCCAGCCAGGGCAACATAACTAGGTTGCAAGCCAGGTCTCCAGTCAGGTCTGTGGCTGGAGGCAGGTGAAACACGACCATACATTGATGTCTCTCTCCCTCTCTGCCTCTCTCCCTTCCCTTCTTTCTAAAAAATAATGAAATAAAATCTTTTTTAAAAAGCTAGGTTTGTCTAACCCCCAAATTCAGGTACCCCCCACTCCAGTTGAAACCTACCTGACAACAGGGAGTGCTGTACCCCACTACCCCCATCCATTTCCTCCCACCAGCCCCCCAGATCCCTACAAAGTCTATATCCCATCTAGTAAGCAAGCGTAGACGCATTTTCTATGGGGAATTCATATCTCCCTTGGAAACTAAAGATCTATTTGTATTGTGCAAAATTTTTATTTTCAGGGAAACACTCAACCCATTGATTTTGGACCAAACATTTTGGCGTGACAGTGATAAATAGGGGGCTTTCCTGGGCCCAGTATACTGGCTTCAGGGAGTGGCAAAAACCACACTGCAACTCAGTTCAGGATATTTTCTGGAAATTTGAGCGAACTGGTTTGGTTCTTACTAACAAAATGCATTGAGTCAACCTTCATCCTTTGGTCAATATGTGTAAACTAAAAACAGCCTGTTTTGCTGTTTGAGAAATGGACACTGACTGATAGGGCTACAGACAAAATTCCTGAAAACAAAAGGAAGCTTTATAGCTGGCTATTATACACCTTTTCCTCATTTCTGGGAAGCGCCTTCGTAGGATGGGAAGACCACGTGTATTAGCTGAACACAGGAGACTCCTTCTCTCCCTCCCCAACCCAGAGTTAGTTGAGTCCAGAACATGAAGGGACTTGTATGTCATAGTAAGGAGTTTGGACACTAATATTAATAAAGCCACTTACTGAGGATCCAAATTGTGGTAGACACATTTAATGGTTTTCTCAAGTCCTGAAAGCTAAACATTATAACCATATTAAGAGTAATCATAAAGCTAAGAATTCTATAATCATATAAATTTGGAAAATGATGTAGGGACATAATGGCACATGCCATTGTCACTCAGATGCTGAGTGACGGAAAAGGGATTCAATATGTCCTTTGTTGCCATGTCTCCACTGCCTCTCCCCAGTCCCACCTACCATCATCATCTCTCTTTGGAGTAGTAGCTTCTAATGGTTCTTCCTGCTTTCTCTTTTTCCCTCTTCCAATTCAGAGTGATTTGTAAAAATGTACATAAGGTTATATTAACCTTCTGCTTGACATCTTCCACAGTAATGGGTATTGTTGCTATTTCCCAACACCCCTCCTGCTGTGGTTTGGGTGGCATCCATTCCTGCTCCAAAAGAGAGACCAGTTAGCCAATCCCGGGAGTCCCTTGGCCCTACTGCAGGAATTGGTCATCTGGGCTTTGCATTCTCTTGGTCAGAGAGACATGGCTACCGAAATTGGATGAGGTGTGAGGAGAGAAGCTATTAGTCAGAAGCTCAGCATTAAACATCCTTAGTGGTTGTGAGAAATAATCTTCTGCTCTCCTTCTCACTCTCACTCTCTCCCTCCAGGACATGAGTGAAAAACAACACAGCCTCTGTGTCTGCTGCAGCCATCCTGTGACCTTGAGGAAGGCAGTGGCCTGGGGGATGAGGACGGAGCCAAGGGGATCACAGAAACACAGAGCTGGAGCCCTGACCGCACCACATCTGAAGCCTCTCCACCTTTCAACCTTTCAGTTATGGCGAACCAATAAACCCGCATTACTGTTCAAGCCAGTGTGGGTTAGATTCTCTATAACTTGCCACAGAAAGTCTCCTGGGTGATTCAAATGCCTCCTGGTGCTCTTTGAATTACATACAGACACCCTACCGTGGTATTAGAGGCCCACGAGACTATAAGATAAATGAATGGTGAGGACAAAGACTAGACGTTCATTTACCCTGGTATTACCAGGCCTTCACATCAATCTATCATAGAGCAGGCACTCTGTAAAAACATTTTTTTTTTTCAAATGAGTATCCCAGATCTCTCTCTCATATATGATCTGCTTCCCAAAGGCAGGGTGGCCCTCTGGGGTCCCACTAGGGTCCCGCTGGGGTCTCCCTGCCTCATCTGATGGACTTGTCTCTTTGCAAGTCAGCTGCATTTTACTAAACATCAGTATTTTTAGACTTTCAGCAACCCCATCTGTGTCCTGGGGAAAATCACCATCGGGGAGGTCTTGCCAATCCTGGATGTGAAGGTGGGCAAGTACTAAGTTGAATTTCCAGACACCACAGTATGGGTAGCAGCCCAGCCAGACCCAAAAGGCAGGACTCCTGGTAAGAACCTCTAGAAAGGCTAGAGTTTTGCTCAAGTGAACACATAAATGGGCTGAGGACTCAAGAGCCCTGTAACCTGCGCATTGATGACTGTGACTAGTGGGGCATGGAGAACTGTCCGTGTGTGGGTCAAAGGAACCTGTTATTCCTTTTATTTATCTAACCAGCAGGCTCCTTCCTGCCTCAGGCCCTCCCTCCACACTGCTGGTTCCTCTGCTTGATCAACCACTTATTCTACTTTGTGGTCAACTTTTGTCTTAATTCCTTATAGAGTTTTTATCAATGCCTAATTCTATTTATTTATTTGTGTGTTTAGTTTTCTGTTTCCCCCTCCAAATTGAAGCACCAAAAGAGTAGAGACTTTGATCAGGTGCCTGGCTCATCACCGCATCTCTCATTTCCAGAAATTCCCACTAAACGCATATGACATCAATGAACAGCGGCCCCACTCCCTCAGAGACCCACCCACTAACAGGGCTGGCTCAGTTTCATCAGGGAGGTGTCATTCACACATGACCTTCTCAGGGAAGGCTGCATCCTCTCTTAATAGAGTAACTCTTCCCATGAAGACATTTCTGCCGAGGCATATGCTTTTGTCCTAGGTAGGCCTAACCCCAAGATAAAATTATCTGGTGTACTCGTGTTTGCTTGTTGGCATCTACCTTCTCAAAGGAAGAGAAACTCTCTATCATTCCCTGTTGAATCTCCAAAGGTGAGACATTAAGCAGGTGCTCAGCAAACTTTTATGGAAGGATTAAAGGAATGAAGGAGGGGCAAGAAGATCTCCAGGACTCTGGAACCAGTAAACTTGAAGAGATAAAAGAAAGGAGTTAAGGCTGGTTTCAGAGTGACTATGGGAGATAAACAGGGTGGGTTTTGCTACGTGAAGGGGATTAGGTCAGCCACGTTGTTAAATGTCTCACAATGACAAGTCAGCTGGAGTTCAAATTCTAACCCAGTTCTCTCTGATTCATTATCCAGCTTCCTTGCTACTGAATTATAGAGGTTTCCTGTTGAAAATTCATCTACATGTATGCTTAAAGATCAACAATCTTCCCTATCTCCATCAGTCCAGATTCTCATAAGGTAGAGGCTGGCTGTTGGAGAAAATGTAACTAAATCTCCTGGTTTGTTTGTCTTCACAATGCTTCAATTAAACCACTTTAATGAGGCACCGCCAGTCAATACCAGCCTGATATTTTAAAAGTCTCTCCGCGTCTTTGTGCTACAGCCAGACCTCTGGCTTCTCTCTCTCTCTCAATTATTACCTTAACCGTGCCCCGGAGACCTAAGGAGCCAGTTTATTTTGACTGGGAGATTGTTAAACTGCAGGAGGCAAATATGAGGCACCGCCAGGCTGTGATTTCCACCGCTCCGCATGGCCACGGGGCGCTGAGAATAGCCCGGCCCGCTTCCTGCGGGAGGAGGAAACGGACGTTTCCTCAACTCCCGGAAACATCACTTCCTCTCTGGTGCCTAGCTCCGTGTTCACCAATTAGGCAGCCTCTTTCCACCCGAAACCCCCAGAGACCTGGCTCAAGCCTGTAGAAGACATCCTGTTTCCCCTGAGGAAGCAGAGCAGCTCTAGGGTATTTGAGTGAGGGGTGAGTAGGTAGTGGGGCAGGAAGGGATGACCAGTGGTAATCACGATAGGGTTGTCCCGTGTCAGCTAAATGCTATGCCTTCACCACTGCGTCCTTGTCCTGATGCTCAGAGACCTAAGTAAATTTGACCTAAGCTCTTGGCTTGTGATAGTCCAGAGTCATCCAAGATAGAAAGTTGAGTCCTTTTCTTTTTCTACAAAATAATAATAATAATAATAATAATAATAATAATACGCACACACCACACATCCCAGGAATTGTGAAGCCTTGTAGAGGATGTGAATGGTCGCTGAGAACCGTCGTATTTCCTGGCAAGTGGCCTCCTGGAGAGGGCTCTGGAGCCAAGCTTCCTTGGTTCAAATCCTGCCTCATGCTCCCTGTCCCCTATCAGCTACACACTATCACGCAGGTCAAGTTCTCTGGGCCTCAGTTTTCCCTCTCGTCTGCTCTATCTAGGGAAATGGTGGTACCAACCTCATCAAGATGCAATGAGATAAAGCACTTAAAACACACAAAGCCCTTGGCAAACAATTTAATACTTGATTAATGTTCATTATTGTTTTATTGTGCTTCCTCCTCCCTCTCAAAAGGAAAAGAAAACTTTCCTTATCTCATGAAGAACAATCATACCTCTTCTATGAAACCTTGACATCTGCCAGGTTCCATGCCCTTGGAATTCCAGCTTCTATAGATACAGGCCTTCTCAGAATATTACTCCGAGTGCCTGTCTCCATATTTCTCAATCTCATTATCATTTATTACCATTTAATAGCAACCACTCACCACATGATTTTTTATGGTATTATCCCATGTTTAAAAAATAATAAACTTCATATTTCAGAACAGTTCTAGATTCACAGAAACCTTGCAAAGATAGTACAGAGTTCCCATACATACCATACTCAAATCCCCAGTTTTTAACATTGTACATGAATGAGGTACATTTGTTATTATTAATGAGCCAATACTGACACACTATTATAAATTGAAGTTGATATTTATTTAGTTATTTTTCATTTTCATCTCATATTCTTTTTCTGTTCCAGAATCCCATCCCAGATAACACATTATATCTAGTTGTAGTGTCTTCTTGTTTCTCAGACTTTCCTTGTTCTTGATGACCTTGATAGTTTTATGAAGTACTGATCAGGTATTCTGTAGACTGTTCCTCAGTTAGGCTTTGTCTGATGTTTTTCTTATGATGAGACAGATCAGGGTTTGGGAAGGAAGACCACAGAGGTCAAGTGCCATTTTGATCACATTGTGTCAAAGATACATAACATCACCGTTGATGTTGACCTTGATCACCTGGCTGAGGTAGTGTTTGTCAGATTTCTCCATGGTAAAGTTACTTGTTTTTCCTCTCTTTCCATCCAGCACATTTATCTCTCTTTCCATTCAGCACACTTTGGAAAGAAATCACTGGTGGGGAGATAAGCTTTGACTCTTTGAAGGTGGAGAATCTACATAAATTATCTGGAATTCTGCTACGTGGAAAATTTGTATATTCTCCTTGATTGATTGATTTAATCATTTGTATATATCAGTATGAACTCATGAATATTTATTTTCTTTTATATTATAATCCAACATTAGCTTACTTATTTTGTTGCTTAAATTGTTCCATCTTTGGCCATTGGGAACTCTTTCAGTTGGTTCCTGCACCTCTCTGACATACCCCATCATTGTTTTGTTTTGTTGTGTTGCGTTTGTGAGCACTTGCTTACTTTCTGGTACTTTAAGATGCTCTGGGTTCATCTTACTTCCTGTTCTCATCTTAGACTCTCTAAGGAGAACTGGCTCCTTTCATTGTCAAATGGTATGAGGTGTGCTCCTTGTGGCTGAAGTGTCATTGCGCCTAGAGTCTCAGCTGACAGAGCAAGGAAATACATGTGTGTCTACTCACTGGTAACCTATGTATTTTTACATATCTATAAATATTTCTATATGTAACCATCTGTATGTATATTGAGCTAATATAGTCCATACTGATGTCTCCAACTCTAATTCATTACCACATGGGCCATTCTAGCTTCCTCCTCTGGTTCAACTGTGCACTCTCACTCCATAGTAAGGAAGCTGGCTCCCATCATCCATTTACATATTGTTCAATTCCAGTATACTGTATAGCAGTGTCTGAATACTTAACCCATATTCCCATGGGAAACAATTTTCCAACTAGAATACTATGCTTACATACAGTTCCTTTGGCATTTAGTTTTACAAACTCCACTCATTGCAAAATTACTTGTGTCAGCACTTTTTTCCTTCCAACTCTATCACTGAGGTTATCTCATACATCTGTAATACAATTAGATTGTTATGTCACATTCTGCATCCCATCCTGGACTTCTTGCCCTCCAAAATTATTTTTAACTTTGCACACATTAAGGTCCACTCTGCTGTAAAATCCTGTGTGTTTCAATAAGTGCAGAATGTTATGTATCCAGTTACAGTATCATACAGAATAGTTTTACCTCTACCCCCCCCCCCAAAAAAAAAGTCCTCTATGCTTTACCTATTTGACTCTCCTCAAAACTTTGGCAACCACTGATCGTTTTACCCCTGCTGTAGTTTTACTTTTCTAGAATGGCACGTCATTGGAATCAGAGTACGCAGCATTTCCAGACAACCTTCCTTCACTTAGCAATACGCATTTCAGATTCATACAAATCTTCTCATGATTTAATAGCTCTTTATTTCTCTATTGTGGGATCACCGTTCTTTTACACATGTATCACGGTTTATCCACCTATGGAGGAATATCTTGGGTGTGTCGAGTAAGGGCTCTAGTTTAAGGCAATTATGAATAAAATTTCTATGAACACTAGGTTTTCATTTGGACATTAGTTTTTGAGTCAGTTGGGGATTTAAAACTGGAATTGCAGGATGATGGTGAGGCTAGTTTTAGATTTACAAGAAACTGCCAAACTGTCTGCTAAAGTGGCCATATGCCTTTTTGCACTTCTCACCAGCAGTAAATGGGAGTCCCTATTGCTCCACATACTCACCAACATTTGCTGTTGTCAGTGTTTTGAATTCTGGTCATTTTTATAGGTGTGTAGTTATACTTTATTTTTGCTGTAACTTGCAGTTCCCTAGTGATGGATGATCTTCTTTTTTTTTTTCCATGGGATTATTTACATTCTTTGTATTTTCTTTGGTGAGGTATCTGTTTAGGTCTTTTCTCCATTTTCTTACTGTGGAGTTTTAAGTATTCTTGTATGTTTTTAAAACAAGTCTTTTATCAGAAATGTTTTTTGCAAATATTTTCCCCTATTTCTGTGACTTATCTTTTGACTCTCTTAATAGTGTCTTTCACAGAGCAAAAGTTTGTAATTTTATGAAAGTTTAAGTTACTTTTTCTTTCATGAGTCATGCTTTCATTGTTATATCAAAAACTCATTACCAAGTCTCAAATGCTTTTAAGTATGTTCCCTGATGTAGTCATGCTACCACTGCTCTTAAACAAGGGATGTTACATCCATTTTTCTAAGAGAAGTGGTTTCCTAACACATTTGGCTCAGAAGTATCTTTAAATGGTGGTGGGGGTGAGGGAAAAGAAAGAGAAAGAGGAAGACAGAAGATAAAACAGGCCCAAACAAATATTAAATATCTCCAGTTACCTCTTCAGCCTTCAGTCACGAGCCTATGACCATCTCCTTCACTACCTAGCTGGACTTGTTTTAATATAAATATTATGTTATGGTTGCTAGAGCACACACATTTGCACACATGCAAACTGCCAATGGTTTGATGAAAGCAGGTGCTTTGTTGGGAAGTTACTTGTTCATGGACTGGGTGACTTTATATCTCCTGGCATAGTGATATGATCCTTCGAGAAATAATTGCACCTAGTTTGGAGAGCAACCTGGACTAAAGAAAGAAGCAAAGTTAAGTCATTTGTCTAATGCCACACAGCTAGCAAGGGACAGACCGGGATTTGAGTTCTGAATAAGCAAACCCCTAAACCAGTGCGCTGGGGAGCCTGCAAGGTACGACATGTGTGCCAGGGCCCTTGGCTGGAGGTGCCTTGACTCAGGGATGTATCAGTTCAAGGAGACACCCCTCCTCCCTTCCCTGGTTTTCATAGCTTCTAGAATCATCCTGTATAATTTAGGCTTCCCTGTTCCTGCAAAACATAAACTAAAGAAAGGGAAAAAGCAACTCCAGAATGTTCTTATCACTGACATGTGTGAATATGGGAAAGAACCAGCATTAAGGGGATGATTAACAACATTTTTAATTACCAACGTTTTCAATAATAAAAATCCTCCTATACCCAAACTTTTCTTTTCTGCTGAAACAACAATGCACATAATAAAATGTGCTGAGGAAACTTATAATTATGCCAAATTAAACTGTATGGAAGTCTCCATCTGGCCATGAGAACCATCTATTTCTTGGTGCAGTTGCATTCACTGGCTGGGGCCGGGGTATCCGCAGTTCTGAAAGAGGCAGCTTCACAAGAGAAAGAGGTCATTCTCTCAGTAAGATGGCCTTTGCCCTCCGGAGCTGGGATTTGGCTGGCTTTTCTGGAAAGAGAGGGAGCTGCCAGCATCTCTGCAAGACCTTGTTTTCAGAGCCCAGCGCAGGCACAGGGGCCCCTTTGCTCCCCACTATCTCATGTGGCTGTGTGCACTCAGCAAGCATCACCCTGTATAGGAATGGACCCCCAACCCCAAACTCCTCTTCAGTGTTCAGTGCCCCCTAGAACTTCCCTAGAAGTGTCCCCCTGCTTTCCCCACATGCTATCCTAGAGTCTAGGACCTGAATGTAAATCTCTACTGCACCAATGACTAACTTGGTGACCCTGCTTGGGGCCACTTTAATCTACACAGCAGGAGTAATAAATAGGACTTCAAAAAGGGTGGGGCTGGGCAGAATGCTTTGATGTGCCTGCCTAGGAGGAGATCGCCATTCTAGCAGAAAAACTGACAAGCAGGTGAGATGGGCCAGCAAAGCGGGCCGCAAAACCTTTATCCTGTTGGTGGCAAATGCTTCCTCTCAGGTGTATGTAAAGCATTTAGCCACGTGTGCTAACTCAGTCAGCCTCGGTGCCCTTTGCTTCCCTTTTCTCAACACCCTTCATGGGGCCACCCACCCACCTTTGCACGCCTCATTGCCTGGGACAAGGCAGCTCTGCCCCGCTCCCCTTCACTGCAGTGATCTTCAAGGAAAGTTTCAGGGTGAGCGCTGTCATTCAAGTTTCCAATGAGGCTCTGAGCCGTGCTGAAGAGCATGACAGAGGGATGGAGCTGGAACAGTTGGAGACAGGGTGACTTAACCAGCTCTCCCACTGAGAGGCCAGGCAACCTGTGTTACTAAATCCTCCTACTGGATTAAGCCTGAGCCCACAGATCACCCACAACCTTGAACAGATGTGACACGATGGGACACTTTCTGGGCCTTGGTCCAATGAAAGAGCTAAAAGTAGATGACTGGTGGGCACAGAGCACTTGTCACTCTCTCCCTTGTGCTTGCAGAGGCAGCAGGGTGTCTTGAAAGGAACATGAGCCGAGAGCCCTGGGTTTGCCCCCAGCTCAGCCACTTGCCAGCTGGGGGGTCTTAGGTGGGTCACTTCACTTCTCTGGGCTTCCAGGCCCCCGGTAGAAAAAATGGAGTTTCTTGTATAAATTTCACAGAGTCTATGAAGGATTCTGAAATAATAGATCAAAACTTCATTTCCGTAGAGAACATGTGCATGACCCATGAGCGTGACTCCCCCTGGCTCAAAGGTTCTCTCACCTTTGCGGCTTCTCTCTCTTCCTCCATCCTCTGTGCACCATGGGACTCCCATCTCAACACCCCATCTTCACCACCGCTTCTCGGAAATAGGGCTTCTGAAATATTTACCTCTGCTTTCCCGCACATGGACACACAGGGTCCTACAAGTGGATGTCAAACTAAAAAGACTTTGTAACTTGATGCCCCTTCCAGAATCATTAACTAAGAACATCTATGAATATGTCCCATCTCCTCCTAGGCTGTACATGCTCTGAGAGTCATGACCAGATCTGATTCATCCATGTATCTATCATGGCACCAAAGTGGACACACAGTGTGTGTTCAGTGAGTATGTGTGGCAGGCAAGAAGCAGATAGAAAGGGGAGATAAAGAAAGAGAAGTCCTCGCACCCTCCAACAGTGGCAGCAGCTCACCCAGCCACTCCTAATACCCCCTCAGCCACCAGCAGACCCACACTCTCCCCGCCACCCCCACTGAGAGCCAAGTCCAGACATTTATTTTTAAGCCCTCCTGGCCAAAAAGCCCATCTGTGGTTTGTCTTTCCAACAGGACTTTCCTGTATGATATTTAATGGCTCACCGGTCACCCAAAGGTTATAGTCCTGATGGGGTTGTCAGGGCAGAGACAGGGCATCCTGGCTTCATGGTGCAGGAAGAATCCCTGTATAATCCCTCCATAAAGCTCGATGGGGAGGCCCTCCCTGCCACTCATGACCCACTTAGGCACACCTGCTGTTTTCAGCCTCTCTTTCTCTGCCCATGCTGTTTCCTTTGGTTTCAAATGCCTTTACCCAGCTTTCAAACTGTACCCCGGCAATCACAATTCCTACAGTGCCACCTTGCCACATCAATTTACTTGACTCATAGTAACCCTTCAAAAAACACAACTCAAGTGTAACCTCATTAGCCAGGAGGCCATCTATTTAGCATGCAGAGCGGTTGTCAGGAGTGCAGCTGTTTGAGACAGACTTTAGTACTAGCACATACGAGCTGCGCGGCTTTGGGACTGTCACCTCCCATCCCTGAGCTTGAGTTTGTTCATCTGCAAAATGGAAATGGTAACAATTTCTTCGTGAGGTTACTATGAGAAGTAAAGTGGTTACTGAATGTAAACAGCTTGGCACAGAACTTGGCGTGAGGAAAACCTCACTAAATGGCAGCTATAGTTGTGCATGAAGCCTTCTTCAGGCACTGGCTTGGATCAGGTGCCCCTCTTCTATATTCTTAAAGCACCCTGTGCTTATTGCTACAGTTGCCATTTTTCTCACTGTTTTGATGTTTGCTCATTACTTGTGCCTTTACTAGACTGTGAGCATTTCATGGGCAGAAACTCTGTGCCCTCAATCTCCAGGACCCAACATCAGGTCTGTTTGTTTGTTGTCCAAGTGAAAAAATGGATGAATGGATGAACAAATGAATGAATGGATACAGTGAATGCATAGACCTTTAGGCTACATGGACAGCAACGCCTGTTCTAAGCCTCACCAGAGGTATTGCTGGGGCTGCCGGGAGTTGCTCAGGTCTGAGCCATGCCTAGGAGGTTACCCTTGGCCCATGTGGACATAGAGCAGGAAAACTTGAGCTTGATCTTCTCACCTCCTCCCAAGGCCCACCAGAGGGCTGACCACCAATAAATATTTGCTTGGAATGTATAGATTCATCTATTCATTCAGTAAATATTTATTGAGCCAGACACTAAGACATAGCAGTAGATAAAATGGGTACATTCCCTGGAGAGACAAAAGGAAAAATGATGCCTTGAAGAGATAATATAAGCCAATATCACCTATGGTTATGGAAGTAGGAGGGAGAGGGAGGAGAACAATGGACAGGAGTCAGGAAGCCCAGATTCTTTTTTTTTTTTTTTTTGGCTACTGGCACAGTTATCTCAGTCAAGCCACTCAGCTTCTCTCTACCCCTGTGACATGTCCCCTCTACCAGGTAGCCTTATATATACATATATATTATATATACCTGCCCTGCTCGCCACAAGGCCAGATATTGATATTGGGAATGATTATAGATAATGCTGTGGAGTTATGGAAAGATGACAACTTGTAGGCAAAACAGCCTGGCTCTGATCTTAAGCACACTGCTCACCCCTCCAAACCTCTGCATCTTCAAGTCTGAAGTGGCGATTGCAATATTCACCTGGCTTGCCTCACAGAGTTTTATGGCCCTTACCCTAGACCACAGGAGAAAACAGGGTGGTGTGAACAGTGAAGGGTCGGCCTGCACTAATCCACTCACGCCTCAGGCCTGGGGTTCCCTCAGCTGGATCCCTTCACCTCTCTAACCCTCAGGGTCCTCCTCTGTAAAATAGGAATAATAATTCCAGTCTGGCCCACCCCACAGTGTTGTGAGAATCTAATGAAATTACGGATGTGAAAACCTTGGCAAATGTTGACCAGCTTTATAAATGACAAAGTGCTCTTTAAATAGGAGAAATGATTATTCTTTTTGTTGTCACAAGGAATTGTGTTCGTTGTAGTAGAATTGGACTTGATCCCATGTCTGTGACTCCTCATCTGGAAAGAGAAAAACCATTGAGATGGGTCCATGTATGCCAAACACGTGTGGAATTTCATTTTTTCTTGAGGTGACTTTATGTCACCTCATTTTCCAATTATTAGTGAGGAAGATAGGGCATAAAAGTCTGGGTTGCCACTGCTATACCACACTGTGACTTTGGGAAAGTCGCTTTCTTTCTCTGAGCTTCTCTCCATTTGTCAGATAAAAAGGTCAGATTCCCTTTAAGTTAGAATGCCTATGGCTGCAAGAAAAAGAGTGAGAATCAATAATGCTATCTGTTTTCTCATGGAGCAAGAAATCCAGATGTAAGGGTCCCAGGTTGGGTATTCCAGTGCCTTGAAGGTGTCAGGGCCACCCTGACTGCTGTGACTCAGTAGGTTGGGCTTCGTCCTAGGAATTGAAACATTGCTGGTTCAATTCCCAGTCAGGGTACATGCCTGGGTTGCAGAGTAGGTCCCTGGTTGGGGGTGTGTGAAAGGCAACTGATTGATGTTTCTCTCTTACATTGCACATTGATGTTTCTCTCCTTTTCTTTCTCCCTTCCTTTTCCTCTCTTTAAAATAAATAAATAAATAAACAAGATGTCAGGGCCACAAGCCAGTTTCTGAGTGTCAAGATGGCTCCTGCAGCTCCTAGATTCACACCCCCACTCAGTAATGCCCAGAGGCAAGAGGAGGTTAACATTTTAACATTTATGTTGGGCCTCTTCTTAAGAAAAGAGTAAGGAAAACTTTTCCAGATGTGCCCCTTGTAGTTATTGGGGGAAGGGGGGGTTAGGGGGGAGGATTGGAGCCAGGAGGATGATCACATGCCCCATACCTAAACAAGTCAGTGAAAGGGAAAAGGAATGAACATAATGAGCAAGAAATTCAGTGTTCTGACAAGGAGAACTAAGAGGAAATGGCTGCTGGTCCAGCAACTCCTTGTCTGACGCATACTCTAGTTCTCTGAAGTCTATTCAAGCCCCAAGGTGCAGTGAGCTGGGATCAACCCAAGGTCATAGGGAAGAACCCAAGGTCATAGGGACACCACCCACCCCAGATCCCAGCCTCTGCTCCCTGCCCTGTTTCTCCTGGAGAGGGAGCTGGTCCTGGTGAGTGAGCCAGGGCTTTACAGCCCTGCACTGTTCTCTGACCTGCAGGACACCCTTTCAGGCAGCCTTCACCTCTGGCAGCTCTCTGGATCCTATTTCTAAAAACAGCCCAGCCCCCCAGATCCAGAGCCAATGACCCGCTTACTTTTCTTCTTGGGTCTTCTGATAAATAAACAGAAGCCCATAAGAGTGACTTAAACAAAATAGATGTCTATATTTTCCTCCACACACGAGACCTAGAAACGAGCATTTCAGGGCTCCATGGTCATTAGGACCCAACTTCCTCCTGACTTTCTATTCCTTTACCCTCTAAATAAACCACATCTACCCTCAAGGTTGTCTCATGGTCAAAGATTGATTCTGAAACTCTATCATTATCATTATGTTGCATTCTAAAAGGAAAGGGGGAAAAGGAGAAGGGGGAGGGAAAGTTTTGAATCTGTCAAACCCTCCTCTTTTGTAAGGAGCTTTCCTCCACTTCCTACCCTAAAACTTCTTATATCTCATTGGCCAGAACTTGGGCACAGGGCCACACCTTGCTGCAAAGGAGGCTTTGAAATGTCCTTCTAAAACTGGGCATATTGTAACCCCCAATTCACTTAAATTAGTAAGCAAGAAAAAGAGAACGGATATTGGGCAGACACCTAGCAATCTCTGCTACAGTTCCAGAGCTGATTATCACAGTAGCATGAGTTGTGAATAAAAGATCTGGTTGGTTGATCACTCCAACATGTTGAGGGACAGGGAACATTGAGTGGTGGTGGTGGTTATTATTGTTGGATTGTTTAGTTTTGTTTAGCTAGTTTTAATCTGGCCATTTATGGGACGTTGAGCATGTCACTTCATCTTTCTGAATCTCCTTAGGCCTAATATGGAGGGTGGGACTACTAGGTCAACTCTGGTGAAATAAATCTGAGGACAAGACTCAGTCTTTCCATTCATTGTTCATTCACTCATTCAACAAGAATCTACTGATGCAGCTTCCATATAGTATGCCAAGAGCTGTACTAGGCACTGGGTGTTTACAGACCCCTAAAAACCCTGCTTCTGGGAGTTTGTAGTTGATTGAAAAGAAGCCCAAGAAACCATTCATTACAATAGATCATCCATTAAGGATAAGTACGAAGAAATGGGAGGTTGGAAGAAGGGTACCTAATGCAGGCAGAGGCCCCCACAGGCATCATCAGGATGCTTAAAAGATAAACAGGAGCTGCTGGGCAGAGGTTGGAAAGGACAGGAAAGGGGCTAGCATGTGAATAGGTATGAACCCATGAAAGAGTATATCCTGTTTTGGAAATATTTTCCCACTGCACCCTGACCCTCAGGTAAGGCTCTGGGTTCTGAGCTTTTTTCCTCAGCTGATATCGTTTATTCTATTTATGTGAATTTGAACAGATCTAAGGTTGGATCTCAGCACCACCACCTCCCATGAGCTCAGGCAAGGAGCTCCGTCTTGCTCAGCATCTGTGTCTTTGTCTACAGCATCCTCAGCCATTGGTGGTGTGGACTAAGAGGGCTGTCACATATAAATGTACATACTTAGCATGGTCCTGACACACAGTGAGCTTTTGGTCCAGGTTTCTTCCTTCTCTCCCTTTACTGCGGTTACAGGGTAACTGCCTGTGATGATCCCTGTGGGGGCCTCTGCCAGGGTAACCACAGTAAAGGTAACCTTGAACCTAATTGGTTTCAAGGGACCAAGAAGAGGAGAGAGTCATAGGCAAATGGCTGAAGGGAGGCCATTTGATCATGTTTTAAAGAACTAACTGGAACAGAACAAAAGCCAGGTAAAAGAGAAACCACCCCAGCCAGCCACAGAGTGGACTGCATTGTCCACCCCTCTAAAGCAGCTGCAGAAAGCTTTTAAAAATCAGGGAAAGGTCAACAACTCCTTGTGAGAGAACAAACACCAAACCTGTGGCCCCTTGACCTCCCTTCCCACAATCCCCATGGCTGCCTGTGCTGGTTTCTTCCTCTGGACAGTGAGAAGGCCACCTCTGCCCCGCAGCGCTGCCAGGGTCGTACGCATGAGCTCACCGGGGTGCTGCAGACTGAACACACGCTATCCCAGCGAGGGAGGCTGTGTCTGTCTCCTCACCCTGCACACAGGCCTCCTCACCTCCTTGCTGGGTGCTCAGCGGGGGGCTGCCTTCAGTTCCCTTCACCTAAGCTCTCCTTCTTCCTTTCACTTTCCAAATCCTCCTCATTGTTTTTTTGTTTTAAAGATTTTATTTACTTTTAGAGAGAGTGGGAGAGGGAAAGGGAGGGAGAGAAACATCAATGTGAGTGAAAAATGTCCATCGATTGCCTCTTGCACATGCCTCGACTGGGGACCAAGCCTGAAACGCAGCCACATGACCTGATAGGAAATTGAACTATGACCTTTCTCTTTGAAGGACAACACCCAACCCACTGAGCCACGTGGGTCAAGATGTCCTCCTCATTCTTGACAACCTGTCTCCAGGAAGCCCCTTCTGGTAGCCTCAATAGATCTTCAGACTGTACCATACCATGATACAGTCACTCTCTTTCTTCTGGGTTTTTCATTTTGTTTTGTGTGTGTGTGTGTGTACATTTTTTGTTTGTTTGTTTTTCTATTCTGCTGTACTCTTACCTCACTCAGACAAGGACTATCTGGTCTCCCACTTCTCCTATATCATTGCTCTTAGAGGGCCCCCCTTTGTGCCCACCTCTGCCCATGCCAAATCTAGCCTTGCTTCCTGCCCCAGTCAGGGCCACTACATCTGTGCACTCTGCCACAGCAACTTCAGTTCCTGAATGTGCCATGCCTTGCCTCACCCTCCCCATCTTTCTCCTTCAGGCTTTGGTTTAGATGTCACCTCCTTTAAAAATCTTTTTTTGATTCTTGCCTCCAACCTTTCCTAGATTAAGTACTCATGCTACCCCCATTCATAAGTACTTAATGAATCCCCCATGAATCCTCTTACCAACACTGAAATTAACTTGTTTATGCCTTTCTTCCCCTCTGACAATGAACTGTATGAGAGCCAGGGCTTACTTAATGTCTCCCACTCTTCAGAGTTATAGTCTCAGCACCTAGCATAATGCCTACCCAGGGCAGGTGCAGGAATGACCTACCATGAACTACTTTATCTCCATGGACTGCACTAAACTCATAACAGATGTGCAACCAATGTCATTACTGATCCATTCTGTCCACAAGCCTTTCTCCAGTGGCTACTCTGTGTCGGGCACTGGGCTAGGTCCCAGGAAGACCCAGACGAGAGGAAGCAAGAGATCACTGCGGTGTAGGGGATTAAGCCATGGGTAGAGATACAACCCCACTATTGCAGAAGTATGGGGAAGGAAGCCAAATTTCATCTGGGAGAGTCAGGGAAGGTTCCTCAGAGGAGGTGGCAGTTAAAAAGGGGAGTGGAGGCAACTAAGCTTGAGATGAAGGCAGGGCCCAGCTGGGGCAGGCCTTGCACGCCAGGCAATGCACCTGGGCCCTGATCCTGCTGGCAGTGGGAAGCCACGGAGACAGCGGAGCAACTGAGTCATGCACCCAAACCTGAGCTTTAGAAATGTAAGTACGAGTATAGTCTCACTTCCTACCCTCCCTTCTCTTAAACTCTCCTTCATCTTTCTATCCGCCTTTCCTTCTTTCAGTAGTTCTCAAAGTGTAGCCTTAAACCAACAGCACCAAGACAACTGGAAACTTTCTAAAAATGCAAATATTTTGGCCCCACCAGTCAACCAAGAATCAGAATCAATGGGGGTGGGGCCAGCAATGTGGGCTCTAACAATGCCTTCCAGATGGTGCTGAAACACACTCAAGTTCAAGAACCTGTCCTCCAGACAATCCTATCTTCTAAGAGAGAAAAGGATAAAATAACAATGTTCTTCCTTTAGCTCCAGAGTTCTCCAGTAACACCCCACCTTGAAGGTCCCCATCACAGTTGAGTAAGCATTGCAGCACACCTAACTGCATCTGTAGAGGGAAGGCAGAAGGGCTTATCCCCTTGTCCATTCCGTAATTTCTCTCACTGACATGTATTGAGCACATGCTATGTATGTTTCCAGCTTGAACTCAGATATATCTGAGTGTGAGTCCCAGCTCCACCATTCGTTGTCAGAAGTGGAAACACAATGGGGCAGGGACTCCGTGGGGACTGAGACCAGAGCTCTGGGGAGCTCACGACCTGGCTCTGCCTGCAGGAGGGGGCAGCTCTGGGGGAGTATGGCCCCATCCCCTAGAACAGGGCCCTGTGCAGGGGCTCCCAGCTGTGCAGGGAAGGGCAGGGGTGGGGCACTCCAGCAAACACCAATGACACATGTTTTATATTATATGCAACATTCTTTGTGGGAGCCCCAGTGAAAAATGCGCATAGCCAGCCATCCCTTTCTCAGAAGGAGGGGCCCTAGGAAAAGCGGTTTTTTGGCTGCTGGCTTTATCATGAGTTAGAAACAAAGTGAAGGTTCTCAGCTTGTTAGGAAAACAAACTGTGCTTGGGCTTTTCATGTGACTGGTTCAGGAGATGAATCTGGATATCAGTGGAGGGTGGAGGGGCCCACCTGGCTTCTCTAGAAAAGGGTGGAAAGTACATGGGATTTGGCATCGACCAGGGCTCCCTGGCTTCCTTGTTCTGTGCACTTGGGAACCCACTGCCTGGTTGAATGTCTATTTTCTCATCTGGAATATGATAGGAGCACTTCACCTCACACGGGAGCAACTATGAATACCCTATGAGAGTGCTTTGTAAAACATATTACATAAAAAGGATTCTTCTGCTGTGGCTGGTGTGTAGAGCTCAGTGGATTGAACTCTGGCCTGTGAACCAAAGGGTCGCCAGTTCAATCCCCAGTCAGGATACATGCCTGGGTTCGGGCCAGATCCCTAGTTGGGGGCTGGGGATGTGTGAGGGGCGACCACACGTTGATGTTTCTCTCCCTATTTTTCTCCCTCCCTTCCCCTAAATAAATAAGTAAATAAATAAATAAATAAATATCCTTATCATTATTATATGTAAAAAATTCAAAAGGGAGTATTGTCCAAAAACGTATCTGGCTGCATTTTATAGTAAAAGAGATATGGCTTTACCGACACAGAGAACTGAACATAAATCTCACCTTTATCACCTCCTGACTGTGTGGTCTCTCGGGTGAGTTACTTCACTCCTCTGAGCCTCCACTTTCTCATCTGTAACAGTGGCAGTAGAAGTACGCCCCACCAGATAGGGTTGCTGCAAGGACTAACTCTTGCCATGTGTGGATGCCCCTGGCCCACGGAAGGTGCTGCACGCAGGTGATTGCCGCAGCGCAAGGATGCTCAAAGCCGCACCGCCCACCAGTTCCGAGCCCACTCTGCTCTGCCACCCTCGCTAGCTGCCTCCTCCCCTGGCCCCTGCACACTCAGAAAAGCTATTCTTTGCCCTCCCTACCCTGGCAGCCTCTCCTCCTGCCCCCATCTAGTTACAGGCGCAGTTGTTTTCCCTTACAAAGCGCTGCAGTCTGCAAGCCCCTCCCCCTCTCGGGCCTGGTGAGCTGGGCCAAGAGTTCAGCTCCGTAGCTCAGCCTCAGCACTCTAATGAAGGCACACAGAAAATGTCACAGCTGGCCCACGTTCATTCCCTTGTCTGTGTCTTCATCAATTTCCAGGCCCCTGGAAGCCGTTCTCAGCGTCCACTCCTTTTCAGCTACAGTCCCCGGCGGGGAGGGGGAGGTTGGTAGCCAACTCAAACCCAGCAGGTGGTGGTGAGGGGCCTGGTCCAAAGCGGAGGGGTGGGAACTAACGCTGGCAGACCGTTTCCAGGTCCTAAGCTCTTTTTACGAACATCAAATCTCAGCATCAGCTTTACCTTTCTGGGGGCCCCTCTCCCAACCTCCCAAGACCCTGTGAAGTCCCATTACCCACTTCCTTAGCAATATGCATTTCTTCTTGCAGGATTCAAACATGTATTGGGTGTCTTTCTTTCCCGGTAAACTTCAACTTGAGCACAGTCAAGTCTGTCCCATTTGGAGAATGGGACATTCCATTTGCGTTTATTTAGCACCTACCACAGTGCCTGGCACATAGTAAGTGCTTAATAGCGATCCATTCAATGAATTAATAAAACCTCGTGCAAGGTTGTAGGGTAAATGTTACCATTTTCCTGATTTTGCAGAGTCACCTGAAACTTGGGGAGGTAATATGTCTTGCCCAAGTTGACACAGACAGTGAATGTCTGAGCTAAGATTGAACTCGAGGTTTTCACAGGCCTTGCACATTTGCTTTATATTAAGATCAGCCTAAAAATGTTAAAGACAATTTTTTAAAATAAAGAAGCTGGAACCGTTTGGCCAGAATCCCCTCTCCACTCCCAACACAGCCTGATTTGTAGCGAAGGAGAGGCTGCGCAGAGCTTTGTGCAACCCACGCAAGGCACAAGGCAGAGAAGAGACAGGGGCGGCCCTTGTCCCTCAGCTGCCAGGGACTGGTTCCTCCCAGGGAGGCCCCCTCCCACCCTGTCCCTACCAGGGCAGGACTGGGATAAAAAGTCTCTGGAGAACAAAGACCACATTTTCCCCTGTGAAGCAGAGAGGCCAGTGCTGGGGAAACAATGGCCTTGCTGGGATCAAAGAGAGCTGGGCCCAGAATGGGGACAAAAGCTGATCCCCAGCTAGACAGCTCTGCTCCTCCTCTTACAAAGGTCTCCGGAGAGCACGCAAGCAGGGTCCTTCCAGGCTCACCCCACCTTCCCACCCGCCTCACCTCCCAACTCCTCTCCCCTCCCCCAACACAAGTCCTGGAAAGCTGCCTAATGCCTCTCCCTCAACCAGCCATGTTCTTTTCCAATCTAGGCCTTTGCTCAGGAACATGATCCTTCCCTGATTTCCTCTTAAGTGCACTTAGGCTTCAGCATGTCAGCTCAGAATCTGCTTCCTCTCTGCCCTCTGTGACCCTTTGCTTCCTGCATCAATTGCACCCTGCTATGCACTTACCCGGAACCAGGTCCTGCCTCGAGTACCAGCACTGATCACACTGAATTATTACCCCCAGTGTCAATGCCTGCCTCCCCCACCAGACTGTGACTACATGGAGGCTAAGACAACTTCTTAATGATTCATCTAGCACAAAAAGAGATAGATGGGTAAGCATTTGTTGAATGAATAGCAATAAATGATGTAGAGTGAGCTCTTCTAAGGCCTGGAAATCCATTTGGTTACATGGTTTTTTTGTTTGGTTGGTTGGTTTGTGTGTGTGTGTGTGTTTGGACAAATTAAAACCTCTCTGATCCCTAATATTTTTCATTTAATGTTATTCAACTAAAATTCTTCAAGAGCCTCCTCTATTCAAGGTACTGCTGGCTGCTGAGAATGAAATGGACAGCAAAACAAAGTCCATGCCCTCATGCAGTTAGAGTCTAATGGCCAGGGACAGGGAGACAGATGTTAATCCATTGCATAATTAAAAATCATGATAAATGCTGTGAAGGGAAAGCACGGGGCAAGGCAATAGAAGAAACTATTATTACGAGCATCAGTATTTGCCAAGAGCCCACCATGTTGCCAGGTTTAGGCCTTGGGAGAAAGACATCAGAGGATTATGCATCTGTTGGAAATAACCTAGCTTATAAAGGGCAAAACTGGTACAGGCTGGGAAGGCTTCCCTGAGGAAGTGATAGCTAAGCCAAGTCTAAGGAAGGGGTGAACCAGCATCAAGGAGGCAAAAGGCCGAAGGTGAAAAGACTCAAAGTTTTCTATGATTGATAATGGGATTTGGTTGCCCATGGGAAAATAAGTGCCTACACACTAAAATACCCATAGAGAATGTGGTAGCAGAAGTTAACAGAGCAATCTAGAGTGTGTGAAGATCAGACTCAAATGCCAAGGGAGACTTTGGGCTTCACCCAAGGTCAGCCCATGCCTCTGGCAGATGGAGGGAAATGGAACCCCAGAGCCCTGGACCCAAGTCTACCCCCTCACAATGCCCTTCAACTACGAGCCAGGTTGGGAAGACCCTTCTCCAAGCCCAATGATGGGCCTCTGGGATTGAAGACCAAAGCATCCCCAGGATGTGCCCCCTTACAAGACCATGCTCAACCCGGAATTTCCTATAAAGAAATTATCATTTAGCATAGCAAAGATAAGTGATGTCTTATAATGCTGTGCTCATTCAACAACCATTTACAGTTTCCAGTGCACTTTGCCATAAGCTTTTCCTAAAGGCAATTGATTGTCAAGCCTTAGGTTTCACTGAGATTGCATTCTAATCAAGTCTTCTTATTGATGATATGGACAAGTTATTTCACCACTCTGAACCTGCATTTCCTCATTTGTCACTTGGGACCGATGCTCCCGATGGGCAGGACCATGTTTAAGATGATATATTATGAGTCTCTTCGGCTGCCATAACAAAGTACCAAAGACTGGAGGGCTTAAAGAACAGGAATTTATTGTCGCACAGTCCTGGAAGCCAGAAGTCCAAGGTGAAGATATATCAGCAGGGTGGATTTCTTCTGAGGCCTCTCTTCTTGCCTTGCAGGTTATTATCTTCTTGTGTCTCTACGCAGTTTTCCCTCTGTGCCCTGATTTCTTCTTTTTATAAGGTCATCAGTCATATGGGATTAGGACCCACTAATAACATCACTTTCATCTACTTAAAGGCCCTGTCTCCAAGCACAGTCACATTCTGGAATACTGGGGGTTAAGACTTCAGCATGAGTTTGCAGGCAACGCAATTCAGTCCATAGCAGATGGAATGATGTTTCTAAATTTCTGCATGATACCTAGCTCACCTCTATGACATTGTTGTCGTGGGTAGGAATGGTGAGGTGAATAACCACCAATTTTCCAATCATGTGCTATAATGGACAAATGAGGGCTGCCAGGTACCCTAGGTCTTCATCCTACGTTGCTGCCTGGATGACCTTGGCAAGACCTTGGCACCTTCCCCTCAGTACCAACAAAAGGGATTCACCTCCTAGGGTCTACATTTTGTTCCTCCTCACATAGTTCCATTGTTTAAAAGAGAAACTAAAGTCCTCAGAACTGGCCACTCCAACAGCAGGATGGGAAGGAGGCTAAGCTTTTGCCATTTTCGGAAACAACCATCCCAAGGCTCACTCACAGAAGGATCAGCTTCCTGCTGCTGCTCTGGTCATGTAGTTGAAGCGACTCCAGAAAACATTCTCCTCCTTACCTTTCCCCTGCTTCCCTCCCCAGCAAGTGGGAGATCACATTTTTGCCTAAAGGCAATAAGTTATACTATTATCAGGCACAGAAGGCATAACACAGGGAGCTGCTGGCTAAAACTCAGCTGCCCCAGGTCACCTGCAAGGATCTTGGACAAGGGTCATTCACCCAGCAGCCTGCCCTGTCCCGTCCTGCCCTGGCATGCCCAGGATGGCGCTAACCCTCCAGGAGTGGTGGGAAGGCCAGAATATCACCTTTCAGGTAAACTTCTTGTAGTGCTGCTGTTTAGTGAGACACTAAAGTTGTTGGTTTTTTGTTTGTTTTTTTTAAACACTATCAGCACATCCTATTTGCAGCATGAGCCCAGACAGTTCCTAAAGACTGGCTTGAGTCTATTGTGTTTGCTTCCTCTTTAAATCCGGTCAGATCAAGATAGTTGTGCCAAAAGAGATGAGTGAGCAGAGGAGTGATGCTGAAATGATACTTTGGCGCAACAGGGGGTTAAAAAAAAAAGAGTTTTGAAAAGTTGTTGATTAATCATTTGACCAGTGAGGCCTTATTTGGAATTAGTTCTTTGTGCTTTATTCTGAGTTCCATATTTTGTACTGCTTTTCAAACTGACCCATGCTCATGGGAGAAAATTGGGGAAAAAGAAAAAATGTAAAGAAGCACACAGACATACAATTCAAAAGTCCGTCATCTGAAAATAATTGTTTTAATAACTGTTCTTAGTGTTTGGGATGTATTTTATTCATCTTATTTCCTGTGTAATTGAATTGAGGTCATGCTAGAGATAAAATCCATGTTTGCTTCGATATTTTAAGCTTTTTTGAGGTATAACTGGCATATCTGTTTTTTGGGTTTTTTTAAATTAGGGACAGAAGCATCAATGTGTGGTTGCCTCTTGCAACTGGGGACCTGGCCTGCAACCCAGGCATGTGCCTTGACTCAGAATCAAACCTGTGACTCTGGTCCACAGGTCAGTGATCAATCCACTGAGACACACCAGCCAGGGCTAATTGGCATATTTTACTTGTTTTAATTAGCATTTTATCACAGGCATATTTTGAAGAAAAACTTTAATGTGTAAATAATATTTTAACATATTGATATATCACTAATACTTAGCTATTCTCCTGTTGTGAATGTGTCAGTACTATTTTCTGTTTACTGTTTGGGCTGTTGTAAGTAATGCTAGTTTGGACATCCATGTTCTTTTATACACCTTTTCCCTAAGGACATAGCACATCCTTAATTTCATATTCTGTATTCTTGAAGTAACACCCAGAATTAAGTAGTATTTGCATGGGATAGATGAGGATCTCAGAAGCTGAGTGATAAAAGACAACTGAATCCAGAAATTAGAGATGATTCCTGTTCAATCAAAGAAAACATGTGGTATCATGGGCCTGACCTAAGAGAAGTTGGATTTGAATTCTTGCTCTATTACTTACTAGTTGTGTTACTATGGATAAGTCATGTGTGATCTGTGAAATTCAATTTCCATGAATTTAAATCATGTAAGATTGATCTGAGGATTAGAGGTAATGTGCACTTAGTATGTGGTTTGGTGCATACCAGGGGCTCAAAAATAGTCCACTACTATTTCTAAAGCTAGATTAGGGCTCTCTCACCCTGGACTCAGCCATGTTGGATATTTAACCAGAGTTGGGACACCCACCTGTCCAATACATGGTGGAGGCAGCCAGAGGTTGAAGTAATCTCTAACTCACATTGTAAGAAAAATGTGAGCCAGAGTTAGCCCTGGACACAAGACCTGGCTCCATTACTTAGTAGCTGAGGCATAAGGACAAATGACTTAACCTTTCTGGGCCTCTGTTGCCTTTTTTGTAAAAGTGGGGATAATACTAGTGCACTCCTCACTGGGTGACTGGGAGAGGAAAGAAGGCGGTGGGGTGCAAGCATTTGGTCTAACTCCAAAACTTTCCACCAAAGCCCATGAACTTTACGATCATCGTTCCAACTCAACGATATGATGATTGATTCTCTGGAGGTTGCACAGAGAAAATAAATTATGTTTTTGATAAAATGCTGCCTTTCATCCTCCACCGCCCTTCATAGCAATCACTATATTTTATAATGTTGTTTAAAGAGAGAGCCAGCCAGGATGACCAACGCATGCCTAGAGTTTGGAGAGGCTTAGGATGCTGTCTGTGAAACTGTCTTTCATCTCCTAGGAATGTCTTTGGTATTCCCAGAGCCAGGGTCAGAGACTGACGACACTTGCCCAGCTCCCTCAATGCAGGGTATGGGATACTCACTGGTTTTGGACAGCTGACCCTTTGGGCTGGAATGCAATGAGGTTGGCTTGGCACATCTTCTATCAATTTCCTTGAAAAAGAAATATCCCAGAGGCGGCCTGCATTCATTCATCTGACCTCAACCATCCCGGTATCTTTGGGATTTTATCTCTTCATTGATCACAGCAACTAATTATGCCCATCACTCACATGCTACTTACGTGAGGCCAGACATTCCTGGTCCTCCTTAGGCTTCCATCGGTCGCTCAGGAATGAACAGGAATTACACTCAGAGGAAGAGGTGGCTGTAGCCACTTCGCTCCATAAATTCTGATTTGGTGCCTTCGTAATCAACATCACCTTTCCTCCATTGAAAATGCAAGATTTATATCAATCCTCCATCAGTCTCCTTAAAGCAGAATTGGTCAGTTGAAAGCTTTGAAGGCAGGTAGATCTGATGATAAATACTATTTCTGGCATTTACTTGTGACATAAGTCAAGGTGTTATGTAGACAAAATGATGTATGTAGACCTTTAGCCCACTGCCTAGTCCGCAGTGAACACTCTCTAAAAGTTGGCTGTTACTTAGCTGTTGCTCTGGCTGCATGATCTTGAGCCATTCGCATAGCCCTTCTGAGCCTCAGTTTCCTCATCTGGAAAAATGGATCATCTGAAAAAGGTGGTTGAGGAGAAAGCAATAGATTTCGCACTTGGAGCCAGCTAGTTCATGGCTTACTTCTTTCACTTTGTAAAGTGTTTCATTGGCATGTTGTTTAAAGAAACCTCAGAGCTTCCGGTGCTCTTCCTCCCAAGTACAAACAGTAATGCTCACTTTTAAGGGTTGCTGGGAGAATTAGAGATATCTGAAAATTTCCAGGCATAAAGAGCAATTATGACATTATTTCTGATGGGTGACTGGCAGAATGATTACCACTTTAACTTTGAACAGCAGCAATTTAAATTTGGTGTCTAAAGCCACTGCCTTCTTCAAAGAGCGGAACAGGGTAATCACCAGCCAACCTCGCAGCAAGCAGACACTGAGGTGGGTGCTGTGGGTCCAGCTGATGTGCCACATAAATTAAACGAGAACTAGGCTCAAATTACACAGACAGCCACTAAGCGCTTCGGTGGGGAGGTAACCACAGTTCCATCGGTCCATCCCAGCCTCTCCCTGCTCTGGTCCAGGAGTGGAGTAATTCAGGCCCAAGACCTGAATTCATGGACTAGCCAAAATAAGATAGACTCTTGGCCTCTAGTGTCATCCTAGCCTCAACTCCCACCGTCACCGTGGTCACCCATCCCCTAAAAGCAGCTTTGTCACATGATCCCCTCCCCCGTCACCAACCTTTAGTAGATCCCTAATATCTCCCAAATGAAATTCAAATTTAAAGCATCAAGTCAGGGTCTTCTAGAATTTTCCACCACATATCCTGAGGAGACTTCATCATGTAGTCATGTAGTGCCCAAGCTGTGTGGAGCACATTTCCTGGAGGAAATGAATGAATACTGTTCCTTGGACACTACAAAATAAGAGCTGGTGCTAGACACTTCCAGATGTTTCAGTTAATTCTCACAATAACCACATGAAGAAGACATTCTTAATCATCTCCATTCTGCAGATTTGGAGACGGAGCCCAAAACCAAGCAACATAGGTAGAGTCTCTGAGCCCACTTCCTTGTGTGTGAAATGGGACCCTAGGGATGCCTCCCCACAGGAAGTCAGGGGGCTCTCCCCAAACATTGTGAGGTGCAGGGCTTCTGCCAACATCACCTCAGCTTGAGCGATGGTATTCCTTCTGGCCTCATCTACTTCATCCGTAGCTAAGCTATAGTGACCTGCATAATGTCTGCAACTAGTATGGATTTAATACAAATCTGCAAATATTTCTTGGAACCTGGATTCATTACCAGGTTCTCCTTGTAAAGTAAGGAGCAGGCAACTCCCACTGGCCTCAACTAGGGCAGGCCTGCCTGTTATACATTCCTGAAGTTCCACTGTACTTACCTTATAGTTCTTATAGCTATTCATAGTGGGAACACAGAAGCTGTACTAGAGTTTATGACGGTAAGAATTACGTCTAATGTGCTCAACACCATATCCTCAGTGTAGCTGATTCATATGTACCGAATGAATAGGTAAATGAATAGGACTGTTTTACCTGACACCACTAATTGTAACAGGAAACAACAGTTGAGAAAAGACCTGTAGGTTCACATTGACGCAACCCAGAAAATGCTAGCCAAGGTTGGGTAAGTCATAACAGTGATAAGGAGACAACGGTAAAAGTTAGTTTTGGCTCCCAAGGGAACAAAGGTTCAGCCCCCAAGGACTTGACCTCAAGTCCCACCTCTATCTGAACTTACATCGCAGGACCTTGGGAGGCGCACATCTTTTTCCTGGGTTCTGTCACATTTCACCTGAGAGGTGAGATGAGATCAGGAGAGCTTGCAACACTTTTCCAAATCTGACAGTCACATTTCTCCACTGGCTAATTCCTCTTGTTCCAGTTTTTTAGGACATTTTGAAAATAGCTGAAATTGTTTTCTGAATATTAAGGCATTAGAGGTAGCTACTGAGTATAAAATATGTGTTGCCCCCACTTTGCAAAGAGTTAGGATATAAATAATTCAAAAGGAAAGAGAATCCCCAAAGCTTAGGGTGAGGGTTTGTAGCAATCCGAAGGGATTCTCAAGCCTCTCTTTTCTGTCCTTCCTCCCTCCCTCTGCCTCTCCCTCTCTTCCTCTTTGTCTCTTTCCATCTGTCTCCATTTATCTTACACACGTACACACACGCACGTACCAAACTGACTCCGCAACCCTCTGAAGAACTGCCCCACCCCCCAAAAAAAACCCAAGGGGTTGGCAGAAGGATTGCCATTTATTCTGCTCAGTCCCTCCTCGCCATCTCTTCCCCTGTGCCCATCCTACCGCCACCGAGCACTGTGCAACACCTCCTCAAAATCACCTGGCACGGGGGTTATAGTTTGTCCAAATGCAGATTCCCAAGCCCCGCGGATGATCTTTCCGGGTATTTTTCACCTACTCCTCACACCCCCACTTCTTGTGCTCACTAAGTTCTGAGGCTCACTGTGTAACTGTTTCACCTAATTTGAGGACTATTCAACATGCCAAGCTCTTCACATGGTAGCTTGAAGCATATGAAATTGCCACCATCCAACCATTTGCGACCTTTAAAAAGGCACAGTTTCGTATGGTTCAACCTGAGCCGTCGGTGTGTTTAATTTAAACCTCCGCACACCTGTCAGGTAGGCACAATAGTTCCTATTTGACAATAAACAACCTGAGGCCCCGAGAGCTTGCTTGCCCGCTGAAGGACACGCCAGAGGCAGAAGGAAGAGGCGGGACTCCGAGGCATGTCCATCTGTCTGCACAGCTCCTCTACTCCCGAATTTCCCACCACCGCTCCTCAGGACAGCTGAAACACTAGACAGAGGTGCAGCGTCTCCATCACAGTGTCCGAGGTTGGCGCCACCTCTCGCTCAAAACAGGGCCATGAGCTGGTCCCTCGAGGCCTGGGGCTATGTGCGTAAGTTTTCAGAAAGCTTTGTTTCTTGTCAAAAATGAAATGATGTTTTTCCTGGAATGGCTTTTGGAAGGGAGCATGATTGCTGATTAAATATGAAGTGGTTTGAAACCGAAGTGTCTCTCCGAATAACGTAATGTTTACTCCTGACTGGGAAGGGGTGCCAAAGGACTGTCTCCTCAGGGTTATTTACGTGTCCTGGTCTCCAACATCGCTTCGCAAGCTGCTTCAGTGACCTTCTCTGGGTTTGACACCCCCAAGGGATTGTGACCTGAAGTGGCCTGAGGACTGGGATGGAGTATGGCTATCCCCAGAGCCATCAGCTCTGCTGGCTGAACCCTGTGCCTGCCCAAAAATTGGCTGCCCTTCTTCGTGCCTGGTGGAGGAGGCAGAAACTTACAGACACACACTCTCCTGTCACCTTAGCTTGGGACCAGGAACCCTAGTCTGAGAGGCTGAGAAGTCCCAGAGGAGGGTAGAAGGAAAAAGCGAAGCATTGTTGAATTACTCAAAGACCCCTCAATACGGTCATTCCTGTTGCCATTTTATGAATAAGAAAAACCAAGACCCCCTACCCCAAAATTAATACTTTTCCCAAGGTCACACAGGATTTGACCCCAGGACTGTCTGATTCCAAAGCCCCTGTTTATTTCAGGAGGGATGGGGAGGCAGCAGGAAAAGGGGGCTTATTTTATCCTAAGCACAATGGTAGACAACTTCCTCTCCATCATCTTCTACCACTCCTTTAAAGAAGGTATACTTAAACCCATTTTACAGATAAGAAAACAGAGGTTCAGAGTATAAGAGTATTTACTTAAGGCCACAGGCAGGTAATAAATAGGAGAGCCAGACAAATTCTTACTTCCCACACCATCATGCCCCTCATGCCCCTCTTCCTAACTTTGCCACTAATTGGTATGAAATTTTGAACCAACCACATGCCTCTCTCAACCTCAGTTTCCCCTTCTGTTATCATGAAAAGGCCTCAAGGGTCTCCCAGGTTTATAAATACATAGGAGGTGACAGAAGCCAAACAGAACAGTCTTTACACGTGAGTAAGATCAACTGGCTCCTAGATGGGTAACGAATAAATATTATTTAAGAAGCCGGCCCTTGCGCTGTCTTATAGAGGGAAATAATGTCAGAAAATACCAAATGTTGGTCACGGGGGAGAGGCTGGAGGAGTTAGGTAAGGAGTGTTTGGGAGAAACAAGAAGCTTCAAGACATCTTTGGGAAGTCCCTGAAATAGCTCATGGGGCCCTCACACAAGCAGGGCAGGGATAGTGCGGGTGATCTGGGAGGTTAGGCGCAGTGACTCTAAACTTGCTTAGAAGAAAGAAGATATTTTCTGCCCACCTGCCTATAACAAATGCACTCCCAGATTACCATCCCCAGTTGTTTCACGCCCCCCCCCCCCCCAATCTGCAAGAGTCAGGGCTTCGTGAGCCCCTTGCAAACGCTCAGTCCTGGGGCCACCCCTTACAGTGGAGGCTGTCAGCCCTACCCCTGGGAAGGGAAGGAAGTCTTTGGTTGCAATATCCCAGTATACCTCATATACAATCATTAGAAATAATACCAAAAATAAAAATAAAAAGGAGAATAAGGACCGTAAGAACAATAGCCAGCACGTACGGAGCTCTTAGTGCCAATGCACACAGCACATTAATCCCTACAATTCTATAAAATACGTACTCTTGGTGTGCCCATTTTTACCAACACAACTCCCTGAGGCCCAGTGAGGTTGAGTAACTCATACAAAAGCACGCAGAAAGTCCATTTGGCCTGAACTTTTGGGCTGCCCTTCATTAAACCAGGAGGCCTCCTAGAGGAACTGCACCAACTTGTGTTTCTTCCCCTGTATGAATGGTGCCACCTGGTCAAGGTATTTAACCTCTCTGAACCTAAGTTTCTTTATCTGTAAAATGGAGCTGGGTGGCGACCAAGAAGATGAGATCCATTCCAGTGTTTAGCCAGTGATTCCACCACCATTCATGGGCCCTTGTTTTGGCATATAAGGCAGGGAGCTGGGTCTGAGGCCTGGAGCTCAATGAGAGTCTCCAGGGACAAGATACAAAAAAACACAGATGTTGCAACTACAAAAGACAGCTTACTAAGCATTATTAGAGAACTGTTTGCACACCCAGAAGCACTGGATAAATAACTGGTGTTCTCACAAGCCTTAAATAAATTATTATTATTGCTTTTTATTGCAACATCAAAGGCTCATTTCCCTTCTGCATTGGGCTTCCTGGGATCTCCCTTGAGATCCCACATCCCTGGTTTCAGAACTTGCAACACACTAAACTTTTCTTTCTTTCTTTCTTTTTAAACACTCCTGGAGCCTACAGCCTGGAAAATCCCAAAGGTGAGTCAGAAGCTTTCAGGAAAAGTGATAAAGTCAATACTCCTTAAGCTCCTGGATTCTCCAAACTCTGCCAGAACAGGACTGGCTGGACCCCCTCCATCCCCGTGGCAGCTGAAGAAGAGGGCACCCAGCCTGGGGGTCTAGATCATTCAGGTTCAACATGCCCCTTAGCTTTGTCAGTTGTGGATTCCTGAGCAAACTCCTCCAAGCTCAGTGTCCTCATGTATAAAGCAGGGAGAAAATATTGATCCTCTCTTCCTCCCAAGCCTGCCATAAAAATTAAATGGGAAAGTCCTGTATTGTGCAATTCTATTCCTATAATAGAGAATCCATTCTTCTTTATTTAATGGGCATACACTTGACATCACAAACTGGCCGTAATACCTAACATTTATTGCATACAACTTTCATCATCAAATTAGTTCATAATTCCATATATTTACTTTTATATACTACATATACTAGTTAATATTAACACTTAGTTTTACATGTATGAATTTAGTTTATATCTGGAAGTTAATATATGGAATCATAAAATACAGTTTTACATATATTTACTTAATCCTCACAACAACCCTCTAAGTAGATATTTTCTGTATCCACATTTTACAAATGGGGTGACACTCATATAGAGGTTAAGTGACTTCATTAAGGCTACACAGACACAGATGACAAATGAAAAGCTGAAATGAACCCAGAATCTGCGCTCTTGGCGTCTCTATTGTACTACCTAGCTCTCCATGGGCAGGAAATGGTTCCTTCCTTCAGAGGGTTCCCAGTCTGGTGGAAAGAAAGACAAGTACTCAGACAATTACAGTATAATATGATATATGCTGTGACGGGGTAAGCACAAGAGGTCACTGGAGTCAGATAAGGGGCTCCAGACTAAACCTGGGGGTATCAAGGAAGGCTTCTTGGAGGAAGTGCGTATGGAGTAACAAATTTATCTTGGCCAAAGCACCAGGTATGGGACAGCTCAGAGGTGAGAACTAGGCTGGTGCATGAGAATAATGCGCATATATTATTCACCATCAGCACCACCACCACCAACCCACATGATCTGGTGCTGTTACAGGTTGCACTCTCGGTTCTCCTGGTTCAGAATGCACACTTGTGGAGCATAACCAGTACATCCAACACAGTGCCACTGTGTTATATCATTCCTATGCTCCACAGAATGGTGATCTGTGCCTTGGGCACTATGCGCGCCTCTCACAGAGAAGCAATACAAAGGTCAGACAAACCTATATACTTGTTCAGGGCTCCCAGAGCAAGTAAGCAGCACACCAGGCCTTGAACCTATCTGACTGGCCTGCGTGACCCAGCTCATCCAGCTCTGGCTGTAGATACAATAAACCACTTTCTCTTTTTCTCCTCTCTTTGCCCTCTCCCCTGCCACAAGGCCTCTGAGTCTTATACTCTGACCTCCCAGGGTTTCCTTGATATGAGGCAGCCTTCCATGACCAACAGAAGTGGTCATGAAGCCATCTCCCCATTACCACAGGAAGCCTAGTGCACTACTGCAGTTCTGCAGGCCTGCGGTCCCAATAGCAGTAGGTTTGCTCCTCCCACCCTCCTAACCAGAGGGTGGCATCACAATAATGGTTTCTAGTTGTAGGGCATCTACTTTATGCCAGGCACTATTTGGAGTGTTTTATAATTAATGATTACAAAGCCCCATATGGTGTGTGTCCCAAGGGTATTCCCATTTTACAGATGAGAAAACTGAGGCAGAGAGTTTCAATAAATTACCTAAGAGCACAAAGAGAGGGAGCAGCAAGGCTGGATCAGAACTCAGGCAAGGTGGCTCTGATACCTGTTCACTGAATCTCTGCATATACATATATTATATATGTATATTAATATATGTATTTTTTTTCCCTTGTCTGAGATGGAAAGCTTGAAAGCTTATCTGATAGTGCCTGCCCCTCATTTTGAAAATAAAGAAATGGAGGCCCAGAGGGCGGGAGTGACTTGCTCAGGTCAGTGACAGCACCCACACTAGAAACCCTGACTCCCTGTCTGCTGCTCATCCCACCTCCCAGCACTGTACCCCCTCTCCTGAATGAAGCTCTGAGTGCCCCTGAATGAAAATGGGCTGACTTTCTACCTAACAGCTCAGTTATGCTGGGGTGAGCACTCCCCTCCAGAAAGCCAATTTATTGGACATTAAAGTCTCTTGCTAATGACCTATACTCCTCACATCCAAACTGGAGCTTGGCCAGGTACTCCAAGCAACTCCTTGCAGGAGTCAAGTAGCTTTTGGCTGGGGATTACCCAAAGCCAAATATTTCCAGAGGCAGGAAAATCCCTAGGGTCCCATTCCTCAGCTCCTCCTCAGCCCATAGAAAGTTGTTCTGCAGCTAGTGGGAGGTATTTTTCTTTCTTCCTCTCATGGATGACACCTGGTTAGCTTGGGGTTGCCATCACTTCCTAATCACCTTCACCCCACAAGTATTCTATAGATATAAAAACTTAAGGATGGGAAATGTCTGTATTCAACGTTGAACCAATGAGGAAACTGAGGCCAGCAAAGTCACAAAGCAGGGTCAGCAAAGGCCAGAGGCTGGCTGAAAACCCAACTTGTCCACTCTGAATTCTACATGTCTTCCACCACACTTCATAGGGTCTTCCAAACACTTTGATCAGAGTGAATATGTACTAAAAGTGTTTTCTATTATTCTTAAAATCCTAAATAGTCGTTGATGCCCTTTCAAAAACATATTTGTAGAAACAAAGAATAATAGCTCAGCAAATAACTTGTCTCCCTCTTGCCTTACTTACTCTGTTTACTCAGGATTATTGGGTTACCAAGCTGTCCTCTCCCCCTCCCCAAGGGGCTTGAGGAGGTAAATTTAGGACATATCAATGAGTTCAATGAACTAATGTTTGTGAAGTACTTCAGTTTACACAGTGTTTTCATGTTACATTTACAACAGCCTTGTGAGGTAAACACATGCCTAATGCGAGAGTGGCCATGAGGCCTGGCCATGTCTCTGCTGGACTGAGGCAAATCTAGGGCTGGATTCCAGCCCCAACACACACACACTGTGTGAGCTCAGCCCAGTTATTTATCTTCTGGAAGTCTCCAATTTTCTCATTTGCAAATGGGCATCACCCACACCTCAAAGATTTGTTGGGGAGATTGAATGAGGTAAGGCATCAAGCACATTGTAGCACTTAGTAAATGTTAGTGTTGGTTATCTTTGTACCGTTCTCTGCCAGGGACCACATTATGAAAAAGGTAGTTAACCTTGGGGTTTGTTATTCCAATACAGGCAGAAAATACAAATAAGCATTAGCCGCATTTGATAGATTCCAGATGACAAATCTGTAGTAGGAGCGAGATATGTTCAGGATCGGCATATTGCTCCAGTTAATCTAATCAGAGTGAATCCAGAGCTTGTGTTGGAGCTACTAGGAAGATGCACTATTGTTTCCTGTTGGGGGTTCACGCAGAAAATATAGGCCTGGAAGCTGGTCACCATCTTGTGGCGCTGCAGAAACAAGAGGGAAGCCAGCATGATGGAGGCTGGAAAAGGAGGAGAGGGGGCTTCCTGATGAGATCATTTGAACTTCCTCCTTAACCAAGTTCTATCCTGGGACATTTCAATTGTATAAACCAATAAATGATTGTTCCAGATAGGTGAGGGTGTCTATCACTTGGAAATGAAAGAGTGCTACAGGTTCACCCACTAGCCTTGAGGGTTCTCGAAAGAGCAAGAGAAACACTCATTTACTTGCTGAGTGACAAGGGCTGGATGATGTCATCACAAAGAGATACACTGGGCATCTCGGGGAATTTTGGAAATGTTCTACTTCTTAAACTGAGTAGTAGGTGTTTCTTATGCTGCCCTTTGTGCTTTGCATGGATCAAATATCTCACAATATATTTTTTAAATTCTACCAAAAGTAGTCAATTCTTTAAGAGACAACTTGGCAATGCATATCAATTACAATGCACAAATTGATTTACCAATTTAATTAGACTGCCAATTTAAAATGTATGTATCATTTAGCCCTAAAATTTCTTTTTATCCAAAGAAAATATTAAAATATGCAAAAAAGACTTACGTTCCATGCTATTTATAATTTTCAAAAATTGAAAATTACTTATGACTTTTATCAAGAATTGAAGCCCTGGCCAGGTAGCTTACTTAGCTGAAATGTCATCTCGATGCACCAGATCGAGGACTGGATGATCCTCAGTCCAGGCACACAGAGGAATCAATCAGTGAACACATGAATGAGTAGAGCAATAATCTCTGTCTCTCTCTCTCCCCCCCTCCCACTCTCTTTCAAATCAATCAATAAAAATGTTTTAAAAAGAAGGAATTGAGTAAACTATGGTAAATCCTTACAATAGTCATGAAAAAAGAATAGAGTAGATTTTTTTTACACATTGACAAGGGAAAATATCTTTCATATAAAGTTAAGTGGAAGGGGTGAGAGGTAGTCATTTCGGTCATTTAGAAATTGTATCCAGGTACCAGTAATAGAAGGCCTTATCACAATGGCTTAAAAACACAGAATTATTCTCCAATGTTAAAGCAGGACTGAGAAAAGGCAATCAGCCTGGTGAGGTTGTTCCTTTAGGTTATCAATGACTCAGGTAACTTTCAATTGGTCTGCAATGTGTGGCTTCCAACCTGAGGGCCCCTTCTTGGCTTACAACAATGACTGCTGCAACTTTAATTCACATTATGTTTTGTAGGTCAGGAGACAGACCACAGGCTGAAAAGACATGCCACCCATGTGAATTAGCCTCTTTTAGGTCATGTTCTTAGTTACATACAACCTCCCTGCTTATATGTTATTGGCCAGTACTTAACCACAAGCACACAACTTACTGGAATGGAGGCTGGGAAATGTAGTCTTTATTTCCAGGTGACAATGCATAGAGCTAAAAGTCAAGATTCTTCACTAAGTCGCCAGTGTGTGTAGAATGCAACATATACATATGTTTATGTGGGTACAGAATAAAGTTTGGAAGCATATATACGTAACAAAAAATGGTTATGTCTGGGGAGTCAAATTGGAGAGTATACCTTCACTTGCTGCTTCATATCATCCTAAACGGATGGAATTATTTTCAACCAACACATTTTATTTTTAGAATCAGAAAAAAAAGACATAAGGATATTTCAACTTTAAAGAAAAAAGAGACAATGGTGATAGAACTTAAACTTCAGAATGCATTATGTAATTAACAACAATATTTCATGCCAAGGTTTAGCATATGCATTTATACTCACCAAGCATTCTTAGAGCCTTCAGAGTTAGTGCACAGGGAAAAAGGGAAAGGCCAACCACACTCGACATGGAACTACTTTTCTGATCTAAGGAGGTGAGAATCTCCTGAGGACACTCTCATCACGATGCAATTAAGACTTCCTTTTACAGACATTGCATCTCCTCATGAGATAGATATATTCGATGAACATTAAATGACTGCCTAGCCATCATCGGGCAATTTATTAAGCCCTTCCAACCTTTTCTCATTTAATCCTTAACAAAAACTGTCAGGCAGATACTATCCCATTTTATAGATGAGGAAACCAAGCCTCAGAGAGATGAAATAAGTCTCTTGCCCAAACGTAGCTCAACACTATGTCTATCTGACTTCCAAGGTTCATCCTTTTCTCCTCTACTGGGCTATGCCTTCAGGCTGAATCATCCCCAGCCCCTTCTCTGAAAGCCAAAGGATAGTAACTGACAAGTAACCCTCACCCAAGTTCCTTGTCTCCTATCTTAGGAGTCTCAGAGTCTGAGGCTTTCTAAAATTAGGTCGATGGTTTCCTTCCTTACCTCCAGCCAATTTTAAATAAAGGCTCTCCTATCCATCTTCCTTATTTGCCAATGTTTCCTCTGCACTTCATGGACCATCAAACCCAGCAGTATTTTTCCTATTGCCCTCTTAATTTCCTGTGGGAGTCTGATTTGTTACTCATTTTGGTCCCAGCATCTTGTGAACTTGCTAGTGGTCCTCCTTACTTGTCAGCTCTGACACAAGTTAGGGAAAGCCCTGGTGTCTTAGTCATTCCTTAGGGACAGGGCTAGGGAGGTCATGCAGCCCTTTCTACCTAACTTTGAGTGAATTTCCTGGAAGCAGTGGATGTGATGAAGAGAACATGGGCTGTGGAACCATGCAGATTTGGGTTCAAATCTAGCTGGGTGATATTTCTGAGTCATAGTTTCCTTATTTCTTTTTTTAAATCCTTACCAAAGGACATGCTTATTGATTTTTAGAGATAGGGAAAGGGAGGGAGAGAGAAAAGGAGAGAAATCAATATCAGAGAAAAGCACTGATCACTTGCCTCTGTTGTACACCCTGAGGAGACATTGAATCGAAAACCAAACCCGCAACTTTCTGGTTTATGGAATAATGTTCCAACCAACTGAGCCACAATGGCTAGGGCATGGTTTCCTTGTTCTAAAATTCAGCTGATAATACATTTTTCCAGGCTGTATCTGAGGATGAATTGAGATAATATAAGTTTTTTTTTTTTTTATCACTTAGCACCTGGGAATTGTTTAATAAGTTTTTAAAAAGATTTTATTTATTATTTTCAGAGTAAGAGGAAGGGATAGAGGCAGAGAGGGAGAGAGACACCAGTGTATGGTTTCCTTTCACCTGCCTCCAGCTACGGACCTGGCTGGAGACCTGGCTTGCAACCTGGTTATGTGCCCTGGCTGGGAATCGAACCCGCAAACTTTGGGTTCGCAGGCAGTCGCCTATCCACTGAGCCACCAGCCAGAGCTTAATAACTTATATTTCTTTTCCTTCCAAGTCTCTTGATTGAAAATGCCCCAAATTTTCACTTTAAAGCTAAGTAATATTATCATCTATTATAATTATGCCAACAATCACATGGAACAATAGCTAAAAGCACAGGTTGAAGGATAGACGGCTGGAGTCTGAATCTCAGCCCCTCGACTTAATCACTCTGTGATTCTGGGCATTTACTTCAACCCTCTGAACCTCAGTTTTCTCAACTGTGAAATGGGTTTTATGATCACATCTACCTCATGGGGTTAAATTGTTTAGAAAAATGCCTCACCTGTTGTAAGCACTCATTTTTTGTAAGCTGTTGTTATTGTCACCATGCACTGAGTTCTTGTTAAACACCAGACTCTAATCAAACACTTATGCATTCTGTCTTATTTTCACAATGACGTGGACCATATCATCCCCACCTTTGGGCCAGGGAACTGAGAGTCACAGTGCAAGAATGACTCACCTCTATTCCCACAGCTGTAAGGGGCACAGGATGGGTTCAAGTCAGGTGTTCAACACCAGAGCCCTTTTTTCACTCCACCATTAGGTTATCTCTCTCTGACTTCCAGCTCATTCTCCAAGGAGCCTCTTTGGCTCCTTTCCAACTTCCTATCCTGATATCTGAGGGACATTTCCACATTAATCTTGGTTTCCTTTGCTATTTATGTTCTGTTACCTTGCTCACAATGTATCACAAAGGTTGATTAATCAGAACTTGTGTTTCAGTGGTTATGACCCTAAAGGAAATGTTCCAGAACCTTGTCAGCCCATCCCTGATCTCAACTTATGACTGATAAGCTGTTTATCAGAGGGCAGAGGCAGCCTATTGTTGGGACACAAAGGAAGGAGGACCAGGTTAGAGGGCTCCATACACGGTGTGGGCCGCTGCTGCTGAGTAAGCCGGTGTGTATGTATGTGGTCCTTGGTAAACAGGATGGTGTCGGCCAGCTTCTGACAATAGCCACACACTGAGTGGTTACACTGAGCTGTCCAGGGGCAGGGCAGCGTCAGAGACAGTACTCTAGCCACCTAATAAGCATCAGAAATTAAAAATCATCAGTAACCCCTGACCGAGTGCTTTCCATGTGTTAAGGAAGAGGTACTCATACCTCTTGGGTATCAGGTCTCACCCCTCCCCACCTTGCTCTTGAAGCTCAGAGAATCCCAAGGAAACCAGTGTTTTCTCCACAGGCACCATGCTAATTCCTGCCTCTATTCCTCTATCCTTTTGTTTCATCATTCAACAAATACATTTTCACTACCCACTACGTGTCTTTTACCAGTTGAATTGTATTCCCCTACTCAAACTCTTATCTTGAAGTCTTAATACCTAGAGTCTCAAAACATGATCTTATTGAAAAATAGGGTCATTTCAGGGGACCCTATTTAACTGATGAAGTCACCCTGATTGTTGACATGGACCATGTTTTAGGCCACAATTCACTGAACTGGTGAACCAGCTGCCTAGATCATTACCAGTTAGACACAAGTTCTTTGAAATTACATAGCATTTTACAAATCACACTTTGACATTTCCATTTGATCCTCACAAAAGCCTGAAAGTATGCAAACAGGAAAATTGTTTGCCTTTGACAAATTTAAAAAAAAAAAAATCTTAATTCAGGGAGGTTCGTTGAATGGCATCTCACAGTCGGCAAGAAGAACAAGGACTTCTGAGCCACTGATATTTCCATTCATGCTGCTGCCTCTGCCACTAACTGACCCTCAGCATCATATCTCCAACTCTCAGACCTGAGTGGACCTTCCTCATCCTGTAGTTCAAACTCTTGCAGATAAAGAAGAAGTGGCTGAAGGCTAGTGGATCCATGCTCAGCACCCTCACCCCCAGCTGGCCTCAGTTCACTTGCTCCACAGAAACACCAGAGAGAGGCTGCTCTTTCCAAAGACATCAGGAAACACCTGCCCCTTAAAAGAAAATAAACACAAAGTAAACCGAACAGAGAAAAAAAAAAGAAAATCATTATATAGACATAGCCCTCAAATCCACTGCACTTTCTCCTTCAGAGCCCTCTCCCTTGAATACCATCAGCTTTTCCAGAGGGTTGAGTTGAAGGAGGACAGAGTGATAACAAATTCACCGACTATAGCAGCCCCTTCCATCAGCCTTTAATGAGAAACACATGGAGGTGGATGGGACTGAAGGCAAAGATGGACAGGATTCAAGAAGTTTCTCCCTTTCTGGTGCAGATGGGGGTTTGTTGTACATCTGATAGCCCAGCGTTGTTAGCAGGAAATGGCGGAGAGCAGAAGTTCCACTGAAGCCAGCACCCTCTGGTCTGCAAAGGTACAAAAGGCTTCCTCTCCCTCTCAGAAATACCATGATTTCAACTTCAACTGTCCATGTTGCAAAGTTGCCCTCTGTTCTGTCCTGAATGCCCAAGTCAATATGGATTCAACCCAGAGAGGTCAAGATCAGGTCCAGGAGCTGCACTCAGCTCTAGTCCCCTGTATGAAAAAAGTCTTGCAAGCTTACAAAGCATTTTTGATCAAGTATCACAAAACTGACCTAAAATCAAAGACTCCTTCTTGCTCACCGCCCCCCAAGCTTACTTCTATTCCTGTGTTCTCAATAAATGCCAGTATTGACCCATCATTCAGCTAGGAAAAAACTCTATTTTAATTCTGTTTCTGCCTCTATCATTCCCACAGTCAAATGGTGAGTAAAGGCAGCTGATGCTTCTACTTGTGAAATGTCTCTCCACTTTCACTTCCTCTTCATTCCTCGAGCACCTGCCCTAAGTCAGGCCCCACTGCCTCTCTTGGTGTTCTTATTATAGTCCCCCCCGCTCCCTCTGCCAACCCATCCTACCTGTTGGTGTAACCTTTCTGCGCAATTAACCAGGTGAGCTCAGTCCTCTGCTCCAACTGTTGTGTCCCTATTTCTCTTTAGACACATCTAAGGTCTATTAGAAAACATGAGGCCCTGCCTAACCCAACCACATCTCATCTACTACTTCCGCCTTCCACTTTTCTTTCTAGTAGCTTGAACTTTTTTTTTTTTTTTTTAAAGATTTTATTTCATTATTTTTTAGAGAGAGGGGAAGGGAGAGAGGCAGAGAGGGAGAGAGACATCAGTGCATGGCTGCACTTCACCTGCCTCCAGCCACAGACCTGACTGGAGACCTGGTTTGCAACCTGGCTATGTGCCCTGGCTGGGGAATCGAACCTGCGACCTTTGGGTTTGCAGGCCGGCGCCTTATCCACTGTGCTACCAGCCAGGGCAAACTTCTTGTACTTATAATCACATCACACCATTTATCATCTCTATTCCTTTCCTCCTATTATTCCCTTCTCCTGGAATGCTTCCCTTCCTGAAGTACCTCCTGCCCCTCCCACCCTGGCATTGCTTAATTGCTACTATTCTTTGAGGTGAGCACAGGTATCATCACCTTGAGAAGGCTTTGACAGATCTCCCTTTCCTCATCCCAGCCCTACCCCTGAGGTATGTGCCTTCTCCGTGCTCCTGCAACAATCTCTAACTCCATTATGCCCCCAGAGTGACAGCCACATGTTCATGTGCCTTTCTTCTCACTTGTCTGTGAGCTACTCAAGGGCTGGGGCTCCATTCTCTTTATTGCTACATTATCAAAGCCCTGGCAAAAAGTGAGAACCGAATAAATGTTGAATGAATGAGTGAATGATTAAGGGACTTGATGTGACTTATGAAGGAAAATAAGGAGTCTGGGATAATTCCAGGTTTGAGGATACAAGTAGTTGGATACTGGTGCTTTTCTTAAGCATTGGAAATATACAGTAAATAAAGGGTTGGGGAGCAGCTGGCTGCCCCCATCAAGCAGGGACTTCCACTAAGCAGTTGGATCTATGTACACATCTGGTGTTCAGGAAAGGACTTCTCTAGATGAGAGATATCTGGAAAACCACTGCACTGGGAAAATTCCTCAGAGAAGGGTCTACAGTGAGAAAAACAGAGGGAATGCTGAAGAACATTGGCATTTCAAGATTGGCAGAGAAAGACAATTCCATGCAAATGACAGACAGGGAGTGACCGGAAAGGTAATCCCTGCTCTGCCAGAGTGTGATATCAGCCAAAGCAAGGGAGGAATACATTCCAAGAAGAGTGACCCGTTTCCAAATGCAGCAGCCATGACCATGCTTATTAACTGATGGGCAAGGTCTCATTTATAATCTAGCCCTTGCCTGTGTCTCCCACCTCATCCTCTTGCAGCATCAGTTCCAGCCTGTCCGCATAGCTTAGGGTTCCCTTCACATTTCACGTCATTTCACCCTCCCACACCTTTGCTCACTCATTCTCTCTATCTGTCAGGTCTACATCACCCACATCCACTCACCCCATCATTAATCAAATGCCATCTTGAGCTTTTCCTTCTGCAAAGCCTTCCCACCTGGTCCCCACCCACTGAAGTGAGTGGACCACTCCCTCCTCTAGACCTCCATTCTTCTGTGAACTTGGCTCTAACTCATTACCTGTAATACCATATTTTTGTCCCCATGACTATTTTTTTCACTAGATTGAGTCATCTGGGGTACAAGCTGTCTTATTTATCTCTATAATGCCAATACCAGACATAGAGTCTGGCATAAAGTCAGAAGCCCATATATTTTATTGAATGACAAAGAATGAATGAAGAACTTTTCACATCAGCATCACCCAGAGAACAGATCATTAAAAGTGCAAAACTCAAAATCTGGTTAATCGAAGGCTCTTCTTTATTGGGTTTTGGTTAACTGAGGCTCCACTGGAAATGCCTGGGTTGATGTTATTTATACAAGATACATTAAGTGAGTTTTGCCCTGGCCTATATAAGCTATTGAACGTGGATGCAAATAAAATAATCTGGGTGGGAGGCAGTACCTTTGTGGAGTTATACAGAAATATCCGTTTATGTTGAAGCTACCAAATTGCCTTTCCCTTGCCTCTGTTGCACTGACGGTGTCTCATAAATGTTAAATAATCACAGTGACCATGCTCAAGGGGGAGTAAGTGGTCATAAAAGCAAGCTTTTATGAATACTTCCCTGTGTCTCCTGGTGGGTGGTGAGAAATTGAGCAAGCCTGATGGCCAGAGGTCTCCATACAAGCTGCATCTGAGAGACCCATAAGCTTGGGTGGCAGGAAGGGGGTCCAGTCACAAGCCAGGATGCTCAGCCATTGATGGATTGAACAAGGCCACCCACACTGAGCCTTCTGGAATCCATTGGTGAGTCACGAGCCAAAAGATTATGTCTTCAATATGAGCCATCGGGCCTGATATCAAGGCATTTCCTGCTTACAGCTCAGGGTAGCCTTCCTTAATGATGCCTGTAAGTCCAGGCAATAGCCAGATGAGAGAAAACCCCTACATAGAACATGATTTCCTAAGCCTTTTACGTTTGATTCTATAGTCTCCAGAAGACATCAGTTTACATTCATCCCATCATTTATCTGCTGTATGTATTCATTCCATTGACATTAATGGATGTTAGAAGCACAGAAGTAAATAAGACATGGTTCACACCCAACAGTAGGCAGATAACACATTACATGAAAATGGATATCTTAAGTATGGTATAGCTATAGAGGTATGTACAAAGCAAAGAAAGCGGACTATAGGGTGTTATTTGTATGGAGTTTAAAGGATGAAGAGAATTCCACCAGGCAGGTAAAAGGGAAGAAGAGAAGGTGCCAGGTAACCAGGGGTACAATTAGATACATAGAGTGAGAGGAGTACTGAATTGGGGATTAGGAACAGGACCTCTACCTTACATTATTCTGGGGTCCCACTCACATCAGAGTCTACGGAGGCACGGAGTGCAAAACCTGTTAATTATATGCTCCTTGTGGCCCAGTTCCAGAGACTTGAGTTCAAGTCCTGATCTGCTATTAACTAGCTATTGGGAAATGCTCTTTCTGGTTTTTAATCTCTTCAAGTGTGGGATAAAGGACTGGATGGCTTCCACACAGCCTCTTTTCTCTGAAGTCCTCTGTGAATCTGACAGGAAATTATGTAGGAGTTAAAACTTGTCATTTCTAGACTGAATTAGGCATTGTCCTTGGAAGTGAGACTTTAATCTTCCCCTGATTCTTGATTTCTGCACATTTTTACATAAGTTGATTAAACATTGATGCATAGAATATTAGCACCAAAAGGGAAATTAAAGATCATTTAATCCAAGTGTTTCATTTCTGAGAACGTGAGACTGGAACTCAGAGACAGTAAATGATGATCCACCGAAAGTCATTTTGCAAGTTGGGTCAGAACCACAACTCAAAATAAGAATATTATTTGCCCCAACCCAAGTTTGACCTCAGCTCCCTCTAAGACATTGTAAACTCCCTGGCCCAAGTTTCAGGTTAAAAAAAAAAAAAAGTAGGAAGCAAAACCAGCATCTTATTAAGAAGTGTAATGTCGGTAATGAAGCCTGCCTGCAGATCTCTCATGCCTCCTCGCCACTGTGCTCCCACTCTGCTGACTCCGGGTGGGCAGTAGGCAGTTGACCAGACCTGCAGACCTAGGACCATTGCACATAGCCCCCTGATATTTCTTTGAAATATGAAACTTCCAAAACCTGTTCCATGTAATTAACTTGAATCTATGGATAAATTTAACTCACTTTAGATATGATTAAAGCATTCTTAGCACCAAAGGAGAAACCCAAGTGATTCTAGTTCTTTCCTCTCTGCCTCTCCCATCCTTTCATTCCGATTCTGAAACACCCTCTTCTCTCCATCCTCACTGACTGGCTTCAGAGCCACACCCTTGGTTTCTTAGGTTATTGCATTAGTTGTCTAACTAGTCTCCTTCCTCCCATCTGTCTTTCTCCTCTGTGCTACCACCACATGGTTTTGATGAACCAGGGACACTCCCATACTTATCAGATAAAACCCAAATTCTTTCACAAGGCATACCACACCTTTTATGATGTTCTCCCAACCACCTGTCATTACTTATCTCTGCCTTCAAGATATTTCCTATATGCCTGGAATGCTTCCCATCCTGAAACCTATCAGATATTCCTCCTGTTCTAGACTGCTCCCACTACCATAACAGAAAACTACACACTGGGTAGCTTCAACAACAAAAATTTCTTTTCTTACAGTTCTGGAGGCTAGAAGTTCAAGTTCAAGGTGGAAGTGAGAGCTTCAGTTTCTGGTGACAGCTCTCCTTCTGGCTTATAGTTGTCTCCCCGCTGCGTCCCCACATGGCCTTTCCTTTGTGTGCATCATGAGGAAACTCTCTAGTGTCTCTTCCTCTTTTTATAAGGACATCAATCCTAAGGGATTAGAATTCTATCCTTATGACCTCATTTAACCTTAATTACCTCCCTATAGGCCTTCCTATATCTCCAAATAGAGTCACATTGAAAGTTGGAGCTTTAACATATGAATTGGGGGAAGGGCACATATCAGGCCCTTCATGGTAGCTTTTATCTATATGTATGTATTACAATCATTTGTTTTCATGTATGTCTCCTCCACCTGCTTCTGAGTTCTCGAGGGAGCTTAGAATCACTTCTGAATCCTTCTGTCAGTGAGGACCGGCACGAGCTTTGGGAGGCTGGAGATTTAGAAAATGTGGTAGTCCCTCATGAAGCAAAGGATTAAAAATTAGGTATGAAGTACATTTAGAACAGACTCATGCAAGTGAGGGGCCCTGAAGCTTTAGCTTTACTGCTTTGCAGTTTGTTTTGCTTCTGGGCTCATAATAAAAAGTCTTGTTAGGGTGGACCCTGAGAGGGACAAGTCATTTGATATGAACCCTGACAAGCAATTTATCTGGGGAGATAGACTTCACATGGTCAACCAAACGACCACATTTTAGAAATAAGAAGAGTCTAGTGGCATTTGCTAACGGGGTCCTCATGTACTCTGCACACCAGGAGAAACTTCAGACTGAACTCTTGGCTTCATGCACTGTAGACGGCTTGGCTACCTGTCTGCATCGGCCACTGCAGGGAAGCCTTAGTTTCATCTTTGGACCAATGAAATGAGACCTGCCCCATCCAATGAGAACTACCCAATTATACTTTCATTTGCATCTATAGCAAGCAGAACTCTTCTGTAACAATCAATATTGACCATTCAACAGCAAGATTCAGACCCATCAGAACTATATGAATTTGAAAACCTCATTTACATAAAATTGGACTAATTAGAAACCTGAGCAAGAACTTTCTGTATAAAAGGTGGGGTCCCTTTGTCTTGGCGGAGTGCACTTTCAGTTTCCCCCAGAGGCTTCATTTCTCTCCTTGGCAAACTGTTTCACCTGAATAAAATCTCTCTCCTTCCCCTTACCTCTTAGGATTTTGGTTTACATCAGGTACTAGAAAGACCACAAGTTGGGGTGGTTGCATTTGAACTTTTCCTCTAACTTGGGACAAATAACATTACTACCTGCAGCTCAGTATTTTTACATGTGAAATATGGGATTATAATACCTGCTCTGTGAGGTTGTTTTGAAGATATACTTAAATAACATGAAAATATATTAAATATTTGTTTATTGGCTAATTGTCTGTGTTTCCAACTACCATGTAAGTTCTATGAGGAAAAACCTTGGTTATTGCCAAATTCCCAGTGTTTCATGATGGTGCTTGGAAATTGTTGGATTCTCATAATATTTGTTGATTGGAAGAATATATTTTGTAGCACTTAAAAAATGGTGCTTGGTATCCATCAATAAGTAACTTCTCCCAAATGTAACTATTGTATTTTTAATGAATCTTAGTTAAATAAATAATGAATAGACAGAAAATACCAATGACCAGAAGACATAAAGTCACCTAAACTAAACTCTAAAGAACATTATGATTCAAAATTTTGTATTGCCCTAAATGTTTTTAAACCTAGAATAATAAAGTATGAAGAAGGATGGAAATGGGGAAGGGAGGGAGGGAGGGAGAGAGAGGTGGGAAGGGAGGAAGGAAGGGAGGAAGGAAGGAAGGAAGGAAGGAAGGAAGGAAGGAAGGAAGGAAGGAAGAGAAAGAAAGAAAAAGAAAAAAAACAAAAACAAAACAACAAAAAACCCCAAAAACCCTCCAGGCAGTTGGAAAAATTAAAATAGGAAAACCCCAGAAGTTTGACATTATTTCTTTGGTGTTACCAATACAGTATATTTATTCATTACTCCAGGGAGTGGCTAGTAATCCTGGGTGTTGAATGCTGCCCTGTCAGCTATTTAAGAGGAGGCAGGAATAGCCATCATAAGATAACCTCAAATCATGTTAAGCCCCAGTCTCTTCTAGCCCAGAGCTGGAAAGCTCTGAACTTTTCACCTCAATCAATTAAGAGAAATTCCATCAAAAAATCCCAAATAAGTGTGCTTGGCTTGACCTTGAGGATTCTAACTAAAGAGATATCACTTCTCCTGGAAGAATCAATCATTTTTAAATAGCTCAGACTGATGGTTGAGAAATTCAGGGAGAATTAGACTGAGTCCCAGCACTCAAGAGCTATGAGGGACCCCAGCACTAACAGAGGGCACTCTTCGTGACAGACGAGGAAACTGAGATTCAGACACATGGACTCACCTTGTTGCGGTCATATAGCTTTCCTATTATTACTCTTGAAAGAATTCTCTTAGATTGATGTAGCTTCCTACACAGTCCATTTAATCCTTGCACTTGACCATGTCAGTAACTTTGACTCATGGTTCAAGAACAAGAGTGTGGCCTCCACTACACAGACCTTGCTTCAGTTTCTTGTTCTGTTCCATTTGCACTGTGGGAACTTGGACAAGTGTCTTTACCCTTCTGGGCCTCGTTTTATCCTCTGCAGGACAGGATATAGTATTTATTTCATGTGTGTGTGTTTTCAAGATTAAGTGAGGTAGCATTTACTTAAATGCTGGTATTTTCAGTGCTAAATAAATGCTCATTTCCCACCTTCTCCCACCTCCCTCTTTCCCATTCCTTTCTTTCTCCTTTCATCCAGTCCTTGCTCTCTTTGTTGATAACAGGTACTCTAATGAATGCAAAGAAGTATAACAAAAGATCAAAGGAAATTCTTCTACAATCAGGCTTCAGTGGTGACACCCATAAAATGTAAAGGTGAGAAGAGATGGCTTCTGGTGACTCCTGTTCCCCTGACCTACTTCTCCATCACCACATAAATTGATATGCATTCAGCACAGACTTCAGACCATTCCTCATGGCCAGCTCCTAGACCAAGCTGCAGAGATACACAGAGGTGTATTCTCTGTCCTCAAGGACCTCACAGAAAACTGTAGCTGAAAACAAGGGCAGAAAATCCACAGTAAGAATAAAATTACATAAACATTTTCAAGAGTTCAGTAGTCATGTAGAAGAAGGAGGGAAATAGTCACCCCAGGGTCCAACGAAGAGATGGTCATAGGGGGAAACAAAAAGTACTTTAGTTCTTCTACAAGTAAAAAAAAAATGTCAAGAGGAAGTAGAAGTTCACCAGTCAGTGCAATGTTTCTGGGTGCCTCATTTTCTGAAGAGAATCTAGTGAGACCTATTACATTTGTTCAGTCCTCAAAGTTTTCTGATTTATTGACTGGTGGGAAAAATACATAAAATCATAGGCCACTGGAAATAGAAAGAAAATGAAAGAAGAAGAAGAAAGAGGAAGAAAACTATCTTTGGTTTACACTTCTGTGTACTAAGTTCCATACCATGTCTTCTCATTTATTCATTCCAGGGGTGAAAGAAAAGAGTGGGAAGGGGAGAATAAAAAGTTAAGGAGGGGAGAAGAAAAAAAAGGGTAGGTAAGGGAAGATGAGAGGGGAAGGGAGGATGAAGATGAAGAGAAGGGGGAGGAAGGGAAGCAGAGAGTTCATGTGAAGGATGGAATGAAAAAAGAAACCACTGAGATAGATATTATCTTCCTTTTAAACTGAGGAAACTAAAGCCAAGAGAGGATATGCCTTGACCAAGGCATCTCTGTAATTAAGAAGAACTAGGATTGAAAGCCAGGCAAAGCTCACACTCCTTTCAGGATATCCTGGTCCCCAAAGAGTCTACTTTATTCCCGGTGATGGCGTCAGTAGTCAGGTAAAGTCTGAAGAACCAAGCCATCATGATAGTAGGACTAAAAAGAACAGAGACAGGAGCACCTCAAGGCTCCCCATGAGTTTTACCATTCCTCTGATTATCTTCATAAAATTAACTTCTCCCCTTGCTACTGAGTTCCCCCTGGGCAAGTCACCTAGCCTCTCTGGACTCCTAGCTTTCTTATCTGTAGAATGGATTCATAACATCTTTATCATTTGATGAAGGAGACTGTTTTAGTTAAACTCATGAGCTCTCTTCTAGCTTGAAGTCCTTAGAGTCTAATCACTTCACAGACTTTCATACACAGAAAGAACTATAGAAATTAGTGTTTCCCAATTTTGAGAAATGGTTAGACCCTTGCGTCAAATATTTCCTTTTTTCTTTTGATCCCTTTTATCTGTTCTTCTTCTTTTGTATAATAATAGAAGTTTTAGTTGGTCACAAGACTGCCCTATGGAAGGTTTCTTGGCCTTGCTTGCAGCTATGTGTGGCTGTATGACCAAATTACAGGTAGTGAGGTAGAAAAAAGTGATGTGTGCAAGTTTTTGCCCTTAAAAGGAAATGTTAGGCTCTTCGCTCTCCTCCTTTTTTTCTTCCCAGTGGATGGACTGCAAATTTGATGGCAGGAACTGGGGCTGCCACCTGGGACCTCAAAATGAAAGACCCATGTTGAGGATCACAGAATAATATGATTGAAAGAACTGGGGTCCTGATGCCTTTGGAGCCATCGTTCTAGTCCTGGACCATCCACCTGGGCTTTATATCTGAGAGGGAAAGAAATTCTTATCTTGTTTCTACCACTGTCTTCTAACAAATACATCCCTTTAAAATTTTTACAGATTTTCCAAGTTTGAAAAGAAATTGCCTGAAAAGTTCTACCACAGTCATAAATACAAAATCAAATGGGGCCACTGAAATGTCATGTCTATACCAGGAAGTCAGGGAGAGGGGAGGGAGGGTCATCTAGATACTCCAGGTTATGTTATATCAAATAGTGAACAGCAGTAGATGATCATGTCAGTGTAAACACAAATATTATAAAAATCATCACAAAACTTGTCAATTGTCTTCATTCCTATCCTGAGCCCAGGTGCCAGAGGAGTCCGGTTAGGAAAAAAACAATAATAATCTAATCAAATCATTTCAAACTAAGTTCCACTGTGACTCTGGGGATATTTCTAGTAGTGGCAGAAATCCTGAAAGGATGAGGCAGGACAAGGTAGAGTTGAAATAAGCAGAACTCCAGGTCCCAAATTTTGCCCCAACTACAGCACCACTGCTTTTTTCTGGTTTATATACCAGGGTTCCATATAAGAATTTAAAGCGCTCTGTTGTTCAAGCTTGAATAAACCCAACTTCCTAGTTAATAGAGGAAGAAACTAGTCCAGAAATGGGAAATGGCTCATCTCCAACCACACAATGAGGAACCATACAGTGAAGTTCCCAAGCCTAGGAACCAGCCTCCCTCACCTATTGGATCAGGTCACACAGCTTCTCACCTGGGGACAACCTGACAAATCCTCCTGGAATCCCTCAGACCATTTTATTCCAGACACAGTGCTTCCATTTTGTTGATCATTTTAGGTGACTCATCTTGATTGGTATGTCAACCAGAAGAGAAAAAGCCTTTGAGCACAGCAGGTAGCATGGCCTAAGGACCAGCTGGTGAAAACCTAGATAGACCCCAGGAAGTCCAGCCTGTTCAGCAAACTCTAAGAAGGAATGGAGTTCTTTCCTGATTAGGATAGGCCTTGACAGTGGAACAAGGGTGAGCATCACAGTTCCTGTATCATAGTAATCAGAAACAAAGGGGTATGACTTAAGGATTAGACAATCACATAGGTTACCAGAAGTCTCCAGTTCTTAAATGGGTTTTATACACATTATCTCATTTGGGATCTTGCACAATGCTAGAGGGATGGTGGGACAGAAGTCAACATTCCCTTAGATACCTTAATAGACACTGGAGCACTATCAGGATCTCATTGGAATGTAAATTCTTTACGAGAAGGGGATTATATCAATTTTGTTAACTATTATTATTTCCCTAGTGTTTACAGCACTAAACTTGGAATAAATATTTGCTTAATGAGTGAATAATAAACAGCCTCTGTCAAACTTCCCAACCTCATTCCTTTTCAATTCCCCAATACATCACTCACTCTATGCATGCTGAACCAAGCGCAGGTCCTCAACTGAAAGAAAACCTTTCCCCAAGCCTGCAGGCTTTGTATATGCTCATTCCTCAGCTTGGAATGGACTCTTTGACCTTTGCGTCTCAGTCTTGACATGCAGCCCTGCTGTGTCTTAATATGCAGGCAAGAATGACTAGTCTAGGGGCAACTAGGGACACAAATATCTGCTTGGGATCTACTTGCCAGCTGTGCAACCTAATACAGGGCTGCATCAGCCCAGAAAAAGAGGTGCCTTTGTTAAAATTTTCACCAAGAATCCAAAAGGGATAACAGTGGTCCTGTTAATATCAGTTACTTTAGGGGAACATTTCTCATCCCAGCATAGTTTAGAATTTACTCACATTTTCTGTCTTTGTCTATTTTCCTCTCAAGGCTATAAAGTTGTGTCATCCATTAAGACTGAGCCAGTCCCACAACGGAGGTTCAAGATTGGGGGGGCAGGGGGGGGGGCAGTGGAGAAAGGAAGTAGTTTATTTTAGGATTGATCAGTTTGGAGAACATAACATGCTCTATCACTGAAAGACCCAACTCCCCAATGGCATGTAAGTTACAAATTACATACAGGCCAAAATCACAAGACATCATAGGTTATCAGCTTAGTCATGTTAAAAGGTGGCTGTGTCACTGGACCAGTTTCATGCCAGGGCAGGCATTGCCCTGATATGGTTCAGGACCCTCAGGCTATTGACTTATGCAGGAAAGAATTCAAGTCAAGGTCCAAGTGAGTTCAAAAGCTAGTTTTATTTAGGTAGAGAAAAAAAGAGGCCAAGATGCAGGTTCCTAGAAACAGGATCATGGGATATGCCTGGGACTGGCTGCTACTGCCCATTGCTCTTCTGGTTGCAAGTCTCATAGGTGGCAGCTTCAAAAAGTGAATGTACATGTCCAAGTGGACCATGGGCGAACTTGCAAGTGAGCTGCATTCAAGAAATGTTTACTGAATGACTAATTGAATAAATGGATGAACGATGACTGAGGCCTAAAGAGGTGAATTACCTTTTCCAGTGTCACAAAACTAATAATTGGAAAAGCTGGTTCAAGTGCTTCCTTTCACAGTGTAAACCCTCCTTCCAAATATTCCTTTTGGAAGACAAGCCAGTTAAACCTAATTAATTTTGAGTACTTTCATACATTGTATTCACTTGGTCAGGGAGGGTTACTGGCACACAGAAATATTGGGGGAGATTCACTTTCCACCCTCAATTCATAACTCTGTCTACTCATCACTCCTCACCCAGATTTAAGAGGTGCTAACTAAGTTTGAGCAGGCCCCGGGCCTCCAGAGCTGCTGTCCTGACAAGGTTGTTCCCTTTTGATTTTTATCCTGCAAACCGAAACCCAAGTTGCTTTCCCAAGAGGCTTCTCTAGTGGTCCCAGGGCTAGAAGCATCTCACACTTTAGTCTTTCAGGATAATGTGATCCAGATCCCCTGATGACATGCTGCCAGGAGAAAGTGAAGAGGAATGCAGAACATCACTACATGGGCAGCTGAGAGACCTGGATCCCCATCCTGTTTGGGCAGGTATTTCTTAGTGGAAAAGTGAGATTGACAGTACAGCTGGATCAGAAGTAGGGCTACTTTGCCTGCAGAGGCCAGCATTCCCAAGGCAGAGCTGTATGGAAGATGTGAAAGACTATCACAAGAAGGAGGACTGTGATTGCTTCTCTACCCAAGGTAGGGTCTAAGCTCTACCAAAGAGAGAACCCAGGCAAGGTCTCCAATGCTGGCTCCATCACTTCATGACCTTAGGCAAGTCACTGAACATATCTGAGCCTCAGTTTCCATACCTGAACACAAAGGACAAAATTTTCTACATTGAAAATGTTTTGTTGGTCATGCTCTTATTTTCTTATCTACTTATTAGTATCTCAGGGTAGGAAAAAGCAAGGGCTTTAGGCTCCCACTTGCCATATGATCTTGGGTCAGTTACTTTTCTTAGTCTCAATTTCCTCCTTTGTAAAATACTGTCTACTTCATGGAGTTGTCACAAGGACAAAAAGAAAATTATATAAAGTACTTAACAAGCGCTAAACAAGTATGAACGCTTACAGTATGTGGGACTACTACATTATTAACAAAACAGACCACAGATTACAGGACAAAGTATCATGGATTCTAGGACCTATTTTGTCACTCTTGTGTTTTGTGATCTGAAATAATTGCTTACCCTCTCTGGGCCTCCTTTTTTTTCCCTCAGTAAGGAGGCTCCACAAGGGCCTTCTAGCTCTTGCACTCGGTGGGTACCAGAATATCTGCCCCTTGAACCTTCTGGTCCCTGGGCCTGAACTATCCATCTCTGCCTGGGGCACTCACTGCTCATCCTGTGTGACAGGTTAAATCTAACTTCCTCTGGGGATACCTTCCTGAACAGCACAGAAGCAAGCAAACACACAAAAATAAACATGGGTAGTTTCCCTGCCTTTAGGATACAGCACTAACTACTTATCATTAGTTCCTCATTTTCTCTCCGCACTCCGCAAACCAGGTACCCCTGGAGGGCATGACTGGGAGAGAGTTATAAAAAGTGCCTGGCCTTTGAAGGTAGGTAGGCCAAACCGAATTCTGTCTCTACTAGCTAGATGATGCTGGGCAAGTCTCTTCAACTCTCTGAGGTCTCAACTGCTTTATCTTAAAAAAGGGAGACCAGGTACACCACAGGGTTGTGAGGATTCCATGCCAAAACTGCCAAGTGCAGGGACAGGGGACTCGAAGGCAGTTACTTACTGGAAGGGCTGGAAGTTGCCTTTCTGGAAACGTTCCCAGGGTATGGCACAAAAGAAGCAAGAAGTGTCGATGGCCCTAACGCTGTGCATAGAGCTTCTTGGAAACCCAACTCCCCCAGTCCGCGGCCTCTGCAGGAATAAACTACCGCCACCAAGGGTTAACGTCCAACCACTTTTCTGATCCCTTCCTTTCACAACGAGGAAGGGCTACCAGCCCCGGGCTGCCCCCTTGGGCCGAGCCTGCCCCGCCCTCTCACCCGAGCGGGCCCCTGCGGGCGGGGGTGGGGCAGGCGGGGAGACCGCCAAACAAAACTGTTGCTGTGACCTCACCGCACTCTCCCAGACCAACCCACAGCTACCACAGCCCGCTGCACTTGCGTTCTAAAACGCCCCGGGTGGGAAGAAAATAAAGGGAATGAGACGCTAGTCGGCCCATGAAACTCTGCATCTCCCCACCTCCTTGCAGCCCAGTCCCGGGACCCCCATCTCGCAGCCACTATTCCGCAGGAAGGGACAGCGGAGTCAGGGAGCGCCCAGGCCTCGGTGGAGAGACCGGGACGCAGGACTCGGTAGGCCCCGCCCACGAGCGCGGAACTTCCAATCAGAGCTTTCTTCTCTCTCCAGCATCCGGATTGGACAGCCGCGAGCAGCAGAGGCGGGAGGAAAGCCCGGGACCAAAACAAATGGAACCGCGCCTTCTCCAGAAAGCTACCAAGCCGGCCCAGTGGGCCGCAGAAGTGCCCCCGGAAGAAGCCGCGACTAATTTCCCTCGAAAAGTGAGACGATAACCCACCCGTGAAAACGATGGCAGAGGATATTAAGGAAGAGGAGATTGAAGGATCAGAAAGTATACATGATGGCTGAAGTTTTTAAAAGAAACATCAATACTCCAAATGCAGCAATTAGTTAACCCACAGAGATTTAATAATTCATCTGTCTATCCCATCACCCACCTCCCGGCCGTTCCTTCGCTTGCTCCGCAGGTTGAAGTCCAGGCTGTAGCATTTTATTACTAGATCCTGCCTATCTGTTTTCGCACCTGTCCAACCCCAAACGGGTGATCCAGCTTGGCTGTGCGTGCTCACCCGCCGCCCCAGAGCAGTACACTCGCTGCCTTGTTGACCCGTCTCAATAAATTCCTGACATCAAGCCCAGAACCTACTACATTTACCGAGCAGACTCGCCCACACTTCTGAATATCTATTTGACATTATCTTCTCCCTTGTTAGCTCAACACTTCCTCCCCCATCCTTCCCCACAGCTGCGAATCTGACTAGGTTTTTATTGAGGAAATAGAAGCCATCAGAAGAGAACCCCCTCGGGCCCCGCCCCTACATCCGCGCTCGCCCTCGGTGCAACCTCTCGGCCCGCCCTCCGGGAATTGCAGGTGCTCCTGTCTTGCGCTTCCTCGGCCGCACCTCTGCTGGTACGACCTGCCCACGCCTTTCAGGGCCCCCGCAACCCTCACTCGTCACTGCACCATTACCTTTCCCCTCCTGACTAAATCACTATGCTCAGCACCCAAACATTCTATAATTTCTCCCATCTTGAAGCAATAGCAAACTAAACCCAAACCCAAACCCAAAATCTCTTTTGGTTCCCTGTCTTCCTCCTGCCACCTACCCATTTCTCAGGATCCCTTTAGAGTACAACTCATCAAGAACAGTCTGTGCCACTGGTTTTCAAGCTTAATTAGTTCACCTACCCCCAAAAGAATTTTGAAAAATTGTGTGCTATAACATACATTTTAAAGCTGACATCTAAAATTGTTTATTTTAGGTTTAAATAGTTGCAAGAAGGGAACTTATGACAATTTTTAAATATTATTAAAAATTTGAAATAACAGGACTAAGTCATTTTTAAATGTGTCTAGTTGAATTTAAATATCACAGCATTCTGATACTTACATTTACTTTAAAATATATGAAAGAGCCCTTGTTAATAATCAGAAATTTTGTGTAGTTCCTTTGATCCTCATATTTCCAATCCATCTACCTTCTCTCCAGAATCTTATCCTAATGCAGATTATATGATTTAAATTCTTTTATTGATTATCAATCATATCAATGTCACTAAAAAGAATGTGTATATAAATAGAAGTGTAAAATGTTTTGTTTCCTGTAACTATATAGTTCTAAGTATTACAAAATTCCATTTGAACCGACATCAATATAATTATCAGTAGTACACAATTCATCAAAATAAATATAGATTTTTAAAAATAATTCTTAAAGTTATAAAGTACAATTTTACTTAAAAACTCATCTCAGGCCCTGGCTGGTAGCACAGTGGTTAAGGCGCCGGCCTGTGAACCCAAAGGTTGCAGGTTCGATTCCTCAGCCAGGGCACATAACCAGGTTGCAAACCAGGTCTCCAGTCAGGTCTGTGGCTGGAGGCAGGTGAAAAGCAACCATACATTGATGTCTCTCTTTCTCTCTGCCTCTCTCCCTTCCCCTCTTTCTAAAAATGGTGAAATAAAATTAAAAAAAAAAAAAAAAACTCATCTCATAATGAAATATATGAGGATTTAAGAATTACTTCATGTATCCACTGGCATATAATATTTATTGCTAGAGTGACACAGTTTAACATCATTCTGTTCTTTTTTTCCCCATATTTATAGATGTCAACAGTGAGAGAACTTATTCTCAAAAATAGTCATGTGGGGAAAGAGTTTTGTTATAGGAATGTGACTCATTCTTTGAACTCCATCTAAGCTATATTCCAAAAATCACATAGTCAACTATCATCAAAAGTTATTTTAAAGAATATATCATTTGATAGCTAATAAATCAGGAGCTCAGTATAGGGTATGATCATTGTGAGGTGACTTAGACATTCAAGCAGAAATATAATTGAACAGCATCTTCTGTCTCCTATGGCAGGAATGGTTGTGCCCATCTCCCAAAGGATCAGGATGTGGAAGGTGGCTGCAGAGGCTGACCCTGACCCTGACCCTGACTGCCAGTGGAATGGGAAGAATGCTGCACTGTAGTAAAAAAACTTGGGTTCTAATCACAGGACCAACCTTGTCTGCAGTGCAACCTTGGACAAATTATAAAGTCTCTCTGAGCCTTAGTTTCCTCTCCCTCTTCCATGCAGGTCCACAGAATCGGAAGGTGGGAGGAACTCTGATCAGGAACCCAGACTTTTTGAGGTAGTTTAACTTCTTAGGATAATAAAATAACCTAGATCCAGGTACAGCTGAATCATCAGTCATGTAAACTGATTTTTATTTATTTATTACTTTCAAATGTAGTAAAATACACATAACATAAAATTACCAACTTAACCATTTAAAAATGTACAATTCAGTAAGTGTTAAGTATATTTATATCGTACAATCAATTGCTAGGACTTTGCTATCTTGCAAAACTGAAACCTACATCCATTAAATAACAACTTTCCATTTCCTCCTCCCCTAAGCCCCTAGTAGCCATCATTCTACTTTCTGTTTCTGTTACTTTGGCTACTCTAGATACCTCGCATAAGTGAAATTATACAGTATTTGTCTTTTTGTTTCATTTAGCATACTGTTCTTCAGGTTCATGCATGTTGTAACATGTATCAGAATTTCATGTTGAGGCTGAGTAATATTCCATTGTATGTATATACCATACTGAGATGAGACTTTTGTTTATTAAAAAAATGTTTATTGAGCACCTACTATGGTTGTATATGGTGTACAGTATGTGCCAAAGAGATATAAAGTTCAGAGTCTAGCATAGATTTAAGGTGGGGCCATTCTCCTGTCCCATCTTTTCAACGATCAACCAAGCTCTAGGTCAAAATACCAAATTGGCACCACAATCTCAAAATTCCAGTTTGGAACCTGACTACCTAGTTTCATCTTCCATGGATGAAACCCACCCAAACCTCTGCCCCACCTGTATTCACTCCCTTATAATAACTGCATAGATGTCTATCTCTCATGAGGTTGTACACCTACTGGCAAATAAGAAGCAAATAAAATTTAATTCTGTATCCCCAGCACTTTAACAAGATATTAGGCACATAAAAGTGTTCAATAATTTTTTAGTGTTTATTCCTAGATCTGAAAAATCCCTTATTTATTTATTCAAAATAATTCTAAAATTGCTGCTTGCCTACTTATGCCAGGCTCTGTTCTAGGGGATGGGACTGTTACAAAGAGCAAAACAAGCTTGATCTATACTCTGATGACACATTTTGGTCAAGGAGTGAGAGAATCAACAATGACTAAAGTATGAGACAGTGATTAGTATAGGGTGTTAGAGTAGCAAGGGCCTGGGTTTATGCTGATTTCTACTGGAGGGTCAGGGAAGCCTTCTAAGCAGAAGTTTTAGTTGAGCAGAGATCTGAAAGACAAGAAGGAGTCATGCAGAAGAAAATCGTAGGGAAGGACATTTGAGGAAGCAGGAACAGAGAATGCAGAGGTCCTGAAGCAGAAGTTATATTGATGCAAGTTAAAAATCATGCTCTGGCTGGTGGCACAGTGGATAAGGCACCAGCGAACCCAAAGGTCACTGGTTCAATTCCCAGCCAGGGCACATGACCAGGTTGCAAGCCACGTCTCTGACCAGGTTCGTTACCTGGAGGCAGGTGAAAGGCAACCATACATTGATGTCTCTCTCCCTCTCTGCCTCTCTCCCTTCTCCTCTATCTAAAAAATAATAAACAAAATCTTTTTTAAAATTATACCATAACTATTTTATAAATAAAGAGAGAGGCAGTGATTTATCCACCTCTTACAGAAGTGCTAACTAGACCGATAGTTGTGTACAGTCAGAAAGTAATAATATTTAAAGGGTTTGCAAACATTTAACAAAGCAGTTCAATCCTCTAAGCTATAGACAAAGAATAACTGGCTAAACTTAATCCAATACATGCTCTCACTGAATCATGGATTTCTTTGCCTTCACCATGTCCAAGTGATGGATTCCTGAAAGTCTATCTTCAGCCTAGATAGCTATTCTGAGCTAGAGGTTCTAGCCTGCAAGTGGAAATACAATCTCTATTTTGTTTTATACATTGCTGTATGTATAATACCAAAATATTATCTGACACATGGTAGATAACTCTATAAATATTTGTTGAATGAGTGAATGGATGAATGGATGAATGAATAAATGAGTAAGTGAATGAATGAACTACTGGCCTATTTATCTAAGTACTTATTCAACTGGGCGTGTTTACCTCAACATCCCACAAGCACATGAAGTTCAATAAATCCAAAACAGAACTCCTCACCTCTACTGCCCTTCCCCTGTTTTCTTTTTCTGACATTAGTACAGACTCCACCTGATTGCCCAAGTCAGGAAAATCCCAGGTGTCACAATTGATTTGCTCTCTCCATTTTTCACCCATCTCTAATAGGCTATAACCTCTTCCCAATTCTAACTCTTTATATTTCTAGAATCTGTCTCTGGATACCTTCTGGGTGTGCCTTGTCTAAAAACTATTTCTTTCTGTCTGCCACAGATACACTTCTGTACAATGCCTATAAGAGTGATAATTTTAAAAAGTTTTTAAATTTTAAAACCTACATATTCATTCTACATATGGAAAGTAAAGAAAAACTTTAAAAAGAGAACAGAAATCACCAATCTCACTATGCAAAGATAATTATAGTGTTTGTTTGTTTATTTGTTTGGTACAACTCTTTTTGATAGTTTTGTTGTATATTTACTTATTTAAAACCAAAATCAGAATTGTTGTATTTAAGTTTTGCATTTTTGTGAGGTTGACATTTTATTTTGACTGACTTCCTATATATTTGAGTATTGTTGAATACATTTCAGTGCTTTCAAAAATTACAGCAATAGGATGTATCATAATTTATTTAATCATTTTTCCAGTTGTTAAACATTTAGATTGTTTTCAATTTTATTACTATAAAATGGCCTTCAATGTACATTCTTGTACCTAAATTTTTGTCTTATCTCTGATTTTTTTCTTGTGATAAGCCCCTAGAAGTCAAATTATTAAATCAAATTCCATGAGCATGCATAAGGCTCTTGATACTTTTGTCAAGTTTCTCAGAGTAAAAAATGCAAATCTTATCATGTCATTCTCAGCTCATCAAATACATCAGATCTTTAGACATGGTCATGTTCTTAGCCTAGAACACCATAATGTCCCCCCTTTTTTCTAATCTAGGTACCTCGTAGTTGTTGCTTCAAATATTAGCATAAGACATCATCTGTATAAAATAAAATACCTCCTATTTAAGTGCTTACAGTGAGTCAGACTGTAGGCAACAAACTCATTTCATTGAATCATGATAACCATTTTGTATAGATATGCTATCTCCAATGTCTGATTGAATAAGTGGAGGCTCAGTTGGTGAGTCGCTTATGTAGCTAAGTGGCAGGGTGGAGATTTAAACCCAGTGCATCTGACTCTCAGCCCATGTTCTTTATCAGTGTGTTTATGATTTGCTTTTCCTTTGATCTTCCTTTCACTTAGTTAGATTCCTCTTCTCTGGGTTTTCATAGAATGATGGGCTTACTTTTGTCTTCTATTTGCCTACATATCAGTCTGCTGTGTCAGACTATAAATTCCTTGAGGACAAGAGCTATGTCTAATTCAGTGAATATTCATTGAATAAACGAAAATGAATAAACAAACGCTGATTGTAGTCTTATGACTATGACCTTGGTTTTCCTTAATTTCTGACCTCGGTTTTCCTTAATTTCCTTTGCTGTCATTAATGATGACTTTATGAGCTTGTTGCCTTAGAGGATCACCACTCATTTCCTCTGATGTCTTGATTCATGCTGGGGTCTTCTAACTAAGCAGTGGTGACATCATGGTCATAGAACTCCTCTGCCAATAAAGGTGGACCCCAAACAGCAGCCCATGAATCAAGCAGAGGAGAAAGATGTCAACAGGGAGTACCAGTAAAAAGTTTCTGTTTGCTCACACATGCCAGAGTAATGAGGGGGAAGGAAACACGGAAATAGAAGGCAAAAGCTTAATAGGACAGAAAGAGACCTCTGTACAAGGCAGGAACTGGCTTCAATGGATTAAAATGAAAAGTAAAAGCATGGCATATAAACTTCAATTGGAATCATGAGATCAGGTCCACAGGAACCATTGTTGTCCACCAGGGCTGTCCCTTTGATGTCAGCACTCATCCTGCCCCCTCCTCCCAACACCATCAACTCAAGAACAGTTTGCTCTTTACTTAGGTACAATGGATTCCACACTATGACAGGCACCTTCATAGGGAGAGTTTCTGAGAGCTGCTTGGACCACATATTCCACAGTTTGGTCACCAAAGTGGCAATTATCCTTTATTTCTCCTCTCCACTGTCACCACAGACATCACAGCATCTCCACAAATGCTACCTAAGGATTTGTGTCACCCACTCAGAAGAAACAGGGTGAATATGTGCATACATGAATATTACATGGACACACATGCAAATTTGCATGCATATTCAAAGATGCACAATTACGTATTTGCAAATATGTATATACACTTGCACATATAATTACACACACTCTTCCACATATATAAACGAAAGGATGCACTCTCTAGGCATCTATTCAATAAAAAATACAAGTATCCACTCTGTTCTGGCCACTGTACACTGTCCTAAGGAAAATACAAAGGAAAAGACATTGTGATTGCCCTCAAGAAGTTCACTGTCAATAGTGAAATAGAAAGCATATAGTCAATCACAAAGCAAGAAGACAGTGGAAGGCCACCAACACCATCCAATCCAACCTCTGGGCTAAAAGTTTTTCCACCGCAGGCGGAAGCAGATCTGATTATTGAGGATGAGTAGGAAGAATTAGCTACATATGCAATAGCAAAGTATGAATTGAGAAAAATTGCAAATAGTTCAGCATGGCTGGATTTCAGGGGATAAGGAGAAAAGTAGGTACTGTCAAAAGAAACAGAGAGAGGTAGAGAGATAGGCAAGACCAAGATTATGAAAAGAATCCCATGTTGAAATTGCAAATCTAGCATGCAGCTAACCTAATTAATGTAGAATTGCCCCCTCCAGATGACAAACAAACAAAAACATGGAAATGCTGCATAAAGTATAACAGCTCCCTCCATTGAATAAAGTGTAATAGTTCTCTTTCCCCATTAATACATGGACCAGATTAAAAGAAGTTCTATAAATCAGAATTGAAAGGAGAGTATAAAACCAGGGTACTATTCCAGGTTGAAGTTGAATTTTGAGAGGTATGTAGAGGGCAAATCAGTCTTGTCTATCCAAGAAGTTTGAACTATTTTCTGAAATCTTTCTTTAGAGAGAATATCGTGATTAGATTTGCATAGGCCAGAGCCTACGAGGGCCTTGGAACTCTGTCTTAGGCACAAAAATGCTCTTAAGAGACCAGAGTGGATGGGATTTTGACAGAAAACACAAGGCCTGCTGTAGATAAGCTTACGTTACAATAAAAGATTATCAACCATACAAGTTCAACTTATTTAGTATCCAAAATACAAATTAAAACTCAAAGAGATTTTATTTATTCACACTTACTAGATTGTGAAAATTAGAAGTCCTACAATATCAATTGTTGAGAATGACAATCAATTGGAAATCTCATATTATACTGGCAATACCGGCAATCATGCCAACTTAATACAATTACTTCTGGGAGCATTTTGACAAAATATCGATCAAAGTTGAGATTGATACTCTACCAACCAGAGATTTCATTTCTATGTATATTAAGGCTAAAACTCTCAGTTACTTGTACAAGGAGAAAGACATATGTGTGCTCGTTGCTGCACTGTTTGTAACAGTGAAAAACTAGAAACAACCTTAATGTCCATGAATTTTGTAGTGGATTAATAAGGTATGTATGATTTACCCATACAATGATATACAGGTTGTAGTAGGAAATTTGTATTTGAACCAGTAGTGAATCAGGATTACCGTTGTTTCACATCTTCACCAACATTTGGCACTACCAGGTTATTTGTTGTTTTGTTTTGTTTTTTAATTTAAACAAGGATTTCACAGATACATAGTACATCTCATTGTAATTTTATTTTATTTTTATTTTTTATTCATTATCTTTAGAGAGAGAAAGGCAGGGAGGGAGGCAGAGAGGGAGAGAAACATTAATATATGGTTGCCTTTCACCTACCTCAAGCTACAAGACCTGGCTGGAGACTGGCTTGCAACCTGGTTATGTGCCTTGGCTGGGAATCGAACCAGAAACCCTTGGGTTTGCAGGCTGGTACCTATCCACCAGCTAGAACCCTCATTGTAATTTTAATTTGCATTTCCCCATGACTAATACAATTGAGCATGCTTTTATACAGGGTGGGCAAAAATAGGTTTACAGTTGTTTGTATGAAAAATAAAATAATAAATAATAATATAAGAATAATCTCTGTTTTACATACATACTCCCAACTGTAAACATACTTTTCCCCACCTTGTACGTTTATCTTTCGTTTGCATATCCCTTGTTGTGACTTCTTAAAAAAATAGGTTGCTTCTTTTTCTTATTTACACAATATTTGGTATTCAAAAAAAATGACCGAAGCTTCCTGATGCGTAAGTTCATCTCTGATACCTGGGGCCATTCATTCCGCAGCTTCTTTTAGGAAGAGTGGAGGAGCAGAAAATGATTGTGTGTGCTTAAGTGTTTCTGAAACTTGCAAAGAGCTGTGAAAGGCTAATTGTCACCATTGGAAGGATTTGTGTAGAAGCTGGCATTTAATAAGAAGGAGAGAGGGTCCACTCCTAAAGAACTTGACAGTCTTTCTGACTCACTCCATCTTGACTCCCACAGTTCAGCCAGGTCCCTATGCCCCTCTTCACACTACCATTACTTACTCATTTATCTCTTCTCCTAGACCTACCTTTAGCAGGGCTCCTTCCGTTCTTTTTGTTGGAGTAGAGGCATGGTGTCAAGAGGCTTTGAGCTCTGCGTAGATCTCAGGGAAACCAACCTCAGATAGGTCAGGTCTTCTTGCCGAAATCTCTCATAGCTGCCTATACTTTCTTCATAATACTCACCTTAGTTCTTAGTTGCATATTTGTGTGATTATTTTGAGTTTTCGCTTTCTCCTCTAGCCTAGGAAAAAGCCCCTGGAAGCTCAGATCCCATATGTTTATTTATAATCTTGTCTCATGAGTTTACTGGTGCATGGTACATAGTAATTATTATTAGTTAACAAATAATCAAGTGGTTTGGATCTGAATCCCAGAACTAACCTATCATATGGTATGGCTTTATTTTTTCCAAAGTCCCATGTAATGGGATTATTTCTTCTTGAGACTAGTTTAGTCCATTAAGGACTATTGGAAATACATAACAAAAAAGCTGGAAGACTAATAATAGAGGGATACTCGAGGTTTGGTTTCATCAGTTTCTCCTCTAACTTACTCTGTGTTTCTCTTCTCCTGCCAGCAAGTTATTTTATCTCTCTGGACCTATGTTCCCCTAGATTTGAAGGTAAAAACTTGAACTCTGGCCTTAAGTGTCTCTGTCACTGCATCTTGGGGCCCAAAGTTACATTTTCACTTACGGGAAAATGCTGAGAAAGTACTGAGCTAGTGCAGGGGCCTAAACAGGGCTTGTCTAGTAGCAAAAAAGCAGGCTGACCTTGGTGGCAGAAAAGGAAGCCACAAGCCACATGGGTTTATTCCCAGGTCCCAAAACCAAATGGGTTTTGCTTATGGACTTTGAAATTGCTTGGGACCAATGTTTCTTTTATTTCTTCCATGTTCTCTTTTTATAACAGAACAAGAATTTTTTTTTTTCTTCAATGTATGGTTGCCTTTCACCTGCCTCCAGCTACAGACCTGGCCGGAGACCTGGCTTGCAACCTGGTTACGTGCCCTGGCTGGGAATCGAACCAGCGACTTTTGGGGGCACAGGCCAGCACCTATCCATTGTGCCACCAGCCAGGGCTCCGGAACAAGAATTTTAAAGATGGTTATTCTACGCCTGTCCCATCATCAAATTTTGGGAGCAGATAACTTGTTTCTTGCATTCCATAGATTCACAAATGGAGAACAATTATGCCCTGAGATGCATTAAACCTAGAACCTTACCCTTACACGATTTAGACAATGTAGTTTGGGTGATGAGATTTGGAGCTTTTGAGTCGATAGGATTTAGATGACATTTTTGATTTAGAATTGATGCTGTAATATGTTAAGATTTGGGGAAATATTGCCTTAGTTTGCACTTGTGATGTATGTGAATCTTAAAGGCTGAACTGTGGTATGCAGGATAATGGCCACCTTTGAGATATCCATGTCCTAATCCCAGTATCTGTTAACGTTGTGATGCAGCAAAGGAGAATTAAGGTGGCAGATGGAGTTCCGGTTGCCAATCTGCTCACCTTTACAGAGGAAGGTTATCCTGGACTATCCAAGTGGGCCCAATGTATGTAATTGGTAGGGCTCTCACTGTGTAAGGAGTGGCAGAAGAGGGGAACCAGAGAGAAGATGGAGTGACAAGCACCAGGCCCATTGTTGCTTGGCTTTGAAGATGGAGGGAGAGGCCAGAAACCACGAAATGCAGATGGCCTCCAGAAGCTGGAAAAGGCAAGAAAACAGCGTCTCCCCTAGAGCCTCCAGATCTGAAAGATAATACATTTGTGTTCTTTTAATCCCCCAAGTTTGTGGTCATTTGTTAGAGCAGCCATAGAACATGACCACAAATACTGTCCTAAAGTTTACTCTTCTAATATCTTAGACAAGTTGTTTCATCTTTGCACTTCTTAGTATTATTTAATTAATAAATTAAAAACTGCTCTAAGGATTAAAATTATCGAGGTGGCCCTGACTGATATATCACCGTCGGGCATTGTCCCTCAAAGCAGAATGTTGTCAGTTTGATTCCTGGTTGGGGCACATGCCTGGGTTGCAGGTTCCATCCCTGATTGGGGAGCATATGAGAGGCAACCAATCGATGTTTCTCTCTCATATTGATGTTTCTCTCCCTCTTGTTCTCCCTCCCTTCCCCTCTCTCTAAAAATAAATGAAATATTTTAAAATTTTTTATTCATTATTTCCAGAGAGAAGGGAGAGAGGCAGAGAGGGAGAGAAACATCAGTGTATGGTTGCCTTTCACCTGCCTCCAGCCACAGAACTAGCTGGAGACCTGGCTTGCAACCTGGTTATGTGTACTGGCTGGGGAATCGAACCTGCAACCTTTGGGTTTGCAGGCTGGTGCCTTATCCACTGTGCTACCAGCCAGGACAATTTAATTTTTTTAAAATAGTGTTGGGAAATGTCAAATGCCAGGCACACAGGTGGCTCAATATATGTGAATTTCCAGCTTCCCCTCTACTTCCAGGTTGAGGAAATAGAGGAAAGAAATGAGGCCACACAGATGGACATAGAAGGTGTTATGCTACGTGTAATAAGTCTGACAGAGGGAGACAAATACTACATGATTTCACTTATATGTGAAATCTAAAGAACAAAATAAATGAATGAACAAAACAGGAACAGACTCACAGATATGAACAGACTGAGAGTTGCCAGATGGGAGGGGTATTGGGGGGCTGGGTGAAGAAGATGTAATTACAATTGGTAATTACAAAACAGTCACGGGGATGTAAAGTATGGCATAGGGAATACAGTCAATAATACAGCAATAACTACGTATGGTGCCAGGTGGGTACTAGACTTATTGGGGGAAGGGGAGATCATTTTGTAAATTGTGTAACTGTCTATCCATTACGCTGTACACCTGAAACTAATATAAAATAATATTGAATGTCAACTGTAATTTTTTTAAAAAAGGAAGTAGAGCCTGAGATGAGAGCAGAACCAGAGCCTCACTTGGCAAACAGGCTTTCCAAGACGAAGAGCAGCTTAGACATCTGTACCCAGATGATGACCACATTTCCCACAAAAGGACTCAGGCAGTGGGGCCCCGAGCTGAGTTGAGCCCACTCACAGTGAAGTGCCCGCTGCTCCCCCTCTTCCCACCCACGTATCCAAGACAAACATCCCTCAGACGTTCCAGGCTTCCAACTTCCTTTATTAGTTGTGTTATGAGCTTTTATTTAAAAAGCACATTTAATACAGGTATAGTTTCGCAGATACAAGTTTTCACTTTGTATTCTACAAAGTCTTTGAATATTATTCTCTTTACAAAATGAAACCTTACAAAAATACTGACAATTTAATGTTTTTATACAGTTTTCTCTAGTTGCAGTTATTTCTTTTATTGTAAAACAATGTCTACCACAGAACTACAATATTTTAGTTGATATTAAAAAAATTAACTCAATGCTTTTTTAAGCAGCTAATGAAATAACACAGGTCGAGACACAGTTTATAATCATAGTGGATATAGCTAAAATTGTTTCAGAAATAATATTTTACATAGTTAACTTTTAATGTTTTATACATTATTTATATAATATTTATATATAAAAATCATAGCTTGCTATAAGTTGAAATGACAGGACGGCTTCTGTGGTAAAGATGTGCTTGTGGTTGATTTGTGTGGTTACATTTAACCCTTTGAAAGGTTTGCATCCAAGATCTGAAAGCATTTCTTCCTTCCTTCTTCCCCCAAAGGTTCAGTATAAGGGGTCCCATCTATTGCCTAGAGTGGACCTTACATACATGGGAGGACACTTATGGATAGAAGATGAAAACTCTCTACAGAGATTTAACCCATGTGTTCTGCCCAGCAGAACCTACCAAGAACTGCCCTAGAGATCAACCCCAAGACAATAGTACTTTACACAGCTTAGCAAGAGCAACTCCCACAGAGACCTCGTCAGTCTGGAAGGGCAGGCTCTCAGGCATGAGACCATCTGCTACTCTGGCTCATTCTGACTTTGAGTAGCCAAAAGGTTGGTTCATTTTTCATTCTTGCCCCTTCACTCCCCCGTCTCTTACATGGAAGGTTGCTTTCCATCAACCGGTGGCCACACCTTGGCATGTCTCTGGACCCTCATAGGAAATCCCGGTGGGCACAGAGCAAGGATTTCAAGGGAAAAAGCAGTAACCAAAGCTAACCATGACTAAGAGTGTGCAAGTGCCCAGGTGGTTGGTGTACAACATCAGCATCCTACAACCGATGTTTCAACATCACAGGATGATCCGTCAAAAGAAGACGAAATGAGGGCCCTATACCCTCATCTCCTCTGATATTGTGCTATTTGTGAAATTCACTCATCCACAAAGGGTCTCCTAATCACTAATGTGAGGGACTGTGGTGCTGGCCTGTGGGCCATGAAGTGACTAATAGGCTTTAGGTCTAGGAATCTGGATTCAGGATCTGATCATTTGACTGAGCATTTGCTCTTCCTTTATATTAAAAATAGAACAAACAAACAAACAAGAACTTCCTGAACCAAAGTCACAGTAGAGGACAGAGTGGTGTGGACAGAGAGACACACGAGGGGAGTCCCCAATGGCTATTTTCTCGCTTCAGTGCTATTTCTGACATCGTGTGATACAATGTTAGTTGGAGCTTTTCTCACAGGCCTGGGACGCCATGGGTCACCAAGGTGACTGGCAGACCCAACACGAAACATTTTAGTGTTTGTTCCAGAACAAGTACGTGTTCACTAGAACATGAACACAAACCAATTGCACATCCAGGATTCCGGCACTTGGTGTTGGTTAGTTTGCTGTTGTTTCCATATAGGTGAACACTACCTATTTTGGAAGGCCACAAAGTAAGACATTTTTTTTTTTTTCCTTTTAAAAGATAAGTCGGGTAAAAATATTTTTTCCCTACATTCTACTGTCTGATGAGATTGGAGAGCAGCAAAACCTTGCTGTCAGCAGTCATTTTACAAAAAACAGCTCAGGAGGTGGGTGGCACCTACACCATGTTGTGGTGATTGTTTCTGTCAATAATATCCACAGGTGACAGGATTTCCTTCCTGATGGGGGGAGACAGGGAGAGTGCTGTCTTGGTCTTGAAGAGGTCAGACACGAAGAACACCTAGAAGGACAAATCAGAGATCCAAATCAGAAATTGACATTTGGGGCTTGGGGACAACAAATTGAAGGTGACAAGAACATGGACTTTAGGACAGGGGATCCCAAACCATACATCTTAGAATAGGGAAGGACCATAGTGGTCATATAGTCCAACTCTTATTGTACAGATAGGGAAACGGAGGCTCAGAGAAGGACCACAATAGGCTCCAGGCTGCACAGCCGTAGCAGGAATGGAATCCAGTTCTGTGGACTCCCAACCCAGTGTTCCACATCTTCAACCCTCACTTCTTTATTTCTCAAGGCAAACCAACGGCAGTGAAAGATAAGTTCCTAAACAAAGGAAGCAAGTTCTAATTGGTCTGTCATTAATCCTGATAATTTCCCTTGCCTCACAAAGGGCCGTAGGGTGTAACCAGAAGAGATCAGCCGCTATGAATTCCTATCTGCAGGAGTTGGAGTAAGGAAGCAGTTGCGACAACTTTTCCTGGAAGCCCAGGGACATCAACAATTTGATGAAGGTCAAGAAGCCAGGGTCTTGTTGCTGAGAGAGTCGGCAACTAGCCCAGAGAAAAGGTCAGTGAAAACTTGCCTATCTCGCCTCTCAAGGCCTTCCTCCCTCCGAGCACGCAACCTCACCAAGTCTCTCTGGAATCATTGAGAAGTGTTTACTGAGCATACACTTGCAAGGGTGTAAAGATGGCTCAGGCGTAGCTCCTGTCTCAACTAGCTTTTGATGAAAGAATCAAGAACTTGATGAGTTACTAGAATAAGGAGAATTTATGCTTTGTATTAGATGGCAAAGTAAATACAGACATCAATTTGAGCCATTTAGCAACAGGAGTCTGTATTAAGTAACCATAAGCAGCACCTATCAGTCATGTAATTTAATAGGAAACATGTGGCTGGGTTGTGAAATGGGGAAAGAACATTTTCCAAGTTCCTCTAACAGCTTCCTGGATGGAAAAGTCTTTGTCCTGCAGAGGGTAATATTCTTATCAATGATGGCACTGTGACTTCAGTCTGGACACATTTTAGGAAAGAAAATGAAGTTCATAATAAAACTTCACCAACATCATGCCTCTAGCAGCCAGGGACTGGACACACTAAGGACTTGGAGCATTTGTGGGACCAATTGCCACAATGTCCCCTCGTAATAATGCAATAATCAATGAAGTGCTACGAAAATCACAGCAGGAAACTGATGATGCTGATTAACTCAGAAGAACTGGCTGCTAGAAGAGCAGAGACTTTACTGGTCATCATTAAACACTTTACATCAATTTTATACCCAGTAGATGAACTGTTTCCACCTATTACCTACTAAAATATCTAATCACTATTTTGTGGGTTTTTTTTTTTTTTTTTTTTTTTTTGTAAAAAGAAAGAAGGCCAGGCTATTCCTATGTCACTATAAGAAAGTGAAATATTAACCAAGAAATGTAAGATTTTAATCATCACAATCTGAGTGCTCAAGAATGTGCCACTTGCAAAGGGAAACACTTCAGGTGTGTGTCCCCTTTTTTTCTAGGGAGGTATGCCCAGTGAGAACTGCGGCACAGGAAGGTTTGTCTCCTGGCCAGAACCAAACTTGAGGTCCAGGAATGAAAAGATATGCACTCGGCCTCGCCACAAGGCTGTAGGCGAATCTTTATCAATGCTCAGAGAAGGGGTTTTCACATGCTCCCACAAGGAAATACTAGTGAACATGATGGAAGTTAAATGTGGGGAACAATAAACTTTTCAATTCTCCTCTGACAGGGTACAGAGCCAATGTCTCACCTCTACCTGGAAATTACCTTCCTTCCCTCCTTTACTTTATCCAGAGGAAGGTTTCAATCAATCCCTCCAAAGCTGGATTTCCACTCCATTTCTTCCAGCCCAGCAGCTTGTTCTACCAAATAAACTCTGGTGGCTGTCATTTGAGAGGTCTTTCTCCCAGGCTCCATCCCTCCTGCTGAGGGCAAATAGAGCAGGGGACAGTCCCTCCACCCCCCAAACAAACCTCCCCTCTTCAAGATCCTGAAGTGGCTTATTTCTCAATTTTATTTTCTGAGCACCTAGTTACTTCATACTAGGGCTTCCATTTCCTAACTGCAAGATGGAAATAACATAAAGGTTAATGGCAACAAGGTATTGAGAAGACCTAAATTTAAGTCTGGTACATAGTTCAATAAAAGGTGCCCCTTTCTCTACTTCCCTGAGCACCCAAGTAATGACTGAACCTAGTGCTGGCCATGCCTTCTCATGTCTCCAGAACATAACAGATAGGCCTTAATGCCTCCCATGAGAGGCTTCTTGAGGAGGCCGCCTTGGACCTAATCACCCTCTATCACCTACAGCACTCAGCACTAAGCCTTGCACACACCAGGGGCTCAACAAATGTTTGTTGTTAAATTTCTCACAACAAATTGCCCTCTCTGCTGAAAGCAAGCGCTCTGGCCTTGGGTCCTATCAGCACATTTAACGCCTACGGACCACATTCTCACACACCACACGCGCACGGCCCAGCGGCAAGATGAAAAGTTGAGTCGGGTCCAGCAGAATGCTCCCCCCCACCCCGACCCCACCGAAGCTGTATTTCACTTTCAGTGTGGCTTGAGGTTACACAAACACTTTTTTCTGGGGATCATGAAATATGATCCTGTCAAGACTCAAACAGGGCTCAGTCTTCCTAACGCTTGGACAGCATAACACAGAAAGGACTAGTAGGAGCGAAAATGTCTTGGCTTGGAGCAGTGCCATTTCCTGCAGAAGATGATCTCCACCCAGAAAGAAAACCCAGACGCCCAGGCTAGGGAGGGTCTCTATAAATTAGGTAGCTATCTTAGGTCTATGGAATAAACCCACTCCCGGCCCCTGGCCCATGACACAGGTCTCCTCCCCCACAGGAAAGAACACATCAGAATACATAGTCTCACCAAACACCAAATCTACACTCGAATCCCCAAGAAAACTTCTAAGTTAAACTACCCTGATAGAGGCTTTCAATTCCATCTCTCCTTCTGTTTGCATTTTATAAATTGTTTTCTTGAAAAATGCAATCAGTAAACCCTTACTGAATATTTGCTCTATGCAAAGTCATGAGATTATAAAAGTAAATATACATAAGACAGTGTCCTTTGCCTTCCAGGAGCTCACAGGGCAAGGAGAGAGACCTCTGGGTAAATAGGCCACTACAATGGCAGTGTTTTAAGGACTCTGAGAGGGGAAGCCAGGGTGTTAAAGAAGCACAGAGAGTGGGCATCTAACCCAGGCTGAAGAGGCAGAGAGAGGGCCTTAGAAGGCTTTCCCCAGAGGAGGTATATTTGAGCTTAACTTTGAAGTATAAGTAGGAGTTAGCCAGGTGGTGAATGCCAGGAATGTTGTTCTAGGCAAAGGGAGCAGTGCCTGCAGGGGCGCAGCCTTGAGTGCGGCATGTTCAGGAGTGGCAGGAGGCTCGGCATGGCCGGCAGGGCCAAGCAATCCACGAGGCCAAAGAGGAGACAGCCCGAAGCCTCCTAGGATGTGTGAAGGAACTCGGACCTCATCCTACCGGCCTTTGAAGCCATTGTCAAGGCTGAATCGGGAGAGTCATGTGTGGAGAAGACTTGTGCTAAGACCATGATGGTGTCAAAGACAGAGAAGGAGTTCGAAAAAGTGCAGAAAATCCGTAGGTCGGGGCACCAGTCAGGACTATTGCAGAATCTGGGAGATGAGTCCTGACCCATACCTGCACAGTGCAGACAAAACAGGAGATGGTTACTGAAATGTTGAAGACCGACCAGCAGTGGGCGGAGGTGGTGTGCGTGTGTGCAGGGGGCATTTCTCTCCACTTCCGTTTTCACCTCTAGAAATCTTCCCACTTGTTCCCATCAAAACTCTTAAAGCTCAGGTAACAATTAGTGAAAACAGTTAGAACTCTGCTTTCCTCTGCCTTCTAATATTCTGGCTCCCTCTGATACTGTCTTGAGGAAGTGGTTCTGCCCTCCCCCTGGGTTGGAATGTCACGAGACATCCTTTCCTTATCTTCCCTGTCACACAGAAAATGTCAACGTGTTCTTTAAGAATCACCTCCTCTAGAAATCTGTTCTAGCCTTCTAACAGCTTCAAAAATGATGAACTATCCTCCCTTGAGCCCCAGCTGTCCCCAGTGGAGGGTCCTGTGCTAGCATACGAGGCCTGCCCCGATAATATAGAGATATATAATTTTTAAATTATATCAACACTGGCTTGATACTTTCAGGACAGATCTTTGTATGTGCCCTTCAGTTGCACATTTGTTCTCATGTCTGTCTGCTCTAGATCACTGTGTTTTAAACTCTATGTCATAAATCATTAGTAAGTTTCAAAAAGCAATATATTGGGGGTCACCACCAGCATTTTTAGGTTAAATTAAATATTCTGTAATGTATCACACGCAGTAATGGGAAGTCTTAGTTTGTGAAATATTTTAGTCACGCTTGGGTACCTCCATGGGATTATGATGTCAAATGTCTTTATTAGGAATTAGGTCTTGGATAGCTACTGCACTCTAAGATCTTCAAGGACCAGCTCTTTTTAGTGACATACCTTTAAACAAAGCCTAGTACTTCACACATAATACACATTCAATTGATATGTTGCATGTGCCAAGCAAGGTACATCTTCTATTCACTGAATCTTCAACCCAAAGATTGTGTATGGTTATTACCATCTGCACTTCACAGAATGGGAAAAGGTAGATGAGAGGAAGTGATTTGCCTAACTAGCAAGTGGCAGGAACACAACTCCCTGTCCTGAGTCTCTGCCTCATCATCCACCCTATGCATCTTGGCAGGGAATGCAGAAGGAGATTTTAGAAGGACTCCGAAAACTGGAATAATGCAAAGATATACAAGGTCGGTCCTGAAAGTATTGAGCCAATGTCAATATAATTAAAACAGTTTGTGCAGCCAATACTTTCAGGACCGACCTTGTACTCATCCTCTACTGGGGGGTCTAAACTTATCTCTGCCTTGGCTTCTTTCTCTCTCCCACATCCACCTTCCTGGCCCCCTTCCTGAAGTGAGGGCCTGGGATGGCAATGAGCTAGGCTTTTGCAAAAGAGATTTGGGAGATCATTTCATCCATTCCCCTCTGCCCATGCAGAGTAAAATAAATAAATCCAGTGGGATGAGATCATCTCTCCTGTTGGAAAAGAAAGAGATCTCACAAATTCATAGACCAGTGTGTTTTAGAATTTACTAATTTAGTCCTTTGAGATAGAACCAAGACCCCTGGGCTCTGGTTCCTAATATGCCACTGCATGTCCTGGGCATGTCACAGAGGCTTTCTCTAAACCCCAGTGTCTTCCTGAGGGTGGTATCACCACTGAATTCATCTTCACATTCCCATTCTCACTTGTCTCTTCACCTCACTGGGGCAAAGACAAAGAGTACCCTCGCCCTTCCCTCCATCCTGGAGGAAGACAGCAGCACACAAAAGAGCCACTGCTAGCAGAGCTCCACCCTGGGGGAAGAAGAAAACCAGGAAAGACTGCTGTGTGTTTATTAAATTCCCAGGCAGCTGCTTCCTCTGCTGAACCCATAGCAATGGCCGCCTGGCCCTGCCCTGCCCCCTCCCAGGGCCCCATAATTTGCCATCTGTTAGAGGGTCAAAGGAGGAGCTGACCAGATCGGCAAGTTGTCACCAGGCAGGAAATGAACTGATGTCTGTCCCTTCATCCCAGTCCCTGGAGTGAGTAGGTATGGTGAGTCCAGCTGAAGACCGGGACTGTGTGTGTGTGTGTGTGTGTGTGTGTGTGTGTGTGTGTGAGTGGGCGGAGGGGAGGTTGGTGCCACAAGGCACTGGGAAGGTTAGTATGCACCTGTGTTTACTCTAACCTATCTGTCAGAGTGTCTGTGGTTCTGAAAGCATGGATGTATATGTATGTGGGTATGGCTGGATCTACCCATGTGTCTCTGGGTGCCCCTGAATGCTACTCTCTACTGTGGTCCTGTGTACCCCTGCCCATATGTGTGAATGTGTAGATCAGGATACTGGCCTATAGGACCCGGACCCTACATGCCCATGTCTTCATATTGAGTCCATGACACTATGCAGATTTTCGGTCTGTGTTGGGTATCATCATCTTATCTCTAAAAAGGGTTCAATATGAGAGCAGTGGGGGAGGAAGTGGCACCTACTCCTACTTGGCATGTGATTTTTGTCTAGACAGGTCTGCTTGCTGTGGCATGACCCGTGTAAAAGTGCTTGGCTGTCATGGCTTGTTGCGTAGGACCTATGGTGACTAAGCCATTATTGTTAGAGTCATGCACTGTATTCACTGAGGGTTAAACACATGTCATGATCCCCAAGTAGAGGCCATCTTCATGGGCATTTCAGGGACATGGTAACATCTGAGAAAGCAAGTCCAGCTCAGTTATTACAAAATCAGCCATGCCAAAGACTCTCTGTGGGGGGAAGTCACAGAGCTACAGAGCCTCCAACATCAAGTCACAGTTGAGGAAACTTGGCTCAGAGGGGAAGTGTCTTGCCCGAGGTCACAAGCTAATTCATGACTCACTCTTTAACAAATGCTTATCAAGCACCAATTGTATGTCAGTCACTGTTCTAGGTCCTGAGAATAAATAACCAGAAAGTTAAGCCATGGAGTCTGCTATTAAGGCACCTGCAAGCTAGCTGGAGAGATATATGAGCAGACAGTTATGATAGAACCAGGGTGCAGAGCATAGAAAGAGAAGCATGCAAAGGGCATTGGGGGCACTAGAAGAAAGTTAGACAATTCTGTCTTCAGAGAAGATTGAGGGAAGTGTGGTAGACTAAACAATAGCCCCTAAAGATGTTCTGTCCTAATCCCAAGCACCTGCTAATATGTTACCTGATATGGTTTCATCAGAGGTGAGGGGAAACTGGAATGGCACTATATCAAAGGGGACAATGGTGTCATAAAGTAAGGGCTGAGGAAGTTGGAGTATATCAACACGTCAGGTGTGTCTAGAGAGGAGCAGGAGATGAGGTCTTTAAAGGAAGCTTGGGTCTGGCCCTTGGCTCTGCATGGAACTGCCTCCTGGCTCCCCTACTTTCTCTCCACTTAAACCATTTTAGTCCTTGTTTTCTCACCTCTTCAGTGGATATAAGATTCAATATAGGATCTGGGGGGGGACTGAAGATGATCTATATAAAGTAGTTAGCACCGTGGCTAGCATATCAAGCTTCCAATACAAGCTAGAAAGTACTGTTTCTGTGTGAAGTTAATTGGGGTTCATCAAAGCTTGGCTTAGGAGGTGACTGGGCAGAGTGCCCCTGGTTTCCTGGCACCCCATGCCATGACCTGGTATCGTACTGCACTCTGTCTCTTTCTTGATCCTCCTAACCAACCTCAGGTGATGCCTCTGTGTTTCAAGATCCATTCAACTCAGTCACATTCACAGAGAAAAAGAGAACTTGGCTTTTCCAGGGTTTCACAATGATAGCCAGCCTTGATTCTTGGCGGAAAGTTCTATAAGACACAAGCAAAGTAGAGGCCTGCCGAGGCTGAGAGCTAGGCTGCACAACTCTGGAGACGTGCCTGATAAAGTCCTTCATCCTCCTCACGCTTCCCTCTCCTGGCACATGGCATCCTCAGATGGCCTCTTGATTCCCCAGGCCCATCTCTGCTCAATAACCCAGGGTCCCGAGCTTTGCTTCTGTAATCCTCACAATCCCAACCTGGATGGCAATCTTATGATGAGAAAGGACCCATTGCTTTCTTCTCCCCAAGCTGAGCATTCTCAAGTTCCTCTGCTGACTAGCCACAGCTTCTTGCCCTGGCCTCTCGGATGGCTTGAATGAAGTGGCTCACACAGTGCTTCCAAGCTAGTCAGGACCATGAGCTCCTAAGTACCAGGCTGGGTGTTGGGCATTGGAGAAAAATGATAAATAAGATCAAGTCCTTGCCCTCACATGTTCACAGCTAAGAGGACAAAAGATGAGGAAAGGTATTTATCACCCCTTTCTGAATCACCTTTGTACCTTTGTAAAATGGGCTTTCAAACTCGGAGCAATGGCTGGATCAGCCCGTAGGGTTGGGAAGGCCCTGGTTATGCCCTTAAATTATGTCCCACTGAGCGGCTGTCTATGCAATTTATGCCTCAGACTCACTCTCAGACTCACTCTGGCTAATCTCAGCTCCAGTGGCTAAATCCCCCTGCCAAGTAGAAAAGGCAAAGCTTTGGAGTCAAGGAGCACCTGGAAGCACCTGACAACTAGCTCTGATATTGGGTGACTTGAGTCATCTCTCTGAGCCTCGGTTACCTCATCTGTAAAATGGCTTTCTGGGCCTAAAGGGAGCTAATGGTTAAGGAATGTAGAATAGTGCTAGCACAGAGTAGGTACTTTACACATGCTAGGACCAAATTCCTATCCTACAGTAGGCCAGAGCCAAACAAGGTAAAAATCAGAACCCTTATTTCCATTCTTGAAATTAAACCCTGGTTGTCCTGGACACTTTGTCTAATTGTGCATGGCCACTACTCCAGGACATAAGAGAGAAGAAGGCTGTGAAGGATCCCCAGTCTTTTAATTTTTTCTTAATTGTGGGTGTAGGAATCTCTAATTAAGGCAGTGGCACCAAGAAGGAAAACACAACTGCAGGCTCTGTGGGCCTCCTCCTGCTGAGAAGGGCAGTCAACAAAGGGTTATCCTACCCATCCCCCATTGTCAGTTTATATGGAAGGACCAAGCATCAGAAAGCAAGCTGGTTAGTAACAGTTGCTCTCATTAGTGGTTTGCTTCCCTAATTTCACCCAGGCCTTGATGGTAATGAATAAAGCCACTAAAACAGCTTGTCCCTTAGGCTGGGACTCTTATGCCAACCTGGCCAGCAGCTCAGATGCTATTTCTTTGCAGTATCTACTCTGATTGGCCAACTCCATCCCCCTCCTTACCCACTGCCTTGAGTTAGGCCCTCACCTGCCTGCAGATGTGCCCTGTCCTTGTCTCCGTGACAGCCCCACACTGTACTGTAACTCCTGTGCTTGGGACTGACAGTGGGAGCAACTAGACTGACTTTCCTTGGGAGCAAGGGCTGAGCCTTATCCACCCTTCTGCCTTCAGAAGAATGTTCTTACAGTGTTCTCAAGAAAGGGTATATCAACTCATGGATTCTAGTTTTTGCTAATTAACCATGCATTTATTTACTCCAAGCTGGGATCCCTGAGAGGCCTGGGTGAGACAGGGAGAATAACTAATATGTGACACATGGTCCCTTCCCCCAAGGAACCCACATTCTAAAATGAGACACATCAACAATTTCGACTCATGGAGAGAGTGAGAGAGGTTGTAAGGGGACATAGGACTGAAAGTCAGGCTTAGAAATTAGAAAAAGACAGGGGCTGGTCTATATCTCTCCATGATCCTTACAGTGAATGAGCAAGGGTTATACTAATAACAACACAACCTAAGTGCTTAAACATCCAGTATTCTGGGGGTTCCTGAGGGACTGGGGTGAGCTCCCCGAGAATGGCCTAGGAAGCCACAATATTAGAATAGGTACTTATTCATATTTGCTGAATATGCCCCCTCATAACTTTTAGCAGGCAGGAAAAGCAGAGATTCCTGAGGAGATGGAGGCTCAGAGAGACAGAATTCCTTCTCCTATCCTCACTGGGATCTATGTGTGAAAAGGGTAACCCATTCATTTGGGGCAAATCAGAATGAGGCCCATCCCAAAGCCATTCTCTTGAGAGCTCTGTGATATGATGGGTAAGGCCCTCACGCTGGGGGAAGCCTTCACCAAACTCCCTCTTCTCCAGCCGCCATGGAAGAAGATCTCTAGGAAGATCAGCTAGGGGCTGACCAAAGTTCACAGTGGGACAGACAAAAGTTTTCCAAGAAGCTGAGTTCGACTAAACAGTAAGTGTCCACCAAAGCAGCACTTGAGCACTAGGATTCTGGGACTTTGTCTTGCCATGTGACCTGGAACAAGATCTTTCCCCTCCCAAACCCTAAATGTCCATGAGATAAAGTAAGTGGGACAGGTTCTAAATTTCTTCCAACTGCAACATTCTACAAGCCCCAATCTGCCATTGTTTATGGAACAGAGGATTTACAGACTCTACTGGATGAAAACACATGGAGTTGAAAGAAGCAGTGGTTATTCGCATTCCACCAGAGGGATCCTGGAGTAGGGTAACTCTCAAATACAAGCAGAGAAGAGGATTGAGAGTTCCCTGGCTCTGGTCACTGGGCTGGAAATATTTTCCAAGCAGGAGTCCAGGGCTTTGCTTCCACACTGAGGACAAGGTGCTACTTACTATGCAGCATGCGACCAGGGCTCCTTGCACAAATCCTGCCAGGACGTCACTAGGATGATGCTTGTGGTCAGACACACGGGACAGTCCGGTGTAAAAGGCCATCATGATTAAGGTGAACTGCAGGAGGGGTCGGAGCAGACGTGCACCTCGCCAAGTAAAGCGGGCCTGAAGGTACAGCTGGAGGCAGGAGATAAAAATGAACAGACACTAAGTGACTCACCACTTACCAGCATTTTAGCAGGTCAATTCATGCTGCAAATGTACCTTGAGTATGGCATAATGTAGAAAGATCACTCAATTTAGACATGGCCTCAAGCCAGTTACGTCAACCTTGAGCCTTAGTTTCTGTACTAAAAAAGTAAACTAAATAAAATTAAATCATTTTTTAAATGGAGTTTTTCTAGGAAGATCAGCTAGAGAAAGCTGAGGATGACAATACATGACAATGGCCCTTACCTGGAACATTCTAGACAACAAATGTTTAGTTTCTTTATTTCTTGATTGAAACTATCTAAAAAATACTAACAAGAGTTACTAAAAGTTTATTTTTTACTAATGAGAACTCATTTAAGACATTTGTGTGTTATGACTATGCAACCCCTATGCTACCTGCCTCTCGGGGTTGTCGTGGGATGCACAAGGTTATCATGGCAGTCACAAGGAGGTGCTTCCGCTTCAAAAGAAAGTAACTCTATCAAAAGGGCAAGTTTTTAAGTCCCTACATGGGACTCTGGATTTTGAATTAGAAAATAAGGAAACACATAAACTGACCACACAATGCCAAAGAGTTTTCAAACAGAAGTTGACAGATGCTGGGCTGGGTGGGATTGGACAGTAACCTGAAGAAAAATGAAAGAAAAAAAACACAAAAACCGAACCACCTCCAGGCAAAGCAGAAAAGCTGAAATGACGTCAACTGGGCATTGTCCCCCATAGTTATCTTGCTGCAGTTTCCGTTCTAACCTCTGGACACAACCTACTTTCCAGGTTCCTGTGGGAACTTGGGAAACGAGGGGGGAAGAGGCAAGCGGACACAGGGAACTTCTGACTACAAATCAAAGCAAACCACTTGGAAAGGCCAGGAGAAAGGGGAAGAGGGCTGAGAGGTGGGGCTTTATGGCCTAAAGATAGACCTCTGCCCTTCCTGAGACAAATGGACACTTTCCTTTTGGGAGTCAGAAAGGAGCATGCCAGCAGCCTAACCTGAGGAGACAGTAGAGTGGAAGGTCCTGGAGTCACCCTGGCCCAGGTGGGAAGAAAGTCTAGCACTGAATTCTCAACCACTGGGAAGACTATTTCAGAATCCCAGACCCGGAAAGCAGCAGGAAACTTCCTAATCATTACAACATTATATGAATGTCTTATTGGAAATCTAAGAATAACAAATGAAAGCACAATGAAGAGAATGTATTAACATTGTTGGCTGCTAAACACATGATAAAAATCAATGGGTTTTCTTATATAAAACATAACCAGTTAAAGCTCTATGAGGTAAAAATCATCCTAACAGCAAAGATGATTAAATAAATAATGATTAGCTTACAAAGACCCACATAGCCTGTATGAAGTAAGGGATGTAAGGGATAAATAGGGAGCTAAAATTTTATTTCTAAGAACTTATTTTTAAGAACATTTAACTTATAAATTGATAAAATGACCTGTAAAATCAGAGTTCTATGAATAGCTTATAAAAATTTGGAGAAAAAAAACCTTTAAAGTAAAAATTAAATTATTAATGACCAAACCAGGCAGTATGATACATGCTAAGAACACAGCAATGGGAAGTTATAATTCCTGCCCCATGCATCACACGGTTGGCCATGGAGTGGATACATGGCCAACTTTGGAAAACCAAAGTAAGTACACGTAGGGGTTTTACAGGAGCTATGAAAGAAGCTGGGGGTGGGGAGGAGGGTCAATTACTAAGCGGAATAAATATTTGACTCGAATCCTGAAGAGGAACAGGTGTTTGTGAGGACTTAAAGGGAAAGCAGTGAGGGGTGTGTATTCCAGGCAGAGTGATGACTTGGGGTTAGAGGCAAGCAAGAGGCTGTCCATAAACAGCGCCGGATGTCAAACGGAGGAACTGGGTCTTTATTTAGTGGGCCAGTCTCTCCTAAACTGTACTGCATGAAATGTTAGAGACCTAAAAAATGAGAAAAAAGATTGGTCACTCTATACTAAATCCTTACTTTGGTCACAGAAATTATTTTTATAGAACATCTACCTATTGAGTCTCAATTGAGAAATGTTGCTGTAAGTGACGGTGCAAATTTAAATTTTTTTTTTTAAAGATTTTATTTCATTATTTTTAGAAAGAGGGGAAGGGAGAAAGGCAGAGAGGGAGAGAGACATCAATGTACGGTTGCTCTTCACCTGCCTCCAGCCACAGACCTGACTGGAGACCTGGCTTGCAACCTGGTTATGTGCCCTGGCTGGGGAATCAAACCTGCGACCTTTAGGTTCGCAGGCCAGCACCTTAACCACTGTGCTACCAGCCAGGGCTTAAATGGTTTTAAGCAAGGAACTCTATACCATAAAAAATAATCTGCACATCAAAGGCCAATCCCTCATTTCTGCTGACATGACCCAACAGCAGAATGCACAGTCGAGAATCAAAAGCTCCTTTCCTTTGGGAGTCGGGAAGGGGATGCTGTTGGTGTAGCTCCCACTCAACACAGGTCTTAAAAACAAGGGGACCAAGTTCAGGGAACAAGAACTAGTCCATTTGTATTGCACGCATTATGGGCTATCTCCCTCCAAAAAGTCTTGTCAATGGATGGGGTGGGGTGGGTAACAGAAACAGCACAGATTTTCATCAGAAAAACCTCACTGAGCCTCAGTTTTCTCACCTATAAAATAAGTGTAGCGATCACTATCTTACAGACTTAACTACAGATTGGTGGTGACATAGATCAAGTGCCAGGCGTCATATGTTGCTCAATCAACAGATGATCTTACTGTCTAACCATTTTTCTTCATTTGGACCCAGTAGCTTCAAGAGTTGCTAATTTCCCTCAAGTGAAAAACCAGCAGCTCTTCGGAAATTGCTTGCTCAAAATCCTTCCGAACTTCCCCCTGCTCTATGTGAACTTAAGGTCATAGGCCTTGGAAATCAGGGTGGAGCAGAGGAAGGGTGGGTTTCCCAACCGGACAAGGCACACATCTCCCCTTCCACTGACTCAGAGACTTAAGGCTGGAGTTTAATTAAAAAAAAAAAAAAAAAGAAAGAAAGGAAAAGAAAAATGAGAGGAACTTGAGGAGAATAGAAGAGAGACCAGCCATAAGAATAGCTTCAGGAAGACTGTGTGTATGAATGAGCAAGGGTGAGGGAGCCATGGGGAAAGAATCTTTTTGAACGGGAGTCAGACAGAGCGTTACAGTGGGCAGAGGAAAGCTTGTCTCTTGTCCCTGTGTCCATCAGTAACTAACCCATCTAATGGAGAAATGTCTTGAGGCCCCACAGCTGATCCTGGTGTCTGCAGCTGGGGCTTCAGGGGGAAAGCACAGTGGTCGTAAAATGAATTTTGGGGATGATAACTCTGATTCCGGTCCCAGCTCTACCACTTATTGTGTGGTCACTTAACATCTCTAAAGCCTCCTCTTCTCTGAAACATATAAAACAACTCCCTCTCAGGGTTGCCAGGATCCAACGAGGCTACAGAGGACCCTGCCTGGCATAAGATGGGTATGCAAGGCATTCTTCCAGGAGTCCACACCACCCTTTTGCCTTGGTAAACAAGGTTAACTCAATGACTGTGTTTGATTTCACCAAAACAAGTAAATTGCTAAAGAAAGGTTACACAATGATGACCTTCCACCCAGCAGCTACTTCTGATCTGGAGAGTCAGCTGGCAGCAAAGGCTTTGAGATTGATCCAAGGATCTGATAACTCCCTCCATCCCATACCAATCAAGCTACTAATTTTGCTGGTTTGTAGCCCAGTCCGCAGGAGTCATTCCAGGCCAGAGGTTTAGGCCTCCTCACAATCAGTGAGTACTTTCCGGAGCAGCCTGCTTCCTTGGAAACCTGAGCCTGGGGACACTCTGTGGGTCAGCAGGCTCCAATCACACTCACGCCACAGGGGTATGTTCCCCTCATTCAGGAGAGGAAGTCAAACCTCCTGACCACAAGATGTAATGTCCCTCTCCTGGGCCAAATAGCAAGGACACTTTCCTAGAATCAAAGAATCAAAATTCCCACAGGAACTTCATCAAAATTTGAGGACCCCGAAAAATAGTCATTAGGACTGGGGTGAGGAGAGCTGGAAAGAAAACTATAAAGTCTAAATCACCTTGACTCTCATACTGGTTGGCAGCTCTGAGGTCCTGTCTGCTCTGTCTTCACTTCCCCATATGTGGGAAGGTGTCTAGGCTGGAAGAATCCACTTCATAACCATCAGTGTGACATTGCAGAAAGCAAATGGTGTTAGACTTGCAATCAGAGCAACCAGACTTCAATCTGTTCTCTGCTGCATACCAGCTCAATGACTCTGGAAAAGTCACACTGTTTCTCTGAATTTCTGCTTTCTCACACACAACATAAGGAGATTTGTTCATTCAAGAATAGATGTGAGCATCTATTCTATTCAAAACTCTGTGAAAGACACAGACATGAATAAGTTCCTTCAGGAAGAAAGACTGTTGAAGTCCTTTGCTTGTACTAGCACTTCTAATTGTTCAAAGGTTGATTTCAGCTACGATGTAGATTATAATAGAAGGGTATTTCTGCTCTCCACCACCACCTGATGCGTGTGGAAGTCTCTAGCGCAGAGACTCACTCCATCAATGGAGTTCTCTTCTTCCTGGGCCTACCTTCAAACTCCGGAGCCTGTGGAATTCCAACAAAACCTCCTTAGAAAGCTCTGGCTGGATTCAATCTGGCTTCTCAGGTCTGAACTTGCACAGTCAGATGTTGGGTGAGTCACACTTGTTTTTGCTAAGTCATTTGTGTTTCGTTACATGATTTGCATACTGGCGAAACAGGTCTGTACTGTCCTCTCACTTCATTTCCATCACTCTGGGGACAGCTCTGCTGAGAGTGAAAAGGAGGCTTTTGTCCTTCGCTCCCTGCTTGCTTTCTTCCTGGAAGTCTGTTCAGCTCACTGACACCCACAGGGAAAAACTTCATCCCTTTTCTCATCTTCTCAGTGGCAACAGCTTGGTCCTGGTTCACGTGCCTGGTGACTAGTCTACATGCTGCAGAACTGGAATTCCTCTTTGGGAAGTTATTCAAATACTTTCAGGACAAAAGATAAATTTTTGGTTGACTTTCCTCCTCTTTTAGAAGGGAATCAGATCCTGTTCTCTATCATTGTCAGGGTTAGAAAAAGAAACTACCATTTTACTCAGCACTGTTTTAGACACTGTGCTAGGCACTTTAAATGACATTGCCTGCATTGTTACATTAACCTGTTAGGTGGACACCATCATGCCCATTTTGCAGATAAAAAAAGAGAACAAGGCCAAAAGAGGTAGCGTCATTTGTTCAAGGCAAAAAGAACCATGATTTACATGGAGTAAGAGTTGCCTCTTTTTGAGTCCAGGGCTCTTACCACAGTACCACTTGGCTTCCTTAGGTAATGAGTGCTTTGCACACAAAGTATTAGGGTCTTTTTAAATTGGACTTCCATCTTTGAAGAGAAAACCACACAGTATCATGGACTAAAGGACAATCTGCATGGGACATTCAGAAGTTCAGGCTCTTCTCATTTACCTGTCACACACTTTTATAACACCCATGTCTGAACCACATGTATATAGCTTTTATAAGAGTAGAATCTCTGGCCCAATCTCAAGCTAAGGAGGGCCTGTAAACTGACTTAGGGCACCTAACAGCAGATTTAACAACCTTTTCCTCTGTGCTCCAACCCTTTAGTCCACCCTAACTCAGGTAACTTATCCAACTGTTGTGCAGCTAAGTGCTTTTCAGGCTTTCCACGCAAAATGGAACTCTGTTGATGTCCCCAGCTGCTTACACAAGGTCTAATTACAGGTCAGTAACACCAGAAGGATAGATGGGTGGATGGATGGATCGATGGATGAGGTAGAAAGGGAAAAGAGAACAAATATCTGGCACTGTAGTGGATTCATGGGCAAACAACAGTCTCATTTCTGCAAAGTGTCAGCACATGCTCCCAGGATCTGTGTGAGTAGGCATCTTGGGTGCACTAGACCCCACTACTCTAGGATTCTAATTATGTTGAACAAAACCTCCATGACGAACAATGACAGGCCAGAGAACATGGCTGTCAGAACACAGCTACTTCCTTGTTTCCTTGGTACCCAGCCTACCCTCTGACACATAAACAGGTCTCATGGGCACCATAGTAAAAGAGTCATTAAGTCTTGCTTACACCACACAGGCCCCTCGTGATCTACCAAGTCAGCAATGGGGAGACAAACAAAATTCTAAATGCAATGGAAAGAAGCTTACAGCTTCTCTGGTGGATATAAAAGAAGAAGTGAACATATAGCATGAGATGGTGAGAAACTGGAGGGAAAAATAAGGCTTCAAAGAAATTAGGGAGTATTGGGGAGCAGCTGTCATTTTTCTTTTTCCTTTTTCTTTTCCCAATTACAGCTTACTTTCAATATTATTTTATATCGGTTTCAGGTGTCCAGCCTAGTGGTTAGACAATCATATACTTTACAAAGTGTCCCCCTGATATGTCTAGTCCCCACCTGACACCATACCTAGTAACCTAGATATTATTGACTATAACATCTAGGTAACTAGACAGTATAGTATCATACATGCCCCTGACTATATTGTAATACCAGTTTGTACTCTTTAATCCCTTCACCTCTTTTACCCAGCCCCCCAACTCCTTTCTTTTCTGGCAACCAGCTCGCAGTGCAATCTTTGCCCTTTATGTCTGTGAGGGGCTGCCATTTAAAACTGGGTGGCCAGGGAAGGCTACTCCACCCTGAAGAAAGTGAGGGGGTTAAGTTCAGGTTCCTAAAACAGGAGCACGTCTAGACCAAGGAAAAGACCCCCACAGGAACGTGCTGCCTAATCTGAGCTGAAAAAGGAAGAGCCAGGCCTGTGATCCCATAGGTCTTCTCCGCTGACAACATGCTCTCCACTCCCTGCTTCCTGCCCGCCATCAACGCTTACTGAACAGGATGCCTGCAGTCCCCAAATCACCACCCGTTCCCATCTACACACCGGGAGCTCTTCCAAGCCCCCCTGTCACCCTCCTGGAAGCCTTCCCTTACTGCAGCCACCCTGCTCTCAGGTTAGCTCCCACAATTCTGAGCTTCCATGTTAACCTACACATCCCCTTGCCTCTCCTGCCTGAGACCATGACTGATGTCATGGGTCTGCCTGCTTCTTTAAATGAAATGAAGCAAGGACTGTGCAAGGACCTTTACTAATCTGCATATTCCCATCTTTAGCATGGTGCTTGGGGCATAACAGTCACTCACTAAATATGTACTGAATGCTGGATGAGGAATGCAGAGGTGAAACCCTGAAGGGCAGGGCCCAGGTCTGATTTATCTCAACAGCCATAGAAGTGCCTGGTACAATAGAGGAAATACCAGGTATGCTACATGAACTGGTGCCTGCCCTGGTGTTGACTTTTTTTTTTTTTTTAAGATTTTATTTATTTCCAGAGAGAGGGGAAGGGAGATAGACAGAGAGGGAGAGAGACATACATGTATGGTTGCCTTTCACCTGCCTCCAGCTACAGACCTAACTGGAGACCTGGCTTGCAACCTAGTTATGTGCCCTGGCTGGGAATTGAACCAGCGACCTTTGGATTTGCAGGCCAGTGCCTTATCCACTGAGCCACCAGCCAGGACTGGTGTTGGCACTTTATCCAGCCAAATCCCCTTAGTCCCTGACCATGGAAGTGCAGGGCCAATCCAGATGTGGTCCTCTGGGGTGTAAGCCAGGACTCAGGGGTAGAAAGTGCCACTGATGCTTATATGCTATGGGATTTTTCTTTTTGTTATTTTTTATTGAATTTATTGGGGCGACAATGATTAACAAAAACTATATAGATTTCAGGTACACAATTCTATAATATATTATCTGTATACTGTATTGTGTGTTCACCACCCCACGTCAAATTTCCTTCCATCACCATTTATTCTTTTATCCTCTTCTACCTCCCCGAAACTCCCTTCACGCTTCTATGCCTAGAGATAATTTTGGTATTTGGAGCATGGTTTTTCCAAGCCAACTATTTGACAAGTCAGAACCAACGCTGCACGCCCTTCAGAGCCATGGAGGCTCCAGGTGGCAGCCGGTGTTGAAAGGCCTGGAACCGGATGGCTGGCACCTCCAGCAGGAGGCGGCTCTATCTCTGAACTCCATGGTGCTGCGGGCTGGTTTGTCCCTGGTGGCTTCCCATGCATGGTTAGGATAGCTCTAACTTCTTCCAAAGAGAACCACAGAGATTGAGAGAGGAAGAGACACCATCGAATTCCACTCTTTCCATTTGATAGATGGGGAAAGAGGTCCAGAGAAGAAAAGTGGCAATCACCATGAAAAATAGACACAATGGTCTCCCCTTTGCGGATGAGTACACCGAGTCTTGAAAGCTAAGTAACCCATTCATGGTTCCACGGCTAGTCACTGGCATGGCTAGGAGCACCCAGGTCTGCCTGACTCTGAAGACAACAGCTGTAAGGCCACAGCCAGCCGGTTAAACGTGATGCCCCCTAAGGCTCCAGGGAAGCTGAGCGTCCCAGGCTGTGCTAACAGAAGCACCCAGCCCCAGCACTTCTTAAAGTCCAGCATGAAAGCATCAGGGAAAGGGTCTAAAGGCTTCTCCGAGTAACTGCAGGATTTCCCACCAACAGGCGGATGGTGTTCTTCAAACTTGATTTAGAAAGCTTTGCCAACTGGATGTTCAAAGGGCTGAGATTTCTGTGTAATATCACCTAAAACAAGTCCGGGTAAAGAGCATTGTCCCTAATGTCTGGCTCTTTGCCTCAGAGGTTGCGTAAGGGCAAGATAACCTTTGATCTGAACATACAGCCTATGTTTGTGTGTTGTACATGTGGGTGTCTGCGAGTAGTGAATGCTGAATGTGTATGTTTGCAAGGATTCCTAAGAACGTGTGGTGTTTGCATGAGTGAGTGTAATAATACACTTAGTAGATGAAGGGTTAAGGGAGACTCTCTTACTTTCCCTATTCTTCCTCCCTACCTCCTCCGTCTTTTCCTTCCTTCCAGAAATAAAAGGCACTATAATTTTTCCTCCTGCAGAGAGATGCAAATAAACATTCAATCAAAACCTACTCCTCCCCCATCACCCCCACAGAGACTTGCTGAAATCACAGCTGGTAAGAAGGTGACTCAGGAGTGGGGGTTGGGAGGGGGCCGGGGAGCATCTCACCCATTAAAGCAGACCTGAAGTAAGGCAGCTTGCCTTCATGTGAACTGAAAATTAAGGTCAGGGGCTTGTATTTTTTAAGTCTATCCTGCAGAGGTTTGCATTATTTTGTTGTGTAGTGCAATACAATGAAAAGACCATAAAAAGATGGCTAGAATCATAAAGACTAGCTTTCATACTTTTTTCTGTGCCCCTTTCGCGAGGTAGAACTTTTACTGCTTAAGTTCTTCAAGTTGGTTGGCTTGTTTCAAACTGAAAGCTGGGGAATCGCAATGTGTCCCACTGGGAGAACTGAGTATCTCAGTGGGAGCTCCACACAGTGCCTGGCACACACACGCCGCAGGAACCTGTCAGCAGTGCAGCACCGTGTACAGTGCTGGTTTCCAAATTATTCAGCTTTTTCCTCTTGGAAGAAAGTGAAGAAATATGGAAAAACAAACATATCTACTCCTTTAAGCACCTTTACAAAACACTGAAATGACATCTGTAAAATTGCTTACAGCCCAGGTGAAAAATAAAAGTGGAACAGGAAACTAAATACCTTTGCTAAATTATCCTCTCTAAGAGCAAAACAAAAACAGCAACATCAAAAACGTGAAGAACGGAGGAAAGTTCTACTCACAAATGAATAAAACCCAAATCCAACATTTTCATAAATGGGGTCCCACCTTTTCGTTCTGTATCCAGAGCCCTCCAAACTTGGAAAGGATCGGGGAAAAACAAAACAGAACAAAAAAACCCAATGTTTTCTCCAATTCCAAGTTATGCTTTCTTTTTTTTTTTTAAATAAACAAGAAGAAATGAAAACAGCTTATGTTCCTCTGAGCTACATCTGACCTCTAGGGCCTTCTCACTCTGAACTCCATCAAAGCCACCGAAAGCAGGAAGCGCCCCAGCACGGGGACCTTACTCAAGGGATGTCCAAGGCAGGCAGGCCTTAGTGAACTGACCAAGAGGAACAGACCAGCAACTGTTGGTGCAGCAGCTGGAGGGGAGCAGGGACTTCACCTGCACTGTCCGGGCATCTCCAGGGAGCCAGAGTGGACGCGGCCATGTGCAGGGCAGGGTGGGGGTTCAGATTACGGCTCTAGCACCAGCTGAAGGACTTCCAACATGCTATTTGGTGTCTCTAGGTCTGAGCAACAGGATCAGGAGTTTGTACTGCACTGTGTTATTTATTATGAGGTCGTATGTGCTCATGTATGCAGAAGCACCTTGTAAAACCAGAAATCACTTTATGTAGTCAGGGGATATGTTTCCGAGCCCTTCCACCAGAACCTAACAGAAGAGGACCAGCAGGGTAAAACTGACAAGGAATGTAACCAGAAGGCTTGGGTCTGAGGGACAACTCTAGCGTCTGTAAATTTTGGCAGTTCACTTCAAGTCTCTGAGTCTTAATTGGTCATCCTTTTCCACAACAGAAACAATATGACTTATGACATAAGTTTCTTGTAATGATCAACCGAGTTACTGGATTTTCAGAAAACAGTACCTTATTACCATAACGTGTTATACAGTGTCCTGATCACTTTATAATTTCAAAATGGGCACACAACTCTTATTAGGAAGCTACAGTAAATATTATTTTTACTTGAAAAATGAGAATATCCTAGAAAGTAAAACCACCTCTGCTAAGCAGTGGCTGAGCTCAGAAGAGAACTTCGTTTTTCTATCTAACCACTGTTTTTCAAGGATTTCTCAGTAAATCTGTCCCTAATCAACCTGGGGATTTAAGCTGGCACTTGATGCTGGACATTGGAGTCAGAGGGCAGGTACTTACCACCAAATACAGCATGGTATACATGGAGAAGGAAGCGTGGCCAGAGAAGAAGGACTTCCTGCAAGAACAAGAGAGGACCATGAAAGGGCCACATTAGCATTCCTCATCCATGTTTGTGTGCCTGTCGTCCCTTCCTAGATGTGACCTTGAGAGCAGCACTATCTCATTTGTTTTTGTGTCCTTAATGGTGCTTTGGACAAACTGCCTGGGATTGTTCGGGCACCTGTGAATGCATGAATAAGTGAATAAACGCATGAAGTTACCAATGCTCTATCATGATTGTTTTTTTTTACATATCTATCTCAATGCTTTGTGAGTTCCTCAAGAACAGGAACTCTGCCATACTTGCCCATCAAACCCAGAGCCCAGCACTGGGTCTAGCACCTAGTAGGAGCTTAGAACATGCTCCCTGAACTGCCTGTATCAAAGGAGTGCACCCGGTCATGGGAGATGGTATCTCACCTGGCCTCCTGGACTCTGCTGTCATCGCCTCTGCATCTGTAGTTTTGAACATAGCCCTCAGAGCAGTTGATCTGGCTGAAATCAGGATTGCAGACACTCAAGAAATGAGGACGCAGGCGTCCTATGGAGACTTTAGCAATGTCTGTGAAGGACTGGCTAATGGCACAGCCAAAGAGGAAGCAACCCACTTGCTTGTAGAGGGCTGCCACGTAGGGATTCTGAATCGTTGACCGGGACTTCTCCTTCAGGTAATAGATCCGATAGAACTCCCCTGTGATGATCTAAAAGGAAGCCAATAGGAGAATTAGGCAGTATCAAGACCCATCATCAAAACTGATGCTGTAAAAGACACTGGCATAAGAGAATGTTCAGTATAACTGCAAGTTATAACCGAGGAAACCCCGATTTTCTACTTAAGAAATGTAAAGATATAAATAAGCACAGGAGGAAAGTTTGGAGTGCTAAATGATCATGTTTCCCTTTTTCAAGAAAGCCCTACATAGTCACATAGTACCTTCATAATAAGAAAAACAAAGGCGCCGGCCTATGAACCTAAGGGTCGCAGGTTCGATTCCCCAGCCAGGGCACATAACAAGGTTGCAAACCCGGTCTCCAGTCAGGTCTGTGGCTGGAGGCAGGTGAGAAGCAACCATACATTGGTGTCTCTCTCCCTCTCTGTCTCTCTCCCTTCCCCTCTTTCTAAAAATAATGAAATAAAATCTTTAAAAAAAAGAAAAAAGAAAAACATACAATTAAATATGTATATCTTGACAAAAAAAAAAGATAAATAAGAACTAAGCTATATAAATTATAATTAGATGCAGACTCAAGGATACCCTGACTAGGAGGGGTCAGGATATCAGAGGACCTGAGCACATGCGAGGATTCTGAGATTTGGGGTAAAGGGTCACCAACAACAATCTAACTCTACAAAGGGCCTCGGCCTTGTGCCAACACTGAACCATGGTGGAGGATTTTGTAGTTAAGAGCAAATGCCCCAACACCAAGTACTGGGTTTCAATCCAGGCTCTGCCACCTACCTGGTTTCCTTCCCCATGAAAGGAGGCTATACACTTTTGTAGAGTTGGTGGCTTAAATGTGATATATGAACTGGGTCCTAGGAAGTGATTCTTCCATCTTCCTTTTTAGAAGTATGGTATGATGAAATGAACACTGGTTTACAAACCAGGGAGCTTTGAATACAATGCACTTCAGTGTTCGGGAATTTCCTCAAGTCTGTCTATATTGTCTCTTTGATCCTGAGGGACAGCAAGTATGTCTTGATTTTCATACCCTTCCTTCATCCCATAATGTCTACTCCCTGACACTCAGGGGACATTTATCACTCTTAAACAAACAAGGCCACCAACTACTTCATACCAGGCATTTGCTTTTATATACTTTATTCCATGAAATCCTCACAACCATGACAGACATAGTTGAGGCTCAGAGAGGGGAAGCACTTCAACTGAAGCTGCCTGGTTTTATATTAAGAATGTGGGGTCCGCTGATTCCTTATGTTGCCTATACAACAGAGGACCAATTCTGCTTCGGTGATGCACCAAACCACACAGCCTGCTGCCTTTGTCTTAACTCTACAGCACAGCCCCGGCCACTTCCTTTTGCAACCACAGTCCAGGGCGAGCGATGTTCAACTCATCACTCACCACAAAACCCCTTTCACTCTTTCCTCGCAGGGCAGGATGAGCCACACTTGCCCTTTCAGAGAGCAGAGAGCATGTTCACAGCCACAAGGGAAGTGACAGACTGACATATGGCAGCACACCTTTCCAAAGTCTCTGGTTACTTTTCAGCAAGGGAAGGCATCCAGGGATGGGGTCTGGTCCAAGTCATCAAGGGTACTGAAGTCTGGGGACAGGACGGCCATGTAAGGACAGGTGTGCCAGCTGGGCCCAGGGCCAATAGGTGCAATAGTGAGAACAGCTACTTCCACTGCTAAAATTCATGCCATGATTCTGTGTTTATAAGTGCTTGCTACACTTCAGCTTCCCAAATCATATGGAGTGGGATCCTATATTAGAGGGAGGCCACAAAAGACCAGTCCAGCCCAGCCCGGCATCCTGGCTTAGCCACCCTATGGGTGACCAGGACCAACACCTGATCCCACAGAGGCACTCAGAGGCTATCAGTTGAACGAACGCATGAGTGAAAGGGAACAGGACAGTAGCCACACAAATGCCTTATTGCAAAATTGGAAATACCCTCTAAGCATTACCAACAGCCCTTTGATAACACGTTGCAAAGATTAAGAAGCATGGCAAGTCAGAAATGAAAGGGTCCGTTATATACAGAAAAGGCTGAGGTCCAAGCTAACTGACACCTAAAGATTGGACCCAGGTGCTCTGAGTCCCCACCCAGCATTCTTTCCTACCATTCCTGATCTAATTCCCCTTTTGAACCTGTTTACACTTTTACCCTATGTAACCTTACAGGCTAACAAATTCCAGATGTCTTTTTACCGCCATCATGTTCTCTCTTTCTTATTCTTCTTCATTTATGTCATGCTTATGTGACTTTAGATGCAGAGGGAAGAACACCAAACTAGAAGTCAAGGGGCCAGGGTTTAAGTCCCTACTTATTGAGTGAATTTGGAATAAGTTAGGCTCTCCATTTGCAAAATGAGGGTGCTAGACTCCATGATTTATTACTTCGTAAGTCCAGTGACATTTATTCTCAACTTTCCTGTGTGACCTCCACCACGAGACTCCCAACCCAGCCACAGTGATAAGCAGTAGGAAAGCAAAGTACTTTCTCGGAGGCAACTGTCGACAAGGACTGGAACCAAGGCCCCGTGTACAATCCCTGCCCTGGGATCGCTCCCCAGATCCTTGAACCACACCACTGTCCCGGATTAAGAAACTGTTTGTCGATTGACTCAGTTTAAGCATGATTTCCTGTTTGATGCTGGGAAAGAACACATGGGTTTCCACTGCAAATTAGCATCTCTTACGTGAATTCACTAATGAATTGCAGGTGAGTCACCCCTCCGCTTCAGTGTGCTTTAGTCTGCTTAAGGGGAACGGTTTTGATTACCACTCAAAATTCCTTTGGGTTCTAACATCCCTGCATTATACAACTTCAGTTTTTCATGCCCCAGTCTTACAGATAGAAAACTGCTAATTAGAATACTTCCTCTGGAAAAAAATCAATAAAATAAAATGCTTTCCCTGGTCTTGGGGATACCAAGAAGAGAGTATTTTACGGTACCTCAAACTCCTAACAATAACATTAATAGTAACAGCAATCATCCTCATTTCTTTTGCACTTTACAGTTTCATTTAATCTGCAGCTCTGTGGAAATTTACCAGTGGTGATACTGAGCCTCTGAGAGACGCTAATTTTCTGCAGGATTAAGGGCGGAGTCCAGATATTCTGACTCTCAACTTCCAAGATCCGTGACAGTCTACCTTGAGATAATTTTATTACTGCTATTGTTATTGAAAACAGTTTCCACTGTAGTACAACAATTGTACATTTTCAAGAATCAGGCCAGGCTGAAGCCATTTAGCAGACACATGACTCCAGGACCACATGGCTTCTGGGCCAGCCATGACAGATCTTGGAGTTAATGAGCAACAAATTATGTATTTTCTCTATCCCCTTGTACAGAAGGGTCGAGGAGTCGACAACACAGTCATAAATCATCATTATGAACCAGCCGGACTTGGCTTCTTGTAATCCTAACCCTTAAAAGACCATTTAATGAAATTCGGGCTGTGAATGTCGGCCCGCATACCTCACCTCTGCAGAAGGCGAAGGCTTAAATTGTTCTCTGACATATTACACACCTAACTCTGGAGTCCCAGATTTACTGCTTTCGGACTTTATTCATTACAATGTTTTTATTCCTGGGTAATAAAATAAGCTCTTCTCTCCCCTCCCTCTCCCCCTACAAAGGCTCTGTCCCCACCCCCAGACTCCTGCCCCTGGAGCCCTCATTTCTGCTTCAGTCAGCAAGGTTGTGATATGTAAATTACACTGCTGAGAAAAATGCCTTCAATGTTGATCCCTTTCGAAAATAGCAAGGCAACAGATCTGGGGTGGGGTGGCAGGGGTGGGGGCGATGGCCTGCTGCCAGGCTAGCAGAGAACTCTCCCCTACCTGCCTCTTAAAGCCTTTGGCACAGAATCTGGAAACTAATAAACTGGGGAAGCATTGCAATTAAGCTACGAGGGGACAGAAAGGGATCAGTCCGGGCCTGAGAACCACTGCAGTTTTGAGGTGGGGGAGGTGGTCTCCAACTGTAAGACTGTAAGAGAGCCAGCCACTCTTTCTGTCTTTTCTGGTGAAAAAGAGCTCAACAGCCCACCTATGCACAAGTATTGAACTGTCCTGGAGAGGAAATAGGGAGAAACATTGTGATACGCTTTTTGGATAAGAGAGAGCACAGGGCGATGAAAGTAGCACTGACTTTGGAAAGCCAGCAATACCTTGGTCTGAATCCCATCTCTTCCCTTAGGCAAGTAGCTTCACTGCTCTGTGCTTAGGTCTCCTTGTCTATGAAAGAAGGTTGATAATATCTACCTGGTAGGATCACCAATGGGACTTAAGAAGGAGATTGGTTCAATGTCTGGCACCCAGCAGAGGTGCCCTCCAAGAGTTAATTTTCCTTTTCCACTGGGAAAGGGGAAAGAAAAAAATGAACAAATACTTGTAGAGGATATCTTTTCCAAGATAATTCCAAGAGCTCCTCCAAGGGAGTACATTTCTAGCTCAAGTTTAGAAGTAACACCGCTCCAAGGTAGAACCAGGAAATGTGTGTGTGGGCGATGTGTGGGCTTCAACCACTTTACCCAAGGTGGCTCTTTCAAGGGGACACAATGGAAGGGAAGTCAAAACCCAAGGCAGAAAGGGCATACTGTGTTGTTTGCGTTCTTTTTTAATATTCACTCTATTTAAAATCATCTCAAGAAAACTAAGATTTATGCCCAGTGTTTCAAAGAGTCCTCTTGTTAGAGAGGCATCTCCTTCCCCTACTGAGTTCAAAGGACTATTTTCCCTATATTCTGATCTGCTTGAATAATTTGCCTAGCACTTTATAGCTGACAAGGCACTAAAATTACTGTTACTTGCTTCTCACGACAGCCGGTGAGTTATACTATTATCGACAGTTTAAAAGTGAGTATGGTGAAGGGCAGCGAGGCCAGTGAATCACTCCCGATCAGAAGTAAGGCCGTGGCAGGGCTGTCGCTGCAGCCTGGACCTCCTTGTTCTAGCTTTTATGCTCTGTCCAATGGCATCAAGCTGGCTTTCTCTTAGAAGTCCTAGAAGGCAGCAGGGTCTGTCTCCAGTGAGATGGGCATTGCACCATGTAAGAACACGTAATTGCCAGGCACTTGGACATCCAAGTCCCTGTTTGCCACAGCACCAAGTTGTTCTTTCCCATCTCAGTTATGTGGATTAAAGGATGTTTTTCAATCCAGAAGAGGCTCCTTCAGCAAACATTTTCTTCTCAGTTTATTTCTCAGTCCCAAGGGAAAGGAAAGATAACAAATCAAGGTCCTGCTTCTAAGGATGAAGGCACAACTGTAGCTGTATTTTCTCTGATGATCAATGCTCCATCTACTGCAAGGAAATGCAGTACATTTGTGACTACAATTAAATGATGAAATTTTTCATTTTGATTCTTCTCTTGCTTGCCTTCAACCTCTTTGGCAGGAGGTCAGTGCTTCACTGACTACGAAAGGCAATGAGGACATAGATCTGTCCAAGGCCACCAGTGAGCTGGCTCTACATGTAAGTCAAAACCCCAACGTGGACAACAAAGAGACCAGATAGAGGCCACAGAAGCTATTCACGGTTGAAATCAGCAGCAGCCACCCACCTTATGCCCACCAGTCTTACGAACAAGGCAGTCTGAAGCATGAAGCCTCATTCTTACCCGAAAGTCAAGGACTCAAAGCCATGGTCTCCTGGATGACTAGCTCTGCCTGTCCATGCAAGAGTCCCCTGACTGTTCTTTCCCAGCATCGCCTACTGCCCATCTCTTACTTCTTTTTGACATTGAATTTGCAGTTTCCCTAAGATAGCACCGCAGTACTTTTCTTCTTAAGTACCTTCCTCCTTCTTCCAGTGGCTCCACTGCTGGGTCCTACCAGATAAATGTGGGTCTTTCCTAACATTGTACTCTTGCTGTCTGCTGTGATGTCAGCTGCTTCAATAGCTTCAGTTTTACTTTTGCAAAGATGACCCTCCACAAGGGTCTCAGTATCTCTCTCTCTCTCTCTCTCTGCCCCATCCTTCTCCTTCTGTCCCTCTCCCTCCCCATCCATCTTCAGTTTCAGCGTACACCTTACCCCTATCAATCAACTTTTCTTTCCTTCATTTCTGCTCAAAGTACCACAAAACATATAACTTCAAAGACATGAAATCATAGGCTCCTCCATCTCCCTTATCCCCATTATCCTGCGTTTGCAAGGCACCTCACACATGGTGCCTTGCAATCTCTAGCCTATCAAATGCAGGAAAAACTCCTCAGCACTTAAGGAATTTCAAACCTTGCTGTAATCTTTTACTATCTTATCTTTGTCTACTCCCTTATACTCTGTTTCTCCAGCCCAGTGACCTATTGTTCAGTCTCTCCTAACCTTGAAGCAACCTCCTCTGACTAGGATACCTGGATCTCTGATGAAAGTCTCCATCGTCCTTCAAAATAGAGGTCAGGTGCCAACAAGTATACTAGATTAGGCTTTTGGCTCTTTTTTGTAAGGGTCTTGCACAATTGAGCTGAGAACTCTCAGTTCCCTGGCTGGTGGCACAGTGGATAAGGAGCCCAAGGTTGCTGGTTTGGTTCCCCTGCCAGGGTACACATAACCAGGCTGCAAGCCAGGTCTCCAGCCAGGTCCGTAGCTGGAGGCAGGTGAAAGGCAACCATACATTGATGTCTCTCTCCCTCTCTGCCTTTATCCCTTCCCCTCCCTCTAAAAATAATGAATAAAATCTTAAAAAAGAAAGAAAGAAAGAAAATAACCTTCAATGGTCATCCTCTGAATACATGTATCTGTCAGAGCATTTATAGCATTTGGCCTGTGTTGTGTTTGAAGTGCTCCACTCTTTGGGGCTCCCCATGCTGCACTGCCCCACCTTTCTTCTTCTCAGACTAATTCTTTGGTCTCCTTTGAGACCTTGTGGTCTCACAGTAGTCAGTCTTGTACTTGTCCTGCTTCCCTTTTAGACGATAAGCTTGAGGGGCAGTACGTGTGTCTTATGCATCAACTTCTAGGCCAAGCAGCCTATCTCATCCCTGCTTGTTACGGGAGAGGCCTCTCACCAATCATCTACCTTAGCAGGTTATCACCTTCTGCACAAACCACTTCATACAAAACACTGTTGCACACGGACAATCTTAGGTCGATACCTGCCCAGTGATCTCCATGTTTTGTCTTCCTCCATACACCAAGGTTTCCAAGCCCAAGATGGAAAAGCTTCAATAGTTCTCTAAATAAAGAACACTCTGCACAGCACCTAGCACTGAGTGGGCCTTCAATATATGTCAGTTGAAGCCAGAAAGACCTGGGTTTTAATGCCTGCTCCCCCATTCACTAAGCAGAGTAACTTTACACTGGTCACTTCACCCTTGTGAACCTCAGTTCCCCTCCCTCTCTCATTGTTAACAGGATAAATAATACCTATTTCATGCAGCTGTTGAAGAGGATTTAAGATAAGGCATTAGTTTCTCGCCCATTAGATAACTTGCAAGTGTTATCCAACTTTCTACCTCATCCCCTAATACCGTGACTCACAGGAACAGATTTCTGGAGCTCTTAAGCATTATCACTTAAAATAAGAAAATTGTCACCTTCATATTAGATACATTTTTCAAATAGCTGTTAACCCCTCAGAGCTCTACCTGACTAAGGAAGACTTGCAGCAGCTCTCCCTTCTTCCAGACAGTGAGTGGGGTGGCAGGAAAGGAAACAAATTACAGTAAATCCTAATCTCCAAGCCTGTGTTTTGTTAAATTGCAAATCGAAGCCCCTCCCCCCACCCCTCCCGGGATAAGAGGGTCTCAGAAGAAGTCCGTAGCCCTGTGATCAGGGGATGACACAGTTGAAGGATTAATGTGGCTACTCTCTGTTGGTGGTCTTGGTAATTGCACAGATGTAGTGGATTGTAAGCTGGGGGACAGGGTCTCCCACTAAGGCACCGCTGGGCCAGCACGACTTTACTTTTTTCAGAGTTGAAAACTCGACTAACCTTTAATGAGGAGGCGATCTTGGGGAACCTTGTTTTCTTGGCAGTGCTTTCTCCGATAAAGGGAGGTGGGGGTGGGGAGGAAGTAATGAAGTCCAGATGTAGGCAAACTGAACCTGATCCTGAATAAACAAGGCTTAGAAGCATTAAGCTCTTCTTCATGTCTCTCCAGCAAGCAATTTTCGTGTGGTGCTGAGCATGTTCCATGTGCATCCTGGACCAGATTTAAGATTTTAGGGAAGCAAATAGGACACTTTACTCTGCTCCAGACATCCTCTGACATCTTTTGACCCGATGCTTTTTGATTTTCTGCCGAAAATGTACAGTTGCCTGTGATTTTCACAAACAGGTATTGAGTGCCAGAGTCTGTGCCTTGTAGTAGCAATAAATAATCAAATCAGACTGGTCCATATCCTGATGCAGCTAACAGAGCAAGCAGGAAATAGACAAACAAATAGATATGACAACTCAGCACTGTTGCCCCAAAGGTAAAGGTGGGCCCAGGGGTCTTGGGGACTTTTGGAAGGTGGGGGAAGAGGCAACTGAAGAAGAAAATGTCTGGTGTTTAGTTAGCATGTACCATGTGCAAGAGGGAAAGGCCTGGTCTCTGCCTTCCAGGAACCCATTATCAGGCTCACTGGGGAGACAAGATGAGGTCACAAATCACATTACAAGGCAATGTGTATTGAAGGTGTTATCTGTCTGCTTGAGATGGGGCAGCTTCTAGCAGGTTAGTGGTGATGAGAGAAAACCTGCAGCCAGTTAGGAATAAGGTTCACCACTGTGTCCACAGCACCTGATACATCATGGGGTTTGGTAAGTAATTGTGGAAGGTAAGAGGGCTTTAGAAGGCAGCCATGGTGTCCATTTAATTTTATTTTTTTAGTTTTCCTTTTTAAATCTTGGCCTTAGATTTAGAGGATTCCTGTTCTGACCTGGCCACTAATTAGTCTTGGGAAAGTCACTTACTATCCTTGAGCCCCAGGTGCCTAAGCTGAAAGAACCGACCTCCCAAGATGACGACCAGGTGCCACGAGGGGATGTGCACATAAAGGACACTTTGTGAACTGCGGGACACTGCAGAAATGAAAAGAACGATTCTCACTGACGACATGCATAATATCACTTGATGTGACCCCCCCCCCCAAACAAGCCACAGAGTTAGTCAACTATTGTTAACAACTAACAGAAATGGAAGGTTCCAAGGGAGCCCATGGCTTTGCCTGAGTTTGGAAGACAAGTAACAGAATAAGCATAGAAGTTGGTTAATGAACCTAAGCGAGGGAAGCCAGAATCTGGACATTTCCTCCAGTTAGGAATATTATTACAGAGGATTAGATTCAATGGGATCTAAGGGGAAAAGGAGCCTTTTCGTGGCTGGAGAGAGAAGGGGATTCACCCACGCATCAACTCCTAGATATTAAGAATCTATAGAAACTCTTTTCAGGCCTTGACCAAAGCAATCATCGACCCCATGTTTATTTAAAAAGAATACTGAACATTTTTTCCAAATTAAAATCTCTGCCCATAATACTCTTCACAGCATAGCACCAGGCAACATGAGAGGGGGCCAGATAGGAGATGATACTTTACTATTTGCTCCTAATCTCACTGCTGCTAGAGTCATTAAGCCTTTATAAGGCAGGGATAGAATCCATTGCTGTGTGGATTTGGAAGGAATTCCTATTATGCTAATTCCAGAATCCAAGGTACATCTGAAAAAGAGGTCAGCGTGACTAGATTTTTCCCTATCTCCTGCCATAGAAGTGTGTCTGCTTTCTCTATAACTTCTGACAACCTCCCCTATCACCATTCCACTCCTTTGTTATGGGGACATTCAAACTGAAGTAAGGGCACCCAATAAGTCAAGGCTTCCCTTGTTATTTGAAGGAAACTTGACATTTGGCAGGGTAGGATGATTAGACTTCCAGCTCTGATGGCCCATCTATAGACGTATCCCTGCCTGTCACTCGTACTCTCTGATCAGAAGCAGATTCTGGATGGAGCCAGCCAGGCTCTATGACTACCCATAATAGAAAAGTGGGAAAGATGTTGAGTTGTTGTTGTTGTTTAATTTAAGCTCTATAGCTTTTCCAGAAATGAGTCCACTAAAGTAGATGATTCTCTTTTCCTCTGAGGTCTTTGCTTTGACTTTTTCCATGAGGACTATGGCCCTTAATGGGCAAGGAGACCTCAGCATTAGGCCCCATCTCACACACGCCTCCAGCTTCAAGGCAAGGGCAACTGTGCCAGGGGGTAAAGGTCCCCTTGCAAAGAGTACAGGAGACCTGGGTTCTAATTCAATTAACGACAAGGGAAGAGCAAGAAATAGGAGTCCAAAGGCTGGAGTTCTTTTCCTGATTCTATTTTTACCAGGTATAGGGGCTTAGCAAAGTCACTTCATCCACTTACTCCTAATAGAAATCCACTTACTCCTAATAGAAATAGGTAACATTTATTGTGTACCTGGTAGATACCAAGCACTGAGTTACTTTACATACATTAGCTTATTTAATTATGAAAACCTTAATAAGTAGATATAGTATCTCCACTTAAGAGACGAGCCTACCGAGGCTCAACTTGCTACTACATGTTCCACAACAGAGGAGCTCAGATGTGCACCAGAGCTTATGCCTTTAACCACATCTTTACCTAAGAACCATAAGAATACCTATCTCTTGGGGTTCCTAGGAGGACAAAATGCTGGGACATGGTCCACAGGTATCTAGAGCGTAGAGCAGCACCTGACAAAAGATAATTATTGCAGCATTTGCTTGCTTGGTCTTCTTTGAAACTATAGGAAAGCACTCCACAAACCTCTTTTGCTAACATTGCATGGGCTGAGGAAGCCCGTAGCCAAGGCCATAGCACATGACTCTTCCGAGGAAACCTGGCAGGTCAGGGAGCATTTTAATTTAAACATTGACACGACATGAGGAGACAGGCAAGTCACAATTAAGATTTTTCATGGGGGCGCTAGCACCTGTAAAATGGCAGGGATGGTGATGGCAAACAGCAGGGAGGGAGCTGCTGCACTGGCGTTTTGCTTGAGGAAGCACGAATCTGGAAGAAGCGACTTTAGCCTTGTTGTCTATCTATTTGTCTTGTTGTCTATCTAGCCTGCTGCTACCAAGTGCATTCCCGCAAATGGCAGCATTTGATTCTTATAAAAATCCCCACAAGTGAATTCAAACACCACTCTCATTCTACAGGTCAAGAAAATGGGGGCTAGAGAAACCTAGACTTGCCTCATTCACATAGTGAGCAGGTGCCGAGACCTCTGCAGAGTATTTCTTTCCACCACGTTGTGTCCAGGAGCATCTCACTAGGCAAGCTGGTAATGACCCAAGTAAGGGGAGAAAAGAGCACAGGACCATCCCCTCCCTGCACTATTTTTATCACAACCACTTCCTGGTTATAGTCAGCCCCTTAAAAGCATTCAATTAACTGGTCTGCCAAGGGTCAAAAACACCTGTTCAAATGTTAACAAACATCTTTTCCAGGAAAAGCCATTCTTCCTCAAGAACTCAACCCCATGCTGTCAATATGGAGCAGACAGTAAAATCAGATTTTTAAATTCTTCATTTTCTGAACACAAAATCCCTTAGTCCACCTTAAAGAAACTACTACAGTTGCCAAATGGACTGTTTTCCTTTTAAAGGTTGGAAAGAATTCTCATAGGCTCCCTTCCCCCTCCCCAATTTCAACTGTTGATTGTGTGCCTGGTTTACGATGTTATTAAAAAACAAAGAGGGGTCTCAAAGTTTACAACCAACCCCTAGAGTGGGGAAGTCAAACGAAAAACTTTATGAAATGTGGTTCCTGTACCATCAGCAGCTTACATTTGATCCAGAATAGGCAAGATTAGCTAACTGCCTATCCCATTGAGCAGGCCATTTGGAATAGACAGCTTCCATTCCGAGATCAAGTCTGCAAGATGGAAAGAGTGCTTTGGAAGAAGCCAGGCATAGCTCTGAATCCCAACTTTTAAGAGCTACAGACTCTGAGCTTATTTAACCCCTTTGATCTGGTTTTCCATTTGTGTAATGGGGATAATAGCACTTATTTCACATGTAGTGTTCTTTTTTTAATCCTCACCCAAGGATATGTTAGTATTGATTTTAGAAAGACAGAAGGGAGAGGGAGAGGAAGAAAGAGAATGAGAGAGAGAGAGAGAGAGCGAGAGAGAGAGAGGTAGAGAGAGAAACATCAATCGGTTGCCATTCAGTACCTGGACTAGGGATCAGACCTGCAACCTTTTGGTGTATGGGAAGATGCTCCTACCAATTGAGCCATTTGGCAGGACTACATGTGGTATTCCTTTTCTTTTTTAAAAAATAATTGCTGTTACTTTATTTTATTTTATTTATGTTTCATAAATATTTTATTCATTATTTGTAGAGAGAGGGGAAAGAGGGTTGGAAGGAAGGGAGAGAAACATCAATGTATGGTTGCCTTTCACCTGCCTCCAGCTGGGGACCAGGCTGGAAACCTGGCTTGCAACCTGGGTCTGTGCCCTGACTGGGAATTGAACCAGTGACATTTAGGTTCACAGGTCAATGCTCAATCCTCTAAGCCACACCAGCCAGGGTGTACATGTGGTATTCTTAATATTAATTTCCTTTTTCTTGGCTTGTTAATATAGGCCAAAGATAAGCTTCCAGGATATGGCTAATACATAGATGACTCAATAATCTTGGTGGGTATGATGCTTATTTATGCCTTTCATCCACGTGGCTGAGGTTAAGGATCAAAGAACAAACTTAGAATAATACTTGAGGTATGGAATGGACAGCTATGAATAATGTATGACTTATAAATTTTAAGACTGGATCCATCAATTTTCTTTACCATCAATTATTTCCTCTTCTGCCTCAAGTGGATAGAGCAAAAACATGGTGGAGGCCTTCTAAGTACAGGTAGGTCATACCCCAATTTCCACAAGGCCACTATTGCTCAAGATAACTGTGGACCTTGCACAAGTCTGTGGCACTGTTTTGCATTCTCAATGAGGACTTTGTCCTCTATGGGAAGACTTGCATGTAAGTCTGGACTTTACATTTGTACATGAGTAACCTCCTCAGCAGGTAAGAGTACACCAAGTATTTCAGTGTTCATGATCTCTTTTAATCCTTCATGTAATGCAATGAAGCAAGATGGTCATCCTTGGTTTTATTTTATTTTACTTTATTTTAAAAATATTTTATTTATTTTTAGAGCACAGGGAAGGGAGGGAGAAAGAGAAACATCAATGTGTGGTTGCCTCTTAGGCACCCCCAACTAGGGACCTGGCCTGCAACCTAGGCACGTGCCATGACTGAGAATCAAACCAGTGACCCTTTGATTCACAAGCTGGCACTCAATCCACTGAGCCACAAACCAGGGTTCATCCTTGGTTTTAAAGACATACAACTTGCTGGTGGGGGGCCATTAGAAGAAAGATAAGATAGACTTCACTGGATTGTTGTGAGAATAACGCATACAAAATATTTTGGTATATAGTAAGTCCTCATGATAGAATCTACAACTTTAAGCAAAATGACGTATAACAAAACCGATTTTATCATAGGCTAATTGACATAAACAAGAATTAAGTTCCTATGACATCTCGTTGTTATTGTTATCATGAAAAGATATTAAATTTCAAATGACCTTATTTGAGGATCTGCTGTGTGTGTATATATATATATATATATATATATATAGTATTTTAAAGTATCTTTAATAATAATATTAATTGGATTGAACAAATGGTGTTAATCAAGTGAAATCCTAATTAAGCTACCAAGCCTCTGTGCACTATAGAATATTAGAGATATTCTATAACACGATACAGGGGAAGTCAGACAGGTTGGGCACAGTAGTCTGGGCACTTACCGCAAGGATGGCGATGACGATCCCCACGGCACAGAGCACAGCGTCATTTATTGTCTCACTCGTTTTCAGAGGGTACTTGATGCTGTCGTCATTGCAGTAAAACCCTCGGTGGTAAGGCTTGATGGTGCTGGTCTCAATGATCAGGAAGGGTAGGCCCGCTGGTCAAGGTGAAACCACCGCATGCACCAAGAAAAAACAATGGTAAAACATCAATGCAATGTGTTTTGCATTGACTACTGCAAGTAACAACGCTGACAGTGATATTAACTCCTTGCATTTCAGTGACCTACAGTCTAATGAGAGCTTCCACTCCATGCATCCCCTCTCCTCCTTCTGTCACCCCTCCTGTCTAAGAGTATGCAGGGCAGCAGTGGAGGAACCAGGGCTGGAGCTTGTCTACTGCTCTACAACATCCTGCTAAAAATTAAAACCCAATTTGTAATCATTAGTAACATAGCCCCGAATCTAATCATGTATCATGATGTCTTCCGGTACATTCTTCTCTTAAGGCTTAACCATTTTCCCTTTGAGAAAGTCATCCAAAACCTATGGTGTATGGCATTGGAAAGGCCTGGGGTCAGATAACCTGAATTTGAATTCCTAGCAGTGTGACTTCTGGTTTTCATTCTATCTTGCTGGGCTTGGTTCCCCCTTATGTCCAATGAGTGACAGTGATGACTAAAAGAGAAAAATAGCACATAAAATTTTTAGTGCAGCCCTGGCTGGTGGCACAGTGCCGGCCTGCGAACTCAAAGGTCGCTGGTTCGATTCCCCAGCCAGGGCACATAACCACGTCGCAAGCCAGGTCTCCACCCAGGTCCATGGCTGGAGGCAAGTGAAAGGCAGCCATATATTGATGTTTCTCTCCCTCTCTGCCTCTCTCCCTTCCCCTCTCTCTGGAAATAATAAATAAAATCTTAAAAAAAAAAAAAATTTGCTAGCGCAGTGCCTATTATACAGCGGCTGTTCAATGAATGCCATATCCAGTCTTATTCTGTTCCTGTTCACAGAGCCACTGGGAAGACTGAGCGAAGCTGAGCTGGGTCTGCTGCCTGCAGACCTGGAGCAGAGTCGAGGGCACCTGAAAGCGCCAAGCTGCTAGTGCAGCTGCTGCTATTTATTTAATCAGTGGCCAGCTCACATGCCATTCTCTTAAAGGTCATGGTAAATGGATTCCATCGCCTGCCTGGATAAATCCCCTGTAACTCATAAGTCAGGAGTGAAAGGTCACAATTTCTCTTGTGTGGACGCTGTAATGGCCTCCAAATCGGTCTCCTGGCCTTTACTGCCTCTTCCACATACCCACCAGTTGACTTCCTGACCATACCATTGCTTGTTAAAGCCTCTTCCATGGCCCCTATTGCACAGGACAAGATAAAGCATGACTTGAACTTCCCCTCTCCAGATTCATGGTCTCCAGATTCATGGTCTCCAGCTTCCCGACCTCCCCTACCCTCATCCTACAAGAAAATAGGACACAGTGACTATCTTGGTTCAGGCTCTTTTCTTAGATGGGAAGACCTGTTTTCCCCTAGCACCCAAGTTTCCCCAAAGCCACCTACAATATAAAAGTTGAGCCAATGAATGGTAGGACTAGGGAAGACCATGAAAAACATCTGGTTAATAATAACAGCCACTGGTGATGTGCTCCTATAATGTGTAAGGTATTTTATATTCATTTTCATTGAATCTTTCCACAACTGTGAGGTCATTTAAAAGCATCATTTAAGCATGACTACTGTTCATTTTTAAGTGGAAAAAACAGAGTCAGAGAGACTATTCAAGTTCACTCAGAGTCTCCTAGTCCATCCCATAATGCCTACTCCCTAATTTTACTTTGCAAATTAATTTTATCCAAAAGTGAATTTCATTAGCTAAAAGAATACCCAAGATAAGCAGTTGTTAAGATAAAATTCCATTTTCATGTTTTTCAAAAAGAATTAAATTCATGTCACATTGCTCTAGGGCCCAGACTGCCTCTTAAAAAACAAAACAAAACAAAACAAAAGGTACCATGAACTCCACAATTTTTCAATTACTTTGGTACAGACCGGCAGCAATAAAAAACACTCACTTTCTAAAAAGTGTATTTATGTATCACTGTGTATACGCACATGGATTTATTTGGTTTTATTCTTGGGATTTATTTGAATTCTACGGCTATTTATTTTGTGACCCCCTAACTGCTTCCTGCTAGAACAACAATTTACTTTATCAAATTCATACTGGTGCTTTGAAAAGAAAGAACAGCAACACACCACGGCATTGTGCTTGACCTTCTCAAAGTAAACACAGAGAGGCCCTGCAAGGCAATAACCATTAGCCCTTGTAACTCCATCTCTGCAATGGAGTAAAGGGGGCAAGGGAAGCTATGGGTTAGAAATGGCAAGAGCAGTGAGTTGACCTCCTGAGGTCGGGGTTCCTGAAGAGAAAGACACCACATGGGCCTGAACCATCTTCATTCCACTGCTTAAACATTTTTTTTTTAATTTTTTTCCCTTTTTTATTTTATTTTATTATTTCCAGAGAGGGGAAGGGAGAGAGGCAGAGAGGGAGCAAGTCATCAATATATGGTTGCCTTTTACCCGCCTCCAGCCACAGAGCAGGCTGGAGACCTGGCTTGCAACCTGGTCATGTGTCCTGACTAGGGAATCGAACCAGCAACCTTTGGGTTCGCAGGCCGGTGCCTTATCCACTGTGCTACCAGCCAGGACTGCTTAAACATTTTGAAATGTGGCCAAGTTGGCTATGAAAAGTAGCTGAGAAGCCAGTAGTATAATAATAGTCCACCTTTTAAGTTCCACACATTGTGATAAAATTGTTTAGCTTGGTGGACATGCCCGGCCGCAGCCTCCTCGGTGCCTAGGAGCCAAAAGGTTGCCAATAAACTCAGGTTAGGGAACCTACCCCAAGTTCCTTACATGTGGGCTACGCTCTCAGGCCCCCAACTTCTATTTTTAATAGCGTTCACATGATAGGCCTGTAAAACATATGTTTCTATGAAGGATGATAAAACACATACAAAAGGGTTGTGGAGTGAGACAGAACTGGGTCAATGATCTCAGCTCTGCTCCTTTCACTTGTGCTAGCATTGCACATCTCCTCAAGCCCTTCTTATCTGTTCAACCAGAAGAATGAAATCTAGCTTTGAGATTGCTGGGATGATGTAATATGTGAATGTGGTCATTCACTCATTCATTCATTCATTCATTAGACAAATATGTACTGAGTCTTTATTACATATACAGAATACAAGGAATACAAGGATGATACCAGCCCTGACCTTAGGGAGCTTACCATCTAGAAGGGGAGAACACATACACACCATTGTGAATGTACAGGAGGCTGCTCTAGTTGGAAGACCCCCGGCAAAGCATTGCCTGGCACATGCTATGGACACTCAATAAATGTTAAAAGGAAGAAAGGAGAAAAGTCCCACAGAGGAGGTTAGGAAAGAAAATGTCTGGTTAGTTCCTTTGCCCTCTTAACCTGGGAGCAATCCAAACCCTTTTTCTTCCTTCCTTGTTCAAGTCTTGGGGAGGATTTCCGGTTCTGATTATGTGGATGATGGCCACCGACAGACAAGAAGTTGGATCTGAATATGTTCTGTTGATTTTCTTGAAGGCATGCAAATAGCATTTAGAAAACCCAACGGCTTTTTTTTTTGTCTCCCCTACCAACTGTGGTCTGATTGGGGGTGATGCCAGTCAAATCTTGACTTTGTTCCAGGACAGTAACCTCAGATTCCTTTAGTTGATGGGAAAAGCATAAACATTTTTCCCAACGGGGCAGCTGGTCCTCAAGAGATATAAACCAAGCCTTCTCTCTCCCTGTCCAGAGCACAGAGAAGAGGCTGTTCTTTTTCCAAAGCAGGATCTCCATCTCCAATTTTGGCACTGTCCTTACTACCAACCACTACAGTCTCTGATCAGTTTATTTCTAGAAGGTTTCCAGTGCTAGCCACTGGTGAATACATCATAGTATCTGTCCTCAAGAGGCTCATGGTATTGTAATGACAAAAACAAGTGCACTAAAATATTTCTAACATATGGACTGACATATGTGTAGACTACAGCAAGGGCATAACAGACTATCCTACTGGGGCCACTAAAAATGACCCGCAGAGGATGGGAGACTTCCACTGACCCTTATAAGAGCAAGAGGCTTCTGTGGTCTAGGGGTTAGGTAAGCTAATGAGAACTCAGTAAAATTTAGGGATTCTAATAAGGGAATCAACAAAACTGATGACCATTATGGAATTACAATTTTAAATTTGGCTATAGAGTTGAAAGAAATACATAAGTAAACAATGAAAGGAAAGAAAAAGAATATGAAGAACAGTAATTAATAACAGCTAACATTTCTTAAGCAACTATTATGTACCTATGCTGTGCTGGGGATCCCTACACAAACCACTGCAGTTCCACAAACCTGCCTGCCTATTATATCGTAGGTACTGATGGGGCTACTGAGATGAAGGAATTTACATCCCACCCTTCAGGTAGCCCACAGGCTAATGGGAGAAACAGTTATAAAAAGTAACATGTTTGGGTGCTGGCCAAGTAGCTCAGTTGGTACAGCGTCATCCGCATACAACAAGGTTGTAGGTTCAATCCCCAGCCAGGGCGTATACACATAATCAACCAAAGAATGCATGAGTAAGTAGAATAACAAGTCAATCAATCTCTCCCTTCCTTTTCCCCTTTCTCCTTCTCTCTTCCCCCTTTAGTTTCTCTCTCTCAAAAAAAAAAAAAAAAAATCAGTAAAAAAAAGTAACACATTAGTAGTCATCTCCAAATGGTAAATCCCAGACAGTGTTGTTCCTGTTGGCTGTATTTTCTAAATGTTATATAATGAATACATATTTGCTTTAAAATAAATAAGTTACTTCTAAAGAGAAAAAATAAAACATTAACATGTTAAGCTGCCCTAGGGTTCAAAGGGATCAAAGTGACTTACCAGCGTCACTCTGTAAGTACGTGGTAGAACTGAACAGGGTTTGAGTGATCTGACTCTTGGGTGCTTTGTAAAGTAAGTGAGTCACTTAAAACAGAAGAAAGGAAGCACCTATGAATATTAATCAATTAACAAAAGCTCAGCAAACCTTCTGGCCTTTGAAGAAAAATAATGGTTTGTTTGGAACAGTCAAGGCAACAGTGGCTAGTGTTCACTGAACATTCACCACGTACCATGTGTGCTCAAGATGAAATTTAACTGAAACTCTGAAGCCAATGTCTTGGAATTAAGATTTATCTATAGCAAAAGGTAGATTACCAGCTTTTTGCAAAGCAGAACCCAAAAAGTGTGTGCATGCACACACACACCCCACCATCTGGTGCTTCTAGACCCAGACTCCAGTATTTCCTCCTTCTTTTAATCAAGGATCAATTAACTTCCTATACCTCCAGGGACCTCTTGAGATGTGTAAGCTGCAGAGGAGGCGAAATACGAACTCACTGACAAACACTTAATGGGCAGAAAATCAAAGCATTAAGAAAGGCCCCTGTGTTGGGTTCAGGCCTTTGAAGCTTCTTAGGCTTTGAAAAACTAACACGCCGGTAGGTTGGGTGGTTGGGAGTGGGGTGTAAAAAAACACAGGGTAAGTTTTTCGTGGCCCACCCATTGATAAAGTCATGGGGGAAGTGTTCCCAAAGTGACCCAGCCCCACAGCCCTACTCCTTTAAGCCACAGCTTAGCATTTGCACAAAATTAAACACATTCTTCTGCTCTCAGAATGCTCTTTAGAAAGCCCTGGGTGTGGGGAGGGAAAGAGTGGAGATCAGAGGGTGAATGACACATCTCTGCACTTTTGCATGATCCAAAAATGGAAGCATTATTAGGGAGGAGCTTCCCATGTCTTCTATGTCCCAAGTCCTTCGAGGGCCTTTGCCAGAATTATTCAACTACCAGCTTCCCCCTATCAGTAATCACCTTAAAATTAGTAAAGTCCAGGATCTATGAGAGTAATAATTAAACTAACATCTACAGAAAGCTCACACACCTAACCCTCAAAATAATACCAAACACAGAATATGCGTTGTTAAGTATCAAGCACAGGGTAAGTTGCTCAAATCAGGTGGCTATTAAGAATCTGTGACAGGAATGTACCCATCTACCTACGCTGTAGAGTTCTTGTCTCTTTCTTAATGAGAAATGGAGGCTCAGAAAGGTCAAGCAGCTCACCTGAAGTGAAAAGCTAGCAAATGGCATCAATTTGGAGTAGATGTTAAAAACACAGATGGAAGATGCTGGGCTTTTGATTTCAAGGAGTTTAGAGTTTCATTAAGAATTAACGCATTCTAATCCCCACCATCACTATGAAAAGTTATAGATTATTATTTTCATTTGTACCCAACAGAAAACTAAGGCCCAAAGTTTTATAACTTGCCCAAGGGTCCCAAGGGAGTCAACTGGTCATGGGATTTGAACCCAGGGATGTCGTTTGGCTCATGTCTGCTCACCCATGACCTGACCCTTCCCTTCTTTATAAATGTACTCCTTGTTAAAATGTGACCAACCGCTTTATTTTATTTTATTTTTTTTAATCACTTAAGGCCAGAATGGTCAACCCAACCGCTATTTAGAGGTTCAAAATACAAATATTTATGTTGCTTGTAAGTGACGGGGTTTCTATTTAAAATAATTAATTGCTACTTGTCTTAGAAGTGTACAAACTTTCTCTGGTTTACATTTGTCCAGATTTTTAGACTGGACACAAGCCAGATGAGACAAAAGTACGTGTACTATGAAGGCATCCCTGACCTTTGAAAGGGGCTGCCATGAAAAACAATTGCTGTTGGCTGGCGAGAGCATGCAGTATTCTGGGTCCGGAGATTCTCTTTGACAAATGCTCAATTCTTCAGTGCTGCAGAGCTCAGGCCCTCTATTCACAAAAAGAAGACTGTCAGAACCGAAAGTGTCTACATGGCAAAAATGATGAAACTAACAGCAGACCTAGTCCTGATGCTTGGGTTTCCTGACCCTAGGTCCAAGGTGTTGATCTCATTTTACAGACATGTATGGACCATCACAGAGTACTGGGTTAGGTGCTGGGAACATAACAATGAGCAAGATACTGCACTATTTTTGAGTTCCTCAACCTCAGAAAGCCTCAGGTTCCATGACAAAGAGACACTCTGTCTTTAGACTAATCATGAGGATGAAAAAGAACTTTGATGGCCTTCCTTATTTGAAAATGCTCCAAGTGAAAACACTTTATTTTTAAAAAATATTTAACATCAGCTACCTTAACGGGTGTTAGTTGGGTTTTTAAAGGAGTGCCATATCCACCAGGAACTAAAAACAAACTGACCAAGAGCCCATGGTTCATACCTTTCACCAAGAGAGAGATCCAGATAACTTTTGTCGCCATTACATATTTCACAAATGGAATATTTTATTTCTAGCACTAATACACAGCTACCAGAGGCAACAGAACACCAGGTAAAACTGGGTCATTTCTCAAGACCTCCGTCCTCTCTTTCAATCCTTTTTTTTTTTTAAATCAGAATGAAAGTAAATTTACATTAATTGAGTATCTATTATGTAACAGAAGTTTCGGGTACATCCAATGGTTTAACTCTCAACACAATCACCAAAATTAAGACGTACATAACCAAAAACCCAAGGGTCAAAGAGATTATAATTTGCCTCAGTGTCCACTCTGCTGATAAGGGCCATAACCAGGATATGTAATAAGCTACTCAGACTCAAAAGTTCATTCAGAGATGGGGTCAGTTAGCCTTTCTTGCTAAGTACACATGAACTATGTCTATGCAGGTATTAGCAAAGCTACAAAGTTCTAGAAAGTGTATGTGGACCTTGAACAAGGGTAAATAGCAAGCGCCTTCTTAGATGTTGAGATGGATTTATACAGATCCAGCCACTCTCCTGCCTCAGTTTCCCTTATGACTTAACTGATTCATTTGCAATATGGCTGTGTGAAGTGAGGACACAGTGAGAATCACACATGCGTATAGGGTTTCATAGCTTTTAAATGAATAATCACGTTTGATTTTCCTAACAACTCTGTTAAGTAATGTTTTTAACATCTGGATGAAAGCACCACTGACTGGCAAACTCCTATTCATCCTTTGAGACTTAAATATCTCTCCTCACAGGATTCACTTAGCCATGGAACTTATTCTGGCAGAGTTACTTATTTCCAATTTACCCATGAACTTCGGAGTCAAGTAGAGAGACTGGATTCCACTTCCCACTTCTACCAACTGTCATGCCTGCATGACCTTAAACAAATCCCTTTACCTCCTGAGCTTCATGTTCATCATTGTACAATAAGACTTAGTACAAGAGTTTCCAACATACAAAGTTAATTATGAGGACTAACTGAGGCACAATTAAAATATCCAATAATTGCCTGGCCCCATATGTTTGTTCTTGCTTCTGTCTGCAACAGAAAGCTACTGAAAATATTTAAACAACGATAAGATGTGATCAAAGTTCTCTCAAAAGCTCACTAAAGTAGCTGCAGGCCTGCAAGCCACTACCCAAATGCAATTTGATCCCAAGGGAAAAAAATATGCTCATAAAATCCTGTAATTCCAGGGGCTTTTGGGGATTATATAAACAGAAGCGGCTTCGATAGTGGTTAGCAGGACCTGGCACCCTGACTCAAAGAATCAATATCACAGCAGGAACTCTGCCATGCATTCTCAAAGATCACACAAGGCTGGATGGGAGGTAAAGCTATAATAAGGATGAAAAGAAAGATTCCTTTTTTATTTTTCCAACAGTTAAACAAACGTTCGTCAGCATGCATGCTCCCATCCAAGCCAGGCTGCCCAGGTGTACTCAAAACACCAGGTTCACATGGTGGTAAAATAAACAACATGTGGACTGGCAGGACATCAGACACCTGGGAGAGCCAAAGTTCAAGATAGTCAAAAGGCAAGACTACAGCCAGTTGCAGAGCCAAAACTGAAGAGTGGAAGCATTATTGGAGAGCCTGTGAGAACAGCATCATGCTGGTTGGCACTCCAAGGTAACCCATCAAGCTGCATATTCCAAGTTCTACATCAAAGATCACAAATTGGCAGCCCATGGCAAATATGGCCTGCAGAGATGTTCTGCTTGGCCCACCCAGGGTTTAAATTTTTTTTAAATTAGTTGTTAACATTTACTAATGGGAGGTCTCACATAACATCCAGATTTCCAGCTTCTATAACCAGCTTTCATGTCATGTGGCAGTACAGGCAGCACAGACAGTGGCTGCCCAAGTTCTCTGGGGTGCCAACATTCCCTACTGACTCCATGACACACAGTCTGTGGTCAGACGCCATTCTTACTGAGCTTGTGCTGTAGATTTTCCCATGCCTGGTCTACTTCAGTCATTTATGTTCAACTGCCTGGCCCCTGTAGCCATTTGGCTTTTCCATTCCTGCTCTAAAGAATACGGAAATCCTTGGATGAACCCATAAAAACAACAATAACTAATTCTTGGTTAAACAGTGTCCTCCATGGAAGTAATGGCCACATTAGACATATGTATATGCGAATGGGTATGTGCATGCATTTATGTATATTCATATATCTCTTTGGTGTGAGTGTTTCTTTCCTAACTAAAAAAATTTTTCATAGTTTTTACTTTTCAATTACAGTTGACATACAATATTATATTAGTTATAGGTGTACAACATAATGATTGGGCATTTATATAACTTACGATGAAATAATCACCCCAGTAAGTCTAGTATCCATTACGTATACATCTTAATCTTAACCTAACACTGAGCCTCCTATTTTCAGTTATCAATTCAATGATTGTAGCAGGTCCCCATGGCAAGGCAGTTAATATATGCATTTTAGGGAATTATGGGGAAACTGAGTTTAGAAGGTAAGTGACTTACCATGGCAAAGGTCTCATTCAGTTAAAGAAAAAAAGATTAGTAGCTTACCCCTGGTGGTGGGTGGAGCCATCAGTTTTCTATTTTTTTTTTTTTTTAAGGTAATAGCTATTTAAAATAGAAACACAACAGCTTCCTTCTGATAGAAACTCATGAATTCTAAAGAGAAAAAGCCAAGTGAGAAGGGGCTTAAGAAATAAAGCCCATCCAGATGTTTGTTGGTATTACAAATCTTCCTCTAAATGGAGTTAGGGACATTGCAGTAATATACTGATCAAGTTTTGGAACTACAAGAGATCTTAGGTGCCATTTACTCTACTTAATAGATAGGAAGACTGAGACCCCCCTTCACTCTAGCAACCTAAGTCTTTCTTTCCTGTAAGTTTCCTTCACCAGTTGGGAGCCTTTTCAGAAAAGGGTCATATATTTTATTTATCTCTGTATCCCCAGGAAAGAGAATAATTCCCGGCACTTGGCGGGCGCTCAATAAATGTGTATTGAATAAATACGTATAGGAAACAAACTAAAATTCAGAATATGTGACTCTACCCCTAAGACACTCTATGACTTATGGATCCTTTCCCTTGCCTTCTGAGTTCTGAGCTCCCCTATCTACTCTTTCTCACACCCCAAATGCTGTTTTTCTAACATAATCCCCTAAAGCAACACAATACCATGTTTTCTCATGAAGAACTCACATTTTCATAAGGAATCATTTATGGGGAACCTCAGCAGCTTAAGTCTGAGATGGGAGGGTCGAGCTGGATGATCTTAGTCATCAGCTTCTGGGCCTTTTTCATATTTGAAACTACCAGAAACGAGTTTGTAGGGTAGCCCCAGGTAAGCTGAGGAGGCTGACTGGTCAGTGATTCAGTACCCCAGCCTGACCAGCTGCCCCAGGGGCGAATGGATCAATAGCAGCCCACCCTGAAGTCATTTGCTGTGAACTCTGGAGAATCTCTGCCCTGAGGAAAGCTCTAAGTAAAAAAGCACTCATCTCAACAAAGCAACTCTGACCTGGGTCTGCCACTTACAATCTATGCAATCTTCAGCAGGCTTCTTAACTTCTCTGAACCCCACCCCCAATTGTAAAGAGAGGATGTCATAATGTGCTGGCCGGTGAATGAACTCAAAGGTCACTGGTTCCATTCCCAGCCAGGGTACATAACAAGGTTGCAAGCCAGGTCTCCAGCCAGGTCTCCAGCCAAGTCCGTGGCTGGAGGCAGGTGAAAGGCAACCATACATTAATGTCTCTCTCCCTCTCTCCCTTTCCTCCCTCTAAAAATAATAAATAAAATCTTTAAAAAAAAAAAGAAGAAGAAGAAGAAGAAAGAGAGAGAGAGGATGTCAATAACCACTCTGAAGAGCTGGGAGGGTGAAACACCACCGGGTAGGGATTAAGACTGAATTCTCTGCCCTCCCTGTCCTGAAAATCTACTACCATCCAGCTGTTTACAGGATGCCAATCAACTGGTTTGACTGGTTTCCTCAAGAAGGTGGCTAAGCTAACCTGGACAGGGCTGTGTCAGCTCAGACAGGGACTGTCACTCAAGTTGAGCAAGAAGGCCAGAGCCATTCCGGCGGCTGCTGGATATAAGACAACCCTCACCCCAGGAGCACACTCCCCATTCCCAGCCCTGTCAATGTTCCTTTTGTAAAACACTGAAACCTTCTTCAACTATGACAGCTGCCACCTGCACAAATAATTCAGGGATGTAATTTTGTAACTGAATACAAGCCCTGAAAGCTGAAAAGTTTGAAGTCCAAAATAATCCCTTTGACCTTCTGCTTAAACACTCACTAATCACTTTTTAATTTGTAGTTTATTTCCTCTCTCTATGCTGTCCTTATAGGCTCCGTTTTCACTTTAGAAGTATCCAGGGAGTGAATGGTATTACAAAACACCTGATTAAAGTACAAGTCAAACTTCTTTCCCAGACATCTGAGGCTCGGTCCATGCCCCACCGACTTTTACACGTTGCGCTGGGTGGCAAGAAAGTGAAGGAGAAAAAGGCTGCTTTGAATGAGGAAACTCCTCCCTCGGAGAATTATGGGCTCCAGAAATTAATAAGATGTGGTCCCCGCCCTCAAAGAATGCATACTCGGGGGACAAATACCCATGATGCAACATGACAGGAACTCCCAGTGAGGCATTTCTAAAATGCTCAAGGAGCATGGACGTGAGCACATGACCTGGCAGCCAGCAGGGACACAATACCAGTTCATCAACTAACCCCATGAATGCACTTCAAACATTCCTGGCTATCTGTGAATGGCAATAATGTATGTAGTTAAGGCTATACTAAAAGAAAAAAAAAAAAAAAAAAATCCAGAATCGGAAAGTTCCTCCCCTAACCTGCCAAAAGTTCACAAAGCTGCTGTGTTCTACCCTCATCCCCTACCCAATTTTTAACCCTGAGAAAAAGGAGAAAAGTCGTTTGGGGGAGAAAAGCAGTTTTAGATCTTCCCAAAAACATAGATACTGGAAACAAGCGAAAAAGAAAGAACTGGTAGTTGAAAATGTGATTCAACCCAGGAGAAATTTCTTAATTGGGAAAAAGAGGTTTCTAGTTTAATCAGTACTGGGATCCTAAAATTGGATCTGAAGTAAATTGATGCCAAATAAATACATTGGGGTCATTCTGTTTTGTGTGATTGTTCTGGCAAATTAGCCAGCTTTTCATCTGCTGAGTAATAGTCTCAGGTGTTCTGCACTGGGTCAGCTCAGCCCATATCCTGGAGAGGAAAATCATTTTAGCCCTAGATTTTGTTTCAGGGAAGACATGCTTGATACCAATATGATGACACAGGTGAGTTCGGGAGTCTTGTTAAGCTTCTTTTGCCAAGAAGCTTAAAACCTCAAAACAACAACAACAACAACAAATACTAGCCGACAATAATTGGTAACAACTTGTATTCCTCAGTGTTTATTCTGCTGATATATACTTCTATTTCTTCATGCATATGAAAAGGGTGGTGTTACCAGGTGTCTGTGGATCTTTCTAAGGGTAGGAGTTTCCACCTTTATCTAAGGAGGGCAGGAAAGTTTCTTAAAAATAAAAACAAAAAAAAACTGAAGGTGTAGGCACAGAGCAGTTGGGCATCATTCTGCCCACTATCCTGGTAACTGAGGGGCACATTACTTTAAGTTTGTAAAGGTCTACTGGCCAAGCAGAGCCCTCCAGAGTTCAAAGATGCTCCTTATACAGTATAGTTCCAGCAGACATTCCCAAATCTGCACATCTTCAGATGCAAACTAAACTGGTGATGGGCAGCTCTTGGCTCTGTCAAAGGAGTAGGAATCAGCCAAAATGCGGTGCCCGTTGGAGACAAGTGGGAATTCTAGGCTCTTTATAGCTGCCTCATTTATCACCCCCACCCCCCACCCCCGTAATCCTTTCCAGGTAGGCTGTACCAGCTCAGTCTGGGACAGGCCCAAACTGGAGATCAGAAACATAGTCTCAGAGCAGCAGGTGTGGAGCCGGGTCAGGCTGGCTCTGCGTAGCTCTGTGCTGCCAACCCGTTTCCAGTCCTTAGTTGCTCTGACCCGGCCTGAGAAGGGAAGGGGTGCATCTCAAGTTGGCCAGCTCTGTGCACGGAAATCCATGTGTTCTGAGGCCACCCTCGTGTGCTGTGGCAGCCCTGCCCCTTCCCCCAGCAGGATGGGGACAACAAATGTGGGCATCCCGCTCCTCCTCGCTGTGGGAGAACCGGTGGCAGTAAAAACTCTGAGGTGATTGGCTCTAGGAACCCTATTGTTCCAGAAGGAAGCTCTTTTGCCAAAACTCTCCAGGAAGCCACTGCTCTGTGATGCATTTTTCAGCTGTTGAGAGAAAAGGGTAGTTCCTGGGATGTTTCTTCAATGGCTCTGGAAGCCAGGCCCTTAATCCTTGCAAAGAAGCTAGGAGCCAGCTTCTCTCAGAGGGACAGAATGTCTAGAGTCCTTCCCCCAAATAAAAACATAAAAACTCCCCAACTACCCCTTTAAAAAGGCTCAAAATGTGTGAATCAGGCCTAGGGGGAGAGAGGAGGGTCTGGAAGCCCAAGGGGGAGTGTGAGGGGGTGGTCAGGCCTTCTCTGCACCCCTCCTCCCCTCATGACCCTGCCCACCTGACCTCTCTATTGCAGTAAATTACAAAGCCCCCACTGTTCTCTCTTCCCATCCTCCCACCCACCCACCTACCCCCCACCCCCACACACACTTTTTTAAAGGGCAAAATGCCAAATAACATTATTACCCTTCACCATGGTATTGCCACGAGAACTGCCTGGTATGTTTGCCTGAAAAATGGAAGGTTTTCATGGAAATCTCAGCCTCCACTACAGCTCTCCCTTTGTGGAAATGGACTTGGAACGAAACGAAGGGACCCCCAGTTGGAACCTAAATGGGTGGACAAGAGTGGAAAGCAGGGCCCCTGGCATTGCTCAAAACCCTGAGGAATAACGCTGCACCTTCAGGAGGCAGCCGGGAACCGGCCTCTGTGTAGACTTGCAAAGCCCCTTTCCCCAGCCCCTCTTCTTGTTCCTCTCCACAAGGTGGCTATCTGGAAAGGGCAGCCTCACCTCAGAGTAGGGGGCTCTATTACTTCGTTTGAGGAGGGAGGGGCGCGTTTATAGTACTTCTATCACCCACAAGGCAAACAGGCATTCCTGTGCATGATGTAAATCGCAGAAGACTCTTTCACCACCTGTATTCATCAACTAAGCAGCCAGGAAAATCAAAAAGGGTTTCCCGAATTTGGTTTAGTTTGGTGACAGTTTGTAATCAGCAGACCCCGGTACGCATTTCTCCTTCTCCACCAGGTTTGTGGCAGCATGACCCTGGACTAGTGAGGTCTCAGGACCTCAGCATCCTCAATGGCAAAACAGGTCATGCAGTCTGGAAGGGCCGCTGGGAGCATTTCCTGAGGTGGCGTGTCAGCAGCCGGGTACAGAGCAGAGGCCCTGGATCCCCACCCCACCCCACCCCCTCCCGCCAGCGCACAAAGGGAAGGGCCCAGATTCCCAAGAATCCGACAGGGTCTGTGAGAAATAACCTCTCCTATCATGCTCCAAGTATCGCAGAGAGCACAGCCGCCATGGGGGCTCCTGCTTGTCCATCAAGCTGACAGAATGGGTTTGGGGGAATTAATTATTCAACAAACTCGCCCTTCACAAATCCCATCCAAAGGAACGGTTTGATGCCTTTCAGCACACGGACTATAGAAAATACTGAAAGACCAGAGCACTTCAAAAGCCTCACAAAAAAAAAACCCAGGCCTGGGTTTGGCAGGAGTTCCTCAGCCACTGGGTTTTTCTGTGTGTGGTTTATAATAACATGCAAACCCGATGCCAAGTCCTAATCTATTAAGGGACTGCCAATTAGCAGGAGGCTTAGAGCTGCAGGTTTGAGAACCAGCAGCAGGTCTAATTAGGCTTGCAAATCATTTCTCTCCATCGCCCCTCTCAGTCTGACACCAGGTACACTGGCCACTTGTTCCACGCATATCCTGTCTGTGTTCCTATGCACACGTGTGTTTGTTCATTTGTTTGTTGGAAGGTTTCAGGCCTGAAGCCTAGGGCTTATGTCCATGTCTGTCTTTAAGGGGAAAACTGGGGATTGAACACAGTTTGAACAATTGAACAACCTGGACAGTGATTCTCAGATTTGGCCCATCACCAAAATCATCAGGGTCACTTATTACAAAACACAGTCCAGGCACTGCCCAGACCTACTCAATTATTCAATCAGAGTTTCTGGGGCAATTCTCATTTTCAGCAAGACTTGGAGATGATTCTATCCATGGTGATTTGGTAGTGGCTGCTCCAAAAGGAAAAACAATTTCATTGTTCAATTCGAGGGCTTAAAAAAACAAATCAACGTACGCTATACCTAAAATGCAATTTATAGATGCATACACCAAATAAACACAACTTGAAACCACACTGAGTGTCAAATGGTTACTGAGTATCTATTGTGTGCTAGGATGGGAACTACGAAGATGAGCAAAACAGGGTTTCCGCCCTCCAAGAGCTCCCCGACAAGGGGGCCAGTAACATGCATTTCAGTTTGTAAAACCTATCTTGCCTCCAAAGGGATCCTGTAAGAGTTCAAACCTGCAATTCTCCCACCTCTCTTCCGCCTCTTTGTGAACCTGGCCTTGCCAATATCTTTGCCAGGCTGACTCCCAGAAAGAAACACTGATTTCAGACACCAAAGAACAGAGGCCAATCTGAGCAAGGTTGTGGAGGGAGGGGCGTAAGCCTGAGAAGCATATGGTTTCAAGATACAGGAGAAAAAAAAATGTGCCTTAGTCTGAAGACAGAAATAGAGCGCAGAGTAAAATGATGAAGCACCCGTGAAGCAGCAAACGTCCTGGGCTGGGTCTTGGAGCCCCAGATAGGACCCTTTTATGACTTAAGTCCCTTTTCTCCCTGAGCCTCCTTATCTAAGACAGGAGGTTGGATCACTTGGTCATATCCCAAAGTATATGTGGCATGAACCTTTCTTCCTGGAGTCTTTGCCCAACTCCACCACTGAACTTCAACAGGGAGATGTACAACCTAGAAGAGTCGGAGTTGTCCAAGATCACTCACTAAGAAAATGCAACCTAAATGGCACCTTAAATGTCTAATCAACTCTAAAAGTATGTTTTGAGTGTATGGCTTTGAAACAAAACTGATTTTCTAGTTGGCAGGGGCAATACTTTTGATTTATCCTCTCCAGCTCTAGACACAGAGCAGACTCTGTGAAGCCCATCTCGGGTAGACAGCAGCGGGGCCAGGCTGTGTTTCAAAAAGATCACTCAGATGGCACGTGGGAGACAGCCTGGAGCATGGGCTGTCCATAGTATAACTCAAGCTCCTGAGGTGTGACCAACCACCTTCCCAAGAAGCCTTCTGCATTTTTTAGACAAATCCCCATCACCCCTGAATAAGATATATTAAGGCCTCTCACAATTATGATGCCATGACAGGTTCTGGACAGCACAACTCAAATAAACATGGCCTGTTGCCCAGGAGCATCTGGGGTTGGTGACTGGGTACTTCAAACACCTTACCGAAACTGATAGCTAGTCTCCCTCTTTGACTTGCTAGGTTATCTTAACACACAACACTACTGAGGAGTAGGCTTAGGTGTAGCTTAGAACTAAACTGCTGATGAGGGCAGTGTAACTGTTGGAAAGTGAAGGACGATGATAAAGAGGAGTATGGTGTAGATCTAAGCACGTGGATAATGGAGTCAGAGATCCCTGGGTCCTGTCTCCACCTTAAGTCAGTCAGTTAACCTCACAGGAATGTGAAAGGAATAAGATACTATGTACAAAAATGCTCCATATAATGCCTGGCAGGCAGAACGATAAAAAAGAAATGTTATTACTCTGTAAATATGGAGTGGTGTGTCTCCTATAAGGAGTGTTATTTTGGCCCATAAAGAGATCCGTTATTGCCCTGGCTGGTGTGGCACAGTTGGTTGGAGCATTATCTCATAACAGAAGGGTCATTTGACTATTGGTCAGGGCACATGCCTAGGTTGCGGGTTTGATCCTTGGTCTGGATGTGTACAGTTCTGCACCTGGGCAGTGCAGGAAAAAACCAATTGATGCTTCTCTCTCACATCAATGTTCCTCTCTCCCTCCCTCTCTCTTTAAAAGCAATAAAAATATGTCCTCGGTTGAGGATTAAAAAGAAATCCATTACTTCACATAGAGTGACTAAATATGTATTATGAAAGTCATTGGCTTTGTGAGTGACTAACAACACTCAGGGAAACCGCAGGCTTTGGGGTCTTAGGTAGATTTGTATTTGAAGCATGGGATCTGCTCTCTTTAGTCCCATGACATTGGACAGGCTGTAACCTCTCTAGGCATCTGTAGAAACGGGCTGGTACAGCCAACCCTGAGGGGTTACTGTGGAGTGTAGACAGAGTACCACATGTAGTGCACTCAGTTCATGGAAGCTATTGTGATCACTCATGGTCATCCCTCCAAAATACATTGGAAGAAAGACTCCTACGTGGTAGCCCTTGGTCTCCAGGTGGGAGCTCTTCCTTTCTTTTGAGGGAAGCAAGGGCAGCTACAGTATATGCAGGGTTTTCTAAAATATCAATGTCTTTTTGATGTTTGATTATTCCCACCTAAAGGAAGTAACTGAGGCTTTCTTAGTGCTCCATGCTGATTTGAATGGCACGTCCCTGTCTCCGTTAGAACTTTCAAACAAGAGTGGAACACACTATGCAACAGGCTTAGCAAATGCTTTAGGACAATACAAAAGTCTTAACTAAGCATCGTGTGCTGTACTTAACCTTGTTTTTTTAATAACGTGATTATAGTTTCAATTGGTCAAACTTAGTTAAATTTAGCAGTTAATAATCACCAAACATTGTCTCACACTAATCAAATTCAGATCAAGGAACACTTTTATTCTTTGTTCATGGTGTTTTTAATTCATGGGTAGAAAACAGGATGTAATGAAAATAAACCATTTCAAAGCCACGTAGGCCTAAATTCATATCTCGAACCAGAACCACTTGGCTTGAGCCTTGATCGACTCACCTATACTTGGGAGAATTGGTAGTGGTGGTGGGTATGGGTCTAATTGTGTCCCCTTTCCTACATAAATTAATAAATAAAATTCTTAGGTTGATGTTCTAACCTTAGGAACTCAGAGTATGACCTTATTTGGATATATGGCCTTTATAGAGGTAATCAAGTTATAATGATGTCATTAGGGTGGGTCCTTATCTAACATGACTGTTGACCAGATAAAAAGGAGATATTTAGATAAAGAGAGATATTTGTACAGGGAGACTGCCATTGGACATGAAGAAAGCCATCCGCAAGCCAAGGGGAGAGGCCTGAAGCGACCCTTCCCTCACAGCCCTCAGAAGGAACCACCTTGCATCATCTTCATTTCAGACTTCTAGACTCCAGAGTTAGGAGACAATACATTTCCAGATTTATGCCACCCAGTTGGTGGCTCTTTGTTACCGCAACCCTAGCAAATAGGGGGCAACCATGCCTACCCCAGACAGTTGTGATCTGGGGGAGTGGGGCAAAGGAAAACAAAACAGAATAAATGATGCTTAATTTGGAATGATAGCAGGAGGCATTTGGTCAGATAAAGATACAAATAAGTATTAGCAACACAGAAAATCATATGCAGATGTACCACCTATAACCAACAGGAAGTCAAATAAAAAGTACTAAAAGGAAATATGCCCAAATGGTTTTTGTGTTAGGCAGTGGATTGTGGGTGATTTCCCCCTTTTCTCAAATTTGCAGTGGTGTTATTTAAGACAGCAATAATAAAAAAGCAAATTTACCTTTCAGAAAAATGGCTAAAAGGCCCTGGCCAGGTAGCTCAGTTGGTTAGAGCATCATCCCAATATGCCAATATTCTGTTAAATTTTCACTCAACAACTTACATGTACTAGCCCCAAGTAAAGCACCAGGAATATAAACAAAGTAAGATGAGGTCCCTATTTCAGATTTCACTGTCAGGGCTCTTCATAAACTTGTATTTTTAATATCTTCTACCTTTCCAAATATGTATAGAAATGCAGTCTTTTCTCTGAATTTTAATCTACCATACACATACACTAATTCAAAGAGGAAGAGAAAGTGGCTTGTGTGGCTTAGGTATCTGTAAAAATATCAGAAACTTTTCTTCTGAATGTCTTATTCAATAATTCAGTAAGCCAGTGTAACTTCTCTGATTAGGTCCAGCTGTCAAAAACTGCACAAGCAGTGCAAATCCAAAGACAGGGAAAAGCCATCCCTTACATCTCAGGATGACATCTGACTAATGTTAGGGAAGCTGTTTGCAGAGTCAAGGCCCAGGCACCTGTGAATTCAAGTATGTTTGCATTTGCTGATCTAGCTTAATCTATAAAACTACTGTGTAGGAACATACAGTTAACTGCCACATAAATAGCACAAGACAGAGACTGAATAACCTTAGATTCTTGACACTTGAGAGACACACAGCACGGGCTCACATGACTGGGCGCCCAGACTGATGACTGGGGCCCAGAGAAAACATTTCATATCACTGAATCATGAGAAGATATCCCTTCCTGTCTCACATCTCTGCTCTGGGCCCTATATTCCAGAAAAATCAGTTTCCCACATGTGTGACCCAAAGTCACTGCTTATCCCCCCATGGTGACAGGACTCGGTCTACCCAAGTCCTCACAGCATAAGTTCTCTTGCCAATGGTTCTTTCCCCTCTGTTGCTCCCATAGTCCTATTCACACACACACCCACCCCACATCTTACCAAGCAGTGGACAGAAAGTGGATCTTTTCTAGTTTTGAACGTTTTTGCTGAACAGATAAAATTCAGACATACAAAAATTGAAACCAGGGAGCAAAATGACGAATGGAACCCAACAGAATTTAAATTGTTTTCTCTTCCTTGAGTTACATCACTGCACCTTGTCCCATGTTTATAGCCCTTGTCTAACTGAACCGTCCCTGCTGGGCTCCTTCTGTTGGTCAGTTTGAAGCTGTTTAGAATATCTCTTAAGAAAAGTACTAGAAGCTTCACTGCAGGGAAAGTCAGGGTGAAAAACTTAAATTTGAGTGGTGCGGTGAGGGGAGAGTTGTATGTATGTGAACACGGTGAGAGAGGAAAGACTGCTTCCTTCACTTCAAATCTTTAAGTTTTGGTCAACTGGGTTTTAAGCTCCTTGAGTAGGAGCGGCGCCTTTTTAACTTCATAGCTGCATCAACCTGGCATATGTGGGTGCCGAATAAATAGCGCACGGTGAAATGGGCAAGTGGACGAACTCATGAAAGTCGTTGCTTTGGGTCTTGAAAGAAAAGCCTTGGTCTTCAGGTCAGACACATATCCTTTCTAGATTGGTAACATCTAGGCACACTTTCATGAACTATCTTCCTCTTGTGCTCAGAGACAGACAACGTTGTTAAGTCCACATTTTATAGGCATGCTGATTAAGCCGACAGGGGAAAGATAACACATCTGAAACCAACTTTCGAGGGTTTAGAAGGAAACTATCACTGTATGGAGACACTCGACACTTCCTCTATCGATCGATCTCATAGTCCATCTTCAACTTGGAGAGTCCCAGGGCGCTTGTCCAATCCCACACTGCTCTGTGCTGGGCCAGAGCCCTGCTTCCTGCCTCAAAAGGCCCTTTGTTTGGCCTCTCTTTCCAAATCAGCGTATCCTGAGCTTGAACCCTCTTGCTTTTGAGAACTCCGATGCCTTGGCAGCAGAAGGTTTGCCAGAAGGTTTGTGGTCCTAACAGCTTTCAAAACCCTCAATGTGAGGGCATGTCTCTAGCTAAGAAAGTCTTTGCATGGGAGAGGGGAGAAGGAGTATTATTTTAAGAGTTGCAAAAACAACTTCAAATGGACTCTTTAGTCGTTAATTGCTACCAGAAGACTGAGAACTTCTTGTTCTCTTGTATTTAATTAAGATGATAGTTTTAATCAACTTTAAATGATATTCGTTAATATGCTCTGCTCACTCTCTGGCAAGTTTTGCCTCAGAACACTGGAATGCATTAAAGACAAATATTGAACATGTTCTCTCCCCACTGGAAAATACCTTCCTGAAGCAAGTGCAGATGGAAAGGTAGCTACATCGTGCAGGTGCCATATGGTTCTCTGGAGGGGCTGCAAAGTGACTTTTTAAAGATCAGAGAAACTGCATCTAATCCCCACTTTGTATATTACTCATGCTATAAAATCCAGGTAGCACTCTCTTATATGCTTATTTGTTTTGAAGCTTGCTAATGACCTATGACAGAGAATAGTTTCCAAACAAAATATGTTTAGGATGCAGGGTATCTTGGGACAACCAGTAAGACAGGAATTATTGTCCCCATTTTACAGATGAAGAAACTGAAGCTCAGGGAGGTTAGGTCCAACCATTGCCTCTGGTGGTAAGCTAGCAAACAACAGGGCCTAGATTTGAGCCCAGAACTACCTAATTCCAAGTCAAAATCCTCTTTCTATTGCACCACACTGCCTCTTACATAAATTTAAAACTTTATGACTCCACGCAAAAATTGTGAAACCTCGTGATGGTAAATCTGTTCATGTGGAACCCTGTGATGGGACTCAACATTTCAATATGGTTGAGACCTCCCACTCTCCTGGGTGCAGGGTCATTTTTATTTGATGGCCTAGCAGATCTTCAAGACCATCTAATTCTGCTCCATTATTTAGAAGAGAAATGTGAGAGCAACAGGGTGCGATTTGTTGAAGGTCACTAACTACTGTCAGAGCTGCAAATGAGGTGACAGTACCCCAGAGTTGGGGTAGTGAGGAAGTCGGGTGGGCACAAACCAGACTTAAGAATGGATACCCTTTCCCACAGGCAGAGAAGCAGCAGAGCGTGTTTTGAAAGGAAAACAGTATCAAAGGCCAGAAGGCAGATGGATACTTGTGGGGTGGGTCCAGGAAACAATGAGGCCAATGTGGATGAAGGTGGATGCTGAGAGGGTTATTCCCTTTTAAAGCAATCACCTTTCTGGATATGTTTTACAGTAAAAATATACAGGGGTGGGCAAAAGTAGACTTACAGTTGCAAGTACATGAAACACAAGAGTTTATTCTTGTCTTATTATTATTGGTTTCCATATAAGCAACTGTAAATCTCCTTTTACCTGCCACCATGTTACTGTGATTTGGAATGTTATATTAAGGTTTAAAAGGCCTGCAGATGACTGACACATGGGCCAATATCTGATCTGCAGAATAACCAAATCTTGAGTTTAAAGGAACACTTTAAAGTATGGTATTTACTAAATTTAAACTTGAGTCTGCACAAAGTAAGAGTTTCATTTCCTTTAGATCTTACCCATTTTCTAAGACAGTTAATTTCGCTGAGTCCAGTTTTTCCCATTAATAAAATGGGAGGAGGTAGGGACCACATCCGATTCATCATTAGGTACCAGATACAGTAAAGGTGCTCGGTAAATGTTTGTTGGAATGACGCATCACTAACCATTTATTCAGGGGCTTTTAATTATAAAACTGATTAATGTTATTATTAATGCTAATAATTACTTATCACCATGGAACCAAACATAGTTGATGCAGGGCTAACATTACGGAAAGGCAGATTGTATATTAACAGAACCTTTTGAACTCTTAGAACTGCCTGCAAGGAATAAACTCACCATCACTGGAAGTATTAAGTCGAGGCTTAATAATAACCAAGAAAAGATGATTTAGATGGGTTGTGCCCTGGATGGAAGCGGGAGTAAGAGGATTGTTTAAATGGTCTTAAAGCCTGAGTTTTAAAATAAGATACATAGTTCTGGGGTTAATTCCTAATCTTTAACCTCTTTGTTCCTCAGTTCTATCATCTGTAAACTTGGAATGATATACTCATTGCACAAGGCTACTGCAGGGACTGAATAAAACACATGAAGCATCAGGAACCCATTACATGCTCTATGCTGTTAGTTCTTTTCTCTTCCAAGTCAGATGTTTTGGTATTTCAACCTCAGCTCTCTCAGAATCGAGAGGCCCTGGCTTCTAAGGTAAGCTAAGCTTTTTTGTTTTAAAATAGAAGCCACCATAGTTAGTACACATTCAGTCTGTTGACCAAGTACTGTATAAAACACTATGTGAATGCAAAATTGAACTTAAAATACCTGGCTGCTCTTAAGTTACATACTCCCAATTCTCCCAGGTTAGTTAATACTTCATTATGGGCTGTTACAAACTCTAGCAAGCGAAGGTTTTTTCCATTTCATCACACTGACTTGTAGGAGGTATGTATTAAGCACCCAGTGTTTCGCTTTATAATTATACTTAATAATAATTCAGCTATTTATAGAAAGAGATACTGTGCCAGTGGCTACCTTAGGGTGTTGTAGCATAGGCAAAAAAATTTTTATTTTCCTTTTTGCTTCTTGTCTGTATTTTCTAAAATAACATTTTATTGACATTTTCTTCAAAAAAAAATTTGAACACCTATTATGTACAAGAAAAATTATACTCTATTAAAATAGAACCATACAAAATTATGAAACAAACCAGATATTTTTACACCAGAAAGGTGAACACAAAGTGCTATGGAAGCCCCAACAAGACTTAATTCTGCCCGGAGGAAATCAAGAGAGGCTTCACTGAGGGGGTGGAACTTGAATTGAATTAGTGAGAGATGAGTAGCACATACCAAGCAAAAAGAATGACATGGTAGGAAAGTGCCTGGACTAGCCACAGACTGGAGATGTCTGGGACAAGGGCATGGTAGGGGGGTCCAGGGGCTGGGAAACAAGGCAGTGAATCCATGCGGTAGAAAGGGTGATAGGGGTCAGATTCTGAAGGGTCTCAAATATGCTAAGTTTATTCTGTAGTTAACACGGGGTCATAAAAGTCCTGTTTTAAAGAGAAGGACCTACCTACACGATCAGAATTGCACTTTTGAGAAATGACTCCCATATACTCATTTCAAAAGGGATAAAGAGGAGAGACTATAACCTGACGGGAGGGGTGGGGAGTGGGGCTGTTAAGAAATATTTTCAGGACCCTGACTGGTGGCACAGTGGATAGGCGCCAACGGACAGGTGCCAGCCTACGAGCCCAAAGGTTGATGGTTCGATTCCCAGACAGGGCACATAACCAGGTTGCATGCCAGGTCTCCAGCCAGATCCGTAGCTGGAGGCAGGGGAAAGGCAACCATACATTGATGTTTCTCTACCTCTCTGCCTCTCTCCTTCCCCTTTCTCTGTAACTAATATTTTTTTAAAAATTGTTTTCAGCTCTCTATGTATAATAGCATGTGCATAAAATAGGGCAGAAGCATATTAGAGAGAGATCAGATTCCAAAGATAAAAAAATATTACATTCATGTACAAATAAGAATTTACAGACGTAATGCTTCAAAGCATTTTCCTGTATGTACCATACCCACTGGTCTCCACAGCTCTGTGAGGCCAGCAGGAAGTGAATGATCACCCTCATTTACCTCAAGTTGCAGCAATTGGCCAATGGTCAACCAGCTAACACAGCAAAGCTGGACACGGAGTCCAGCTTGGCACTCAGCTAGATTTCTTTTTATTTTAAAAAACTTCATTTAATGATCAGCTCAGAACATCTGGCCACATTGTCTGCCTCCGTAGCTGGTGTGTCTGTCTTCCTGTCCTCTCACCTGCCCCTCAAGAGTAGGATCCACCTCTCGTGTTCCTTGCAGCTCCTTCAGTGCTTTGTATGTGTCTCAATAAATACTGAGGGATAGATAAGCTAAAGCAGCAGGAATGGTCTCATCTGTGCTTTTCTGACAACAGAGAATAGTAGAGATGGAGTATCCTTTCCCATTGGTCTCGTATTTCTCATTCATCACTGGTTCGCAGTGAGCAACAGCCCTTGCTATGACTCCTATGATCTGAGATGTCTCTTGCCAGCTTTGCTGTTCTGCATTCTAAGTGTGAAGGGCCTGTGCAAAATGGGCCTCCTTTTAGAAGTCCTATTTAACTTTTCCATGGGTCTGTGTTTGTCAAAGCTTCATGCCAACTCTGTCAGAAAAAGAAATGCCACAAAACTTCTTTTGGGAAAGGGAAAAAAGACCTACTTTATACACTTGCTCTCATGCTAATCACACCACCACCATTCAAATCCCAGCTGAATAGCGGCCCTACAATAATAGCCTGGGAAAGACACAGAGCCTTTAACCAAAGTGTAGGCTACTTCACTCAAAATGCTGCATTTCCTTGGCTTTTTAAGTCCTTTGGAGAAGACTGATAAGATGAATTAATAATATATGCAGTTCTACCCTGCTCAGAAAAGTCATTCCATTGATGTGTGCAAATAGCAATGTATTCTCTTCCAGGGCTCTGCCCTTTTCTTCCAAGCCTCCACAAAATCGTAGCTGAGATTATCTTTGACATATTTTCAATAAAAGTGGATGAGTGACCAGCTCAAAGCAGAGTCTAGCAAAGTACATTCCCTAGAATCTTAGTCAACCATCTTTGTGAGTGATTAACTAGTTGAATTATTTAATACAGTGAGTTACTACCCACCTACTCAGAAAAGTTGAGATGGGCACTGCTGACCGAGGTTATGAAACACTGACAGGAACTCCGACCTCCTCCTTCTAAGAGTTGTCATGAAATTCAAGTAAGTTACCAATGCATGTAAATAAAGCCCCTTTCACTACTACCTGCCAGGGATGTATTCAGTAAAGTTCATACCCGCCCCCCTCATTTCCAGCCTGCAGGTTTTGAGTCTAATCTCTATCCTCTAGGAGTTTATAATGAAACAGGCACAGTAAAGTGAGCAAATGACTTTGAATCCCAAACCACAGTTGAACACTTCACAAGACCTAATCATTTCATTTTAAAACTTTCTGATTTGCTTGCTTTGTTCATATGCTTATTGAAAATAGTATTCAGTGCAAATTCCAACGCTAGTCTCCAGTGTTGGAAGAAAAGCATAGGTGTTGGTTGGTTGGTTCTTATTCCAGATGTTCTACCATTTTCCAGTGGCAGGATCCCCAGTAAGACCCTCACTGCCTCACCCTGGAAATCAATTAGAGCAGGATCTCCCCTTTAGGATTGCACAGTTTTAATGAGATACACCTAACATATAGAATATGCCTAACTATAAAGGTTTACAAATGTTCCTTTTCTTGTTGACATTCGGAAATAATGATATTCTGGGTGTGGTGGTTTTGTTTTGGTGGCTTTTCAGGGCTAGAAGGCAGGAGATCTAGAAGGAGAAAAATCAACTGAGGCAAGAAAGGATATTTACATTCAAATCTCAGATGCATCCATTATCATTTGGTAGAACTGTTTAGTAAAGAAGGCTATTAATTAATAATAAATGTTTGAATTTCTCATCCGAGGCCAGCACAACCATAAGTAACCCACTTAACGCAAAATTGTAATCATAGGTTCCTCAACCTCTGGCTTATTTACCCCTGTACTTTGAATGTTTTGATCTAAGAAGTATATTTTAATTTCCCGGGCAGCTCCTAGGACTTCTGCGTCTATACAGTGCCTGAGGTACAGGCCTTCCAAAGCAATGGTTTACAGGGATAAGTGCAGCCCATTATCCCTCTTACCATATCATTGGAATTGCACTTTTCAAACAGGTTTCAATGAGAAGCCTACTAAACTGTAGACACAAGTAAATTGGTAACACCTCAGGAATATGTTTAAAAGCTCAGCCTGCCAGAAGTCTCTCCCTATGATCCCAGCACACGCAATTGCATCCACAGAAGATACTATGCATTTATTTAATCAAAGTATCTGTTAGGGCCAAGACGACAAGCAAGACAAATGCAATGATGAGAAGTAGTGTATATTTGGCCATTTGTCTCTAGAAACTTGCACAGACTGAATTGACCAAAGCAGCTATACCAGCAAGTGTCTAATGAAATCCACCATGTGGCTGAGAAGCATTTTTGCCACTTCCTGTCGGTGGTTGCTAACTTTACAATATAGGTCATTTGTGGGGAAGAGGCTACTGGTGAAAGGTCTAGTTACTGCATTTAATGAAGGTGCAGCATCCGCAGCCACTAACCAGAGAAGCTCAAAATTTCTCAATGTGATCTCAATGTGAACCCAACCACAAACACTACAAATCAGGCCCATAGTGACCCATTACTGCTGCCTCATATGAGGAACAAAGACCTAGTTCAAGTTCCTCCTCCTTTTGGGGAACCTTCCCAGGATCTAGTGGTCTTCCACTCTTCTGCATACACAGAACTGCTTATCTGTTCTAGGATGTCCCACCTTTTCATCACTCAAGACCTCTCACAGTTCTTTCTTAAGATGTCTCTATCTACCAGGTAAACTGTTTAAAGTCATTTCTCCACTTTTGTTGATCAAAGTGTACAAAGTACCAATCCCATCTCCTGGTTCATGGAAATGACCAGCAAGCCCAGGGAGAGCTGAGAGGTGCCATTCCAAATTCAAATGACAAGCAAAATGCAGATGGTCTGATTGGTCTAGACAGAGGCTCATGCTCTGAGTTAATTAGAGCAAGTTAAATAATCATTGGGCAGCCTGTAATACATATTAGATACTTTTGAAGTGCTGAAAAGAGTATAAGATGCCTCATGGCTGCCCTAATTGACCTTTATAGGTCCAAAGAACCCAAGGTGAGAATCCCAGGTCTCACTCATTTTGGACAATGCATTATGTTGCTGATATGAAAGCCAGCATCGAGCTGGGAAGAATCGAGGCTTCAGAGAACATAAACAGTGGAGCCTCGTGGTTAAGACTGGCCTGCAAGACAGTCTGGCCCCAACTCTCCAACTCACTTCCTGCATAACCTTTGGTAGTTATTTTTAACCTCTCTGCACCTCAGGTCTGTAAAATGAAGATAGCAGTATAAGGCCTTTATAGGAGAATTAAAGAAAGGACCGCATGCTCAGTGCTTAAGCCAGCGAGAGGTACAAAGCGAGCACTAGATAAATGTTAGCAATTGTTGTTATTTAAGGTAGGCCCAAGACCAAACACCAGCCCCAGCATAACATGAGCCATGTGAGCCTGGGCAAATCATTTACTTCTTTGAGTTGCAAAACCAGGTTATTGACATCTTCCTTCTGTTATTGAAAAGATCAAGTGAGATATCATCTAAAGCTCCTCATAACAAAGGTGAGTGCCATTTCCTCACTTTTCGTGATATTTGTGGTTCGAGTTTTCATGCACTTCCAAGTGCAATTTACAACCTGACATTCCAACTAATTCCTAAAGGTTTGTACTTACTTGTGCCTTATATTTTTTAATATCCCCAAGCATCCAACACACGAGTCTACCAGATACATGGTAGCCTAATTCCTGGGAATGACAATTATATATGGGGGAAAGTGTGAATATCTTCCTTATCAGGAACTACCGTTCTAGTTCATGGCTTTAAAAATCTTGTAAAGAAGATCCTAGTAATATAAGGTTTTAATATTAGCATTTAACTGTTTTCAAGGAACTCTGAAGATTCAGGGCATTTTTCATGTGCTGAGGCAGGAGTCTTCTTATCACCCCCTGGTTTGTGGAAGTATGTTAGTGGCTGAGCCGGTCTGGTTGACCTCCAGCACCTACTTTCCAGTCAGCTTTCTGGTTCTCTGCTCACTCATCTTAAATCCAGTGACTGATTACAAAACTGATTAAAAACTGTTTTTCTTTGTGAAAAAATGCCCCCAACACCAAAGCAGCATTATAGAGGTTGCATGAATATGTTAATTCAAAGGTCTTCGGTAAAACGTTTATATGTTTTCCTTATATATTTTAATTAATCCTCATATGTTCCTAAGATGGTACAGCCACTATGGAAAATAATTTGGCAACTCCTCAAAAAGTTAAACATAGAGTTACCATATGATCCAGAAATTCTACTCCTGAGTGTATATACCCAAGAGAATCGAAAACACATGTCCACACAAACATCTGTACATGTTTCTAGCAACACAATTCATAAATAGGGGGGAAAAAAGGAAATAACCCAGATAACCCACTGACTGGTAAGTGTATAAACTAAAGGTGTTATGTCCATACAATGCAATATTATTTGGTAATAAAAGTAAAATGTAATATTAATGGATAAACCTTAAAAAAATTATGCTTAGTGAAAGAAGCCAGTCACAAAAGACTATAGTACATGACTCCACTTACCCATGAAATGTCCAAAATAGACAAATCTACAGAAACAGAAAGTTGATTACTGGTTGCAACTGGAGTGGGGGTGGGGTGTGAGGCGGGCAGATCTGGAATGACTATGATGAGAACAGGTTTCCAATTAGAATAATGACAATGTTCTAAAAGTGATAGTGGTGATGGTTGCCCAATTCTATGAATACACTAAAAGTTAGTAAGCTAGTCACTTTAAATAGATAAATTGTATGGCATGATGAATTATATCTTAATAAAACTGTTTTTAAAATGCCATTTCTACCCAAGGACAACTGTCTGTGTAAACAACAGGATTTCTATTGGCCTGTTTATTTTAAGCGGCATTTGAGAAATTAAAAAAAAAAAGGCATCTTTCCAATACAACTATGAACATAAGCATTTACTAATCCTATCATATGGATTTTGTCAGGATTCTATAAAAACTGCTTTTAAAGTGCTTGTGGAGGGAGTGGCATCTTCACAGTTCAGAAGTTTCCAACCAGAGCATCAAGAACTACCTGTAACCTCTCCCTGGCCCATCCTCCTTTCCTCTCGGGATGCTTCAGGTTCAGCTCTCATATGCTTCCCAACTGGTCTCCACTCTCTGCCTCCAATTTCCCTCCCCTCAAGGCCAGCAATCAACATGAATCAGCTTAATCTCCTCTTAATCTTTTTCACAAATATGTTAATCTAAATGTTGCCTATAAAACTTTTGTGGGGCGGGGGATAAAAAACTTTTGTATTTGTTCTTCCATATTTTAACCTTATGCTATTTTTATAATGGTGCTGCCATTACAGAAAAAGTTTGGCAGCTCCTCAAGAAGTTAAACATGAAATTAACCCTATGACCCAGCAATTCTACTCATCGCTCTATATTGTGTTTAGTTTCTATATGAAATGTTCCAAAATAAAACTTTATTTGCTCGGCTGGGCCTCCAAAAGTAAGTTCAAGTTTTTTAGGGGCCTCCCACTTACAGCCTGCTTTTATAATGGGCTCCAACCTCCTCTCCTAGATCCTCTTTGCTCCACTCAATGCAAATACACCATACTTACACTGTAACTCACCGCCCTTCCCAAGGGTCTGAGCACATGTCATTCCCTTGGCCACAGTACCATCTACCCATTCAAGGTTAAAGGTATTTCTAGGTTCATGCCCATACACAAACTTCACCACTCATCACCAAGCTGCTACATCCCTTCCTTACCACTACAAAGTCAGCATCATTTTGTGCCCACCCATGTGCATGCGGGTGCAGCCTACAAATTCTTAAAGGCAAGAAATCCCCCTAGACCTAGTAGGTGCTCAAGAAACATCTGCCAAAGGTGTATACTTGAAAAGACAGATACAAACATAGACTTAATTAAATAGACTCTCTAGAGATTATATGACTGATACCGCAGACTAATTTGAGGACCAGATATAAAGAAGCCATCAATGAGAGCAGCTTCCTTCGTGTCAATGTAATCATGTGTATTATATGTTTTAGGGTTACATAAACAGGAACCAAAGCATACTGCTTATTATGACAAGGCGCTTATACTGATTTGCATTTCTCTACACAACTCTCTAGGTATATAATTTTGTTAATTTATGACAAACCTCAAAACACACTTACCCCCAATACTCTGATTGCAATATATACTTTCAAAGCACATAGAAATCATCAACTTTCTTTCAAAAGTTTCCAACTGGGTCTTATGTGTGTTATTTTGTTTGGTTTGTTTTAAATTTGGGGATTTTAATGCAGACTATAATTTATAATCTAATCAAGATCTAAGGGAAGAATCATTTCACAAGGATATTCAAGGATCTGACCTAGACTTCTTTTGAATGACCACTGATTAATGCATGGTCTTGACAAAAATTATTTAATCTGAGACTCAGTTTTCCTCCTCAATCAAATTAGAATAATTTCTACCTCAAGAGATGGAGAAGCTTTAAAAAAGCAAAACTTCAAAAATATGGGTTGTTCTCTTTCTTCTCTCCTTTGAATCCTTTATTCGAAAAAGATGGCGCTCCTCTGAGCTCAAATTAGTCAGCAGCTGTCTTTGGTAATAAGCACTTTCTAGAACACGCACCTGTTTGAAGAAAAGTATTACATCAAAAATGGCCTAGTCCTTCAAATTTGTTCTGTGTATCTCTGGCCTCACTCAACTATGACCGACTGATCTGGTTTAAAAGTTAAACCTGTTTGTCTTGTTCCTCTTTTAATAGACACAGGCAAGAGAAAGAAGAGACTACAGCTCTCTGGAGAAAACTGCCTCACAGATGGCATCAAATTTCAAACTGACAAGTGAACACCAGAAAAGTAAAATGGTAGAAAGCCAAGACATTGGCTCTAGGCCCTTCTCTTCCACTGTAACTGGACAATTAATTACCAGCCAATCCAGGGGACGAGCAAGACTCCATAACAGTGATGACAGCAGCTACCACCTGCTGAGTGGGATGTGTATGCACCATGCTCTGTGCCAGGCACAGCCTCACATCTTCATATGCATTCATTATCCCATGTTACCGATAAGAAATCTGAGGCCTAAGAGACATCCAGTAACTTGCCTAAGCTTATGTAGCTAATAATAAATAGTAAGTAGCCCCCCACCTGTCTGACACTAAAGCTTGTGTTTGCCCCCTCAGAATTCCCAACCAGCCCCTGTTCAAAGTGGCCAGTTTTTGTGACTGAGATAAAAAATGACCTTCGTATTATTGATAATACTATCCCTAAGGCACTTTCAAGTTCCATGAATCTAGGCAATGAAGAATTGTTCTGATGTTATATTATGATGTCCTCAGAGAGGCTCATTTAGCACACTCAAAGTTATTTTGTAATTATTCATGTAAAACACTGTCTCATCCACCATCCAAACTGATCCTTGAGTTAAGACTCATTATCTGTGTCCTCTACTGAGCCATATGGAACATTTGGACTCTGTACAATTGAAATAAATGAAATAGAAAAGAGTCTTTTTTGCACTAATTGCATTGAAAAGTGGGCAGCAAGCTAAGTTGACAAGAGCTCTGACGACTACCTACCAAGTAGATGGGTGCCCTTGTGTAAGTCACTTAACTTCTTTGAGCTGCAGATGCCTTCTCTATAAAAGGGATCTAATATCTATACCACATGGTTAGCATGAATAATAAATATGATAACCAGAACAGTTATTCCTTTTTTTCAACAAATATGTGGAGTACCCTGGAAAAAGCATTTTGATCCTTTTCAATCACCACTGTGTTATTTAGTTAGGTTTTCCTCTGGGCTGCCAAAAGACACAGAGAAGGTTGATGCTCAAACAGTCCATTTGTCCAAATCTCCTTCCACCCTTCTAAGAGGTGTTTGTCCTTCTCTTAAGATGATATAGCCATTTTCCCTTTGAAGGGGAAGGATGCAGCCACCAAAGGCCACTGAAGCTCCTATACTGTAACTCTCCCAGATGAGAATACCTGCCACTCCTCTTCTTCAGCTAATGGGAAACATTTATGTTCCTTCTGCCTGGTTTTTGCTTAGGACTCTCCTTGCAATTTTTTGTCTTCATGTATTTTAGGCAACTCTGGTGCCAAAAACTGAAAAGAGAATTCCACAGAACCATTGAGGAGTGAGGGCACTTGGAAGGAAAGGAAAATTGCTACTATTACTATGAATAACATTACCAACATAATACCTGATAATAATACAGTGCTTTTTAACTTTTCAAAGTGCTTTCAGATCCGCGATCTCATATGAGTGTCACCACACATGTGTGTCACTAGGTTTGCTTGTTCCTTTTACAAATCAGGAAACTAAGGCCTGAATACATTAAATAATTTTTGCCCATGTCACACCTATCTTAGCTTTATGTCAGGATTCAAACTCAACTGTTTGTGAATCCAAAGTTTGTGTTATTTCTACAATACTTTGCCAAGCTAACTTTGATCTTTTAAAGGTTCTGTTGGGGAATCTAATTTATTCCATTCACTTTTTATTCATACATAAACTTCACTATCTCAAAAAAAAATATTTATGGAGTTAACACCTCATTTATCCAAAGTGGTCAGTTAGCTGGCAACTTCAGCTACCTAGAACTCAGTTTGGAACCCAGAAATAAAAACAAGCCCCAGCCTCTCAGCACTTGGGAGACATCCCCAAGTCCTTGCGCTAAAAATCACAGCAGACGTCAGGGTAGCTCCCAGAGGTAATTTTTTCCTTTGAAAGAACTGTAACAAGCTTTATTGTCTTTCCTGAGAAAGACAGGTACACTGTCCGCAAATGGGAGGAAAAATGTACGGACAATTTAATAGTGAGAAAAGTGCCAGACCATTCAGGGCAGGGACAAAAAGCTCTCTACATATGTCAATTGCCCTTAATACATCAGCTGTTAAACAACATAGTGATTCTCAAATTGGCCTGATAAGAATCATCAGAAGCTTTGACAAAATACAAAATCCCACTGGCCCAACACCTACTGAACTGGACTCTCTTAGGAAGGGGTCTGAAAATCTGTATTTCAAAACAGGTATTAGACGAATTTGTGTAATATTGACATAATAGGCATCCCCAAAATAGACTAGTACTCCTCAAATAATTTGTACTGAATTGAACTGTCACATAGCGTCAAGTCGCTCCATAAACATAACTGCCTATGCAGGGAAGGAGTCCTTACTATGGTTTTGTTAGCATCATGCTGTGACCAAGCGGACTTGCCAGCCCAAACAACTGTACAGGAAGGGGGAAAGAAAGAATTTGAAATGGACAGGAAATCCAAAGGGCTAAAAGTGGAAAAGGCCATCAACTCTCCCCCAAAGGCAGCTACACCCCCATGGGATATCTCTGAAGTATATGAGAAAGGGAAGAAGAAGCAAAGATAAAAACAAACTAACAAACAAAAAACAAAAAACAAAAAAACCCAGCCATCCTGGACAATGAGAAAATGAGAGGTTTTCAGCTATACTAGTAGGTAACCTGGGCTTACCTACTAAATGGGGGCTCCTTTCTGTATTTCAGTTTATGCAGGATGCTCAGCAATATGGTTCACCAGTTACTGTGAAAATCTGTTTCTATCTTCTGTGGTTCATATGGTAGATTAAGTTACCAAAACCTATTGAGTTTTCAAAAACATATATACTTAGTGAATATAATAATTGAGCAACAGGTGAGAATGAAGGGAAGTCACCTTGTTTACTTGTTTGCTTGTGATTACTATAAATTTCAGCAGGCAGGTGAAAGGGCACATCCCACCAAGGAAAAATCTAGCCCATTTCTTAGCGTACTGGGTTAACTCCAGTAGACGTGCTTACAACTTCTCCAGAATGAACACTAATGTAAGCAAATTGTCAGCACTAGTTCTTTGGTAAAATATGTAACAAACTGTTAAAATAGAAGTAATTACTGAGTTTCTTCTACATCACAGTATCTACCAGTACAGACCAAAAGAAGTATTAGAGCTAAAGGGGGTTTGAGAGATTATCTAGTCCCTTCCTTCTGTTGCAATTATAAGGAAACAGAGCCCCAGAAAAGTCAAGTGAATTTTCCCAAAGTCATATAGCCACTAGTGGAAAGAATAAGACCAGAGCTCATTTCTACAGGCTCCTCATTGTTGTGAGGCCTCGGTAAGGTCATGTAAAATGCACGGCTAAACAGATGGCATGCATGAGGTAGGTCAACAAATGTGAATGTCATTCCTCTTTTCCTAAAATTGGCCACAGAATGTTACATGGCAGCCTTAGACATCAGACATGATCTTACCCAACCAGCCATGTTAACCAGTGGGAAAAAAAGCAAAACAAAACTGAGACCCCACAGAAACCTTACTTATCCACAACCATATCACTACATGGCAGCATTGGATATCCGGGAATTTCAAGTTTCCAAATTGCCCCTTCTCTTTGCTACACAACACTGCCTTCCTTGTACAATTAAAAGTGAATAGTTTAATAACAGATGATGATTTTATTTATCCCATATACAGAACTTGTGGTAGAATTATTTCTTAACCATTTAACTGCAAGTTGGGAAATGTCCAGAAACATTTTGGAACAAGTAAATTACCTAGCAGGATGACTGAATATCCAAATTCAACATTTCTATATGTTTGAACCTCTTTCCCCTTGCCTCATGACACTCCACCCAATGACTTTGTTTCTGGTGGGGAATGGAACAGGAGTCAGGACCTCCAGACTACTAACCTGACCACCACCTGACTCCTTAAACATCTCCCATCCCTAGGCTCAGCTAACCTATCATCTGATATCCAAAGCCAAGTGAAGAACAATCTTTCCAAACAGATCTTTCTCTAAAGAGGATTAAATGGTAATCTAGGGCTCAAGAGTTCGGCTAAAGTTTAGATCAACAACAAATGGAAATCATCCATCTTCCACTTACTGGGCATCTTTCTGGTACGTGAAGTGAATGGTTTGTGGTCTTCACTATAACATCATTGCTGAGTATTTATTTCACAATCTCATCTACCAATGAGACCCAAGATATGAAGACAACCACAAAACCTTCACCCAGGGCTCCAATGATAAATCCCTTGCATTTGTCCAAGTCTTAAGAGATGACAAAATAAGTTTCACACCCCATATCTCTTCTGATCCTCACAGCAGCGTAGTTGGTGGCCATTCTGATCAACATTTTGCAAATGAGCTAACTGAACTCAGGGAATGGATGAAGGGCCTTGAACAAGGTCCACAGGACAAAACGCAGGATGTGTGGAAACTGCCAACCCAGTAAAGTGCATCTAGGGACAGAGGAGGAGGAGGGGGAAAGAGAGGAGGAGGGGGATGAGGGAGTGGAAAGCAGGAAGGCAAAATGCAGAAAGAGAATCTAGGATGGATCTACCAAATCTCTATATTGCACTACAGCCATACTGCTTTGTGTCCTTTCTTTGGAACCACTGTCTCATAGGGTAAAAGAAAGGTACCCTCAAAATTTGGGAATTACTTAATACTAGAACTAACTGCAAATCAAAACAAGGCCATACCACTGACCAAAAGAGTTGAACAGCCTTTATCTATCTGCTTGGGAGCAAATGGATAACTAGAAAGAAATGTGGAGAGGCAGGATTTTCTGCAAACTGAGTTTCAGGATTTTCTGATGAGAATCTGAGTTTCAAAATTCTTGAGATAGGAAAGGCATGGACTCCAGTCATGCTTACTGAGAACTAGACATCAACCCAAATCAACTTCAGTATGAATCTAAGTCCTTCCTTTCTCTGATACTTGGTTTTCTCATCTATAAAATGGAGATAATCTCTTCATGAGGGTTTCAGTCAAAAGTATATAAGCTAACTTATATGAAAAATAAGCTAACAATAGTAGATGAATTCCCTTCTTGCCTGAGAATATTCCCTGATGTTCTCATGTAACCTCATACACCAGCACCAACGCAACAGAAAACAGGAGGTATATATATTACTTAATTGCAACGAACACAAAATCTATTTCAAAAAAACTACCATGGAAAGATTCATAACTGTATTTATAAAAACAATTAGTCGGTGAAGGCCAAGATAGCTTGTTCACTGGAGGTAAACGCCTGTTGGTTTTCTCTGACTCCAGATTCTTTTGGCCCTCAAACAAGTGGACTTGTTTTTTCACCAAGAATTTAACATTTTATAAAGGTCTGTGGAACAAGTTAAACTGCTTGCATAGTTCCACTTACATAGCACATGAATTTTTATTTTTTCCAGATACAAGGAGATGAAGCTTGGTATATATTCCTATGAGAGAATAAACAGAAAGCTATTTCTTTTTTAAATATATTAGTGCCTTGTAATCCAGACCATATGATCAATAAAATATATACAAATTAAACCATACTGACAGTTTTAAGCAAGTGAAACAAGGAGAAACAATTTTTTTAGGACTGTGGCATGTGGAATATTAAAATCACATATTGTTATTAATTTTCTTTAGGAACAAATTGAGCTCTTTTGCATACATTCTCAAGCAAATATTGACCTTACAGTTTTTCCCACTAAAGTTGTTAGAGGTATTAAATTAATGGTACTGTAATTAGGCTTATGCATAGGGAGGCATTGATAATAAGTCACTTTGAAAATGACTTAGCTGCCGTGGTTTTAATGGCAAGGCACATACATTAAATGGATAGCTGTGTGTGTCTTATAATAAAATACAAGGTTCTGTTATTACTTTTCGGGAGTAAACAAAATCGCTTACTCAAACAGGCCAACAGTGAGTAAACATAATAAACAACTAGGTTTAGAGTATTAGTTTGGGGTGATGAAGGCGGGGGTAGGGAGAGTTGGGGCAGATGAAACATACACCTTCCCTACACTTTCTATGAGCAGCTTGGGGTTTCTGTGCCTACCAGAAAGCTGATAGGTGTATGTTTTTGCAAATTCCTTCCCAGTTCTTCCTCTTCTAATAATAATACACCATCTCTTGGGACTGGAGGAGAACAATAAGGCTACAAAGGCTGTCAAACGTATTCCAGCTGGGCTTTCCTATTCACAAAGTAGGTTAGCGGGAGGCACACTGCACCAGCTGGCAAGAAACCTCACTCACCCTACCACCAGCCAAACGTGCCAGCAAACACTGGAAGCTCCAGGCAAGTTTACAGTGAACAGACTCAATGTGTTTAGCGTTTCCTGATTCTCCCCCAGAACCAGGGAGGGTCTTTTAAAAATTCAATAGTTTGGCAAAGAAAGTACTAATCTTCCCACTGTGCATGATAATAAGCCAGCTACTTTCACAAAGGTAGGCCCCCCAGTGACAAAGCCTTTACATAGCATCTTAAGGTTGAATCTCCAAGAGGTGGGTAAGGAATTTGCAGTGACCTTTCTCCCTTTGCACACAGCACAATATTAAAATTCTTAAGAGTCCCATCTTTCTCCTTTTTTTTTTTTTTTTTTTCCTGACTCTCAAAATTTACTATGGACCAGCAAGTCAAAGGATCCTGCTACAGAAGGTCATAAACCGAGGTGGTATTAAGTCCAGCCCAAGAGATCTCTCCGGTTTGCACAATCTGCCTGGACAAATCCATTTCAAAGAGGACTCTAAGTCTCAGTGCAGGAGTTCTATTTTAAGGGACCTGAATAGGGAACACAGATGTTTCTCAGTTAGCAGAGTTGGCAGAACAGCTCCTGGACCAAATCCTAGATCTTAATGCAGGAAGGGGCCTTGGACACAACTAGTTCAACCCACTCTCACTCAGCTGATGTGGAAACTGAGGCCAATGAGGCAGTTAGGTGGCACACCCAACAAGTGGCAGAGGGGCAGTGTTCTGATGACAAGTCCTGTGTTCTTTCCATTACACCATGATTCGCATTAAAAAAAAAAAAAAAAATCTACGCTGACTTCAACCTTGGAACTTTTGTAGATTCGTGTCAATAGCTTTTCCCTCCCCGCACCACCGAGTTCATAAATCCTTACTCTCCCATTGCAATTCCTTTCACTCCCACAGCCCTTCCAACTAGTTTGATAAACAGAAGAGGACTACCGTCTCAACTTTCTAAGGGGCACTAATTGTGATCCCCAAACTTGGCGAAGCTTGCTTTCCCAAACCCTCAGTTTTCTCATAGGTGAAATGGGGCTCTGCACCCGCACTGCACCGAGTCAGGGGGAGGGCTAGTTAAAATCACCACCTGGCACACAGTAGGTGCTTAAGTAGCGACTGCAGAATAGGGACCACGCATCGGCCCCCTAGAGAGCACCTTCCAAACCCCTGTGGCGCGCGGAGGAGAGGAGCAAGTGGAAAGGCCAGCGTTCAGGTCTGGCCGGCCCGGCAGCTCCGGCGGAAGGGGTTGGATGTTTACATCCAGTCAAGGGGAAGGCAGCGGGGCTCCAGGCAGGAGCCCGACGCTCCAGCAGATCCATTTTACTTGGATGGAGGGCAACTAGCTCCGCGCTGGCACCGGATCATGGTTCAGCAACTTCCCCTAACTGAAAGGATGACCCCACAGCTCGCGTGGGGATTCCACCTGAGCTTGCAAGTGGAGACGGCTTTCAAGGAGCGGGTTTATAGTTACCCGTGAAAGCCCAAGCACGCCCAAACATTCCTGTGCAGGCCGAGAAGTCTGTGGGGTCGGGGAGGGCGCGGGCCAGGGGGCGAGAGGAGAGACGGAGTCTCTCCGAGAAGGCTGCGGGGCCTCGCGGGGCTGACAGCGCGGCAGCACCCGGGGACGCGGGCGGCCGGCGGCCCCGCGCCAGCGAGGAAGCGCGGAGCCCCGCGCGCAGGCACCCCGCCGCGCTGGGACGCGCGCCGAGAGCCGAGGGGCCAAGGGGCTAAGGGACCGCGGGGCTGCGCTCACCCATAAAGAGGCAAAAGAGGTCGAGGCAGATGAGCAGCGCCCGCTTGCTGCCGCCCTTCCTCGGGTTGTTGTTGAGCGAAGGGCTGCCGCCGTTCTTGCTCTCCGGGACGATCGCCTTGTCGTACTTGTAGTTTTGCATGGCGCTGGCTGCGGCACGAGCCTCCCGCCCCGCGAAGACGCCCCGCAACGGCAGCCACACACCCAGACGCTGGGGTCGCTTCCTGGCCGAGGTTGCTCGGGAGAGTGACCGGTCGGCCCCGGCTTGGGGCTGGGAGGCGAGAGTGAGGCTCCGCTGCCTGCTTCCAACGCAGACGGTAGTGTTTTTCTGCTCCCCTTGGGTGCCTCTGTTTTCTTTCCTCTCTCAACCCCAAATCTTTCGAAAGTCCAAGGGGAAGAGAGCCAAATCCGAGCAGAAACTTAGGCAGAGCTGCTCTAGAGGCGCTGGGTTGGCGTGAGCCTGAGAGCGCGAGCGAGCGAGTGGGCAGCGCGGGCGCTCCGCCACCTTCCTCCGCCGCCTGTGACTTAATGAATGGGAGCTGCGCGGAGCCCAGCCGCTCCGGAGCGCCTGCCCCAACTCCAACTTTTCCTCCTGTTGCTGCTGCCGCCGCGGCTGCTGTTGTGATCGCCTTGGGTTTGTTTTCCGCACTTTTATTTCACGAGGTCCTTTTAAAAGAGAGAGAGGGAACGAGAGGGACCTCCTCACTTGGCTCTGAAGGGATTCAGAAAGCACAGCCCCTTCCTTAAGCTGCCTAAGACGTAGGATAATTAAGGCCACATTTTCCCCCACCCCCCTTAAAAAAAAAAAAAAATCTAAAAGGAAAAGTTACTCTCAGACCAGAGGATCAGAGAGCCCCTAGCGTTCAGAAACATCAGATGGTCACAAAAGGCAAAATATATAAATTGGAGAAAAAAAAATTTCTTGCTGGCCCAAGGCCAGCAAGTTAAGGTTGCACAGCTAAAATGCATTTCTCCTCACAAATTTGAGGTTTTCAAGTCTGTTTTTCCCGTCTTAATTTTAAATTGAAAATACTCAAGGAAAACTGTCTTTTGATTTTTTTTTTTTTTCCTTTTTTTAAAAGATCTTACTACCCAGCATCTGTACCATGCCAGATTCTGGGGAGAGTAACATGAGGGGAAAAAAAAGACTGCAGGCCCCTGGCTGGTAGCACTGTGGATAGGGCTCGGGCCTGTGAACCCAAAGGTCGCAGGTTCGATTCCCCAGCCAGGGCACATAACCAGGTTGCAAACCAGGTCTCCAGCCAGGTCTGTGGCTGGAGAAAGGTGAAATGCAACCATACATTGATGCCTCTCTCCCCCTCTGCCTCTCTCCCTTCCCCTCTTTCTGAAAATAATGAAATAATTTTAAAAACCTTAAAAACAAAACAAAACAAAACAAAAAAGACTGCAGGACTCTGGAGCTAGATTTGATTCCTGGCTGTGGCTCTGTGCCTCAGTTTACCCACATGTAAACTGAAGATGATAATAACTTTTTCTCTGAAACAGAGTAATTGTGGAGATTTAATCAGTAATCCAAATAAGCAGCTAGAAAAGTGCCAGGCACATAGGAAGTACTATATAGGGGTTTCATAAGATTTACCCCTGTTTCTGAGGTGAGGGAGTCTCAAGCCCCCAAGGCCCTGTGCTAGTTCAGCTGGCCTCAGCCTGCCTGTATCACTATAGAGGGGGTGGGGGTGAAGAGGGGGTGGGGGTGAAGGGGCTGCCGGCAGGAGTATTCACTGGAGGTCTTTAGCTTGAGTTTCAAGGTAATCTAATGCTTTGCCTTACACTGTCATATTATTTTTAAATGATTTTGTGTGACTTAATCACTTATTATTTCTTCCAGATAAACATTCCCAGGGTAAGGGCTTTCTCCTAATATTTTCTATAGTGCCTAGCAGGGAGCTAAACACACAGTGAACCATAAGTGAACATTTCTTCCAGATGTCTCTTTTTACGCATCCTGTAGCTTTTTAATCCATTTACACCGACTTGTTATGGGGTTCATAACCCTATATCCAGTCACCATCAGCCACTTTCCCTTGCTCAGTCTTTTCACACTCCCCTGTGCCCTCCTACTCCTTCTGCCTATAGTATCCTCCATCCCTTTCCTAGCTCCCAAAATGCTGCTCTAGCTTTAGGGTCCTCTGAGGTGTCACTTTCTCTCTTGACCCCTGGCCAGAATTAACATCATCTTCAATGCTGGGTTATAATGCTCTGGTAGCGCAGATCACAATATGAGTCGGTGTTATAGTTAGTAAAGACTGGTCCACTGTATAAAGTATCAGCCTCACAGCATCTCTCCAGTACCTGGCACATGGCTTAGTGGATGCTGAATTCAGCTCAAGCCCAAACTATACAAGAGCAAGTGGAAGCAAGAGTAAATGAATCTCCAAGGCAGTGTTGAAGCTGGGGCACGGCATATAAGAAAAAAATAATTAGCAGCAAGTGAAAACTAGGGTGACTAACAGAACAGAGTCCTTAGGTTTTCAATGAGAAATGCCTTCCCTTGAAATGTCAAAATAGCAGAAATAATACAAGGTCGATTTCACCTTTATGGACAATGTAAAAGGAATTCCGGGATTGCAATGTGTCTTTTTTGGCCATCCAACCCTCTTAGCAATTGTAATCGCCCTCAAGCTCTGAATTGCCAAACCTATCCTTGGAATTCCAACCTCAGAGCGTCAGCTGTCCTGAAAGGACAGCCGCAGGGCTCTGACCTCTACCTTCTTGGTGCTCAAAAAGTCCTTGGGCATGCATGCTACTCATATTCCACTGTACATACTACTCTGCTCTATTGTCTGAATTTTTGTTACCTCCCTTTCTTTAATCATTGACATGACTTTTATTAATTTAAGAATAAACATTTTTAAAAGTTAGATTTTTGCTATAGCTAAATGTTATTATAACTCAGCAATCCTTGTTGGTCCCTTTAAAGTTACAGGTCAAGATTGTTAATTTTAGCAGGCACTAGATTGACTACTAGGAACCCATTTTGCTTTAAGATTCTCTGGACTAAACTCAACTAATTATTAAGAAGAATAAAAATCAGTTATTCCAGGGACGACAAAATGAAAGGGAAAAATCAATGAATGTTTAAATGAGGGTTTTATATTTCCATTTACAAGGGCCTGTGGACTATATATTTTTTCATAACAAAGAGATCACAGTGTTCGTTGATTCATGTAGTTGCATGCAAACACGTATATTTGGATAACTCTTAAAACAGGTCACTACAGAGACTAATTAAAAGTGACTTGAACACGTCGTAAATATAGTCTCAATATCACTCTTAGATAATAGGAAATAAAAGCCTACCCGATACATAAATGGGAAGGCCTCTTTGCTTCAAACCCTAAAATAAACAATCTAATTAGTAAGTAAAATACCATGTAACAGACTTCATAGTTTAGAATGGTGTCATTTCAAAGTCACTGAGTGATTAAAATTCCTGGTCAACATAGCTTACCAAAATTCACACTTAAAATGGCATCTATATCACTAAACTGGTCTGTAAAAAACTCATAGTATCAGCATGGATAAATGCCTTAAGATTAACTTATTATGTGTGGCAACAACAGCACATCATTCTTAAATAACTGATGTATTCCCAAGAGATATAAGTGGCTTTTTTTCCTAAGATCTCTTGTTACCTCATAATTTTATTTCTCTCTTTTTAACCCCTAACATTCAATAATTAATCATTCAAAAAATGTTTTCAAAAAGGCATGAGTTGGCTCTGGAAATATTTAAGGGAGAGACAACTGAGTCCCTTTTACATAAAGGTATGTAGTCCAAAGGTCAGAACCCAAATTTCCCAAGCCATTGAAATTCACTTAAGAAGACAGATGAGTTTGGGCTACTAAGTACCCATTTATCCAGGTTCTTGAAAATCTCTGGTTTTACATTCACATTCCACCTCTGTCTCCCCAACCCTCAATGCTTTTAGAGAGGGGAAGGAAGAGAAACATTGATGCCAGAGAGAGGCATTAATCGGTTGCCTCCTGTCCACACCCAAACCTGGGATAGGCAGTTGGAATGCGTATCAAACCTGCAACCCAGGTATGTACCATGGCCAGGAATAGAACCCGCAACCTTTTGAAGACCAGACAGTGCTCCAAGCAATTGAACCACACCAGTCAGGGCCCACCTCTGGTTTTGACTAAACAAAAATTGCTGGATTCTTTATCACGAGTGCTCCCACAGGACTGAATAGAGACATCCAAAGGAATACTTCTGAGAAAAGACAGGAAGGAGCAGAGGAGTTGAGGGTCTGACTATCTTAGATCTGCTGTTTGACCTGAGGCAAGTTGAGCAACTTCTCTGAATCTCAGCTTCCTTGACTCTTAAATGGGACTGACATTTTTTTCTCTGGTTCTGGGAACTATAACATTAAAAATGAAATAATACATTTGAAAATAGCTGGTACATAACAAGCAGCTAACAAATGTTAGTTGACTGTTAATATTTTGAATGAACCCTTTATTTCCCAATACCCTTAATTTAGTATATGTGCTACAGAAACACACAATACACCTAATTTAAATACAAATATTCAAAAAGTGTTTATTAACTACTAACTCTGCATAATACTCCGTGTAACACTAACCATTTAATTTTGTTCATCCTTCACCAAATGTAATAGCACCTTAAGTGTCTCTATTCCCATCTTCTTTTTAAACATGCAATTTCCTGAGATTTCTGAAGGTAGTAAATCAAACATGCTTTGCTTTTTAGACAACTTAGTTAAATACTGTTTTCTTTAGGATTGTTTATGAAGCTCAAGAAAAGCCATGTGCTTAAAGGAATAATCTTGTGCAAGTGAGAGAATTTTCATTTTATTTATTTATTTATTTCAAGATTTTATTTTTATTATTTTTAGAGAGAGAAGGGAGAGAGGCATAGAGGGAGAGAGACATCAATGTATGGTTGCCTTTCACCTGCCCCCTAGCTACTGACCTGGCTGGAGACCTGGCTTGCAACCTATTTATGTGCCCTGGCTGGGAATCGAATCAATGACCTTTGGGTTCGCAGGCCAGCGCCTTATCCAGCACTTTCATTTTAAAAGTGCTTTCATCCCTATTATCATGCTTTATCCTTACAACTCACTGAAGTGACGCTACTATCATCAGCCTATTTTATAGATGAAAAAACAGAGGCAAGCTTATTTAACAGGCTAGAACTGGTTTTCTCCATAGGTAAAATGGAAATGATTCTAGCATTAGTTCACTCAGTATAAAATATAACCCTACCCTGGCTGGTAGCACAGTGGGTAAGGCACCGGCCTGCGAACCCAAAGGTCGCAGGTTCGATTCCCCAGCCAGGGCACATACAAGGTTGCAAACCAGGTCTCTAGTCAGATCTGTGGCTGGAGTCAGGTGAAAGGCAACCATACTTTGATGTCTTTCTCCCTCTCTGCCTCTCTCCCTTCCCCTCTTTCAAGAAATAATTAAATAAAATCTTTAAAAAAAATAAAAATAAAATAGAACCCATTATAGGTTATAAAGGTATTCACTGTCACTGAACTCACCTCAAATAGATAAGATAGAGATTATTATTCATGTTTTAGAAATAAAGATACTGAACGTTGAAAAGATGAGAATCATTTTAAGTTAGAGGCAAGGGGACTCCCAAAGCACCACTAGAATTCCAATTTTCTCAATTTCTACACCAAGATTTTTTCTTTACATCCTTAAAGATGCTCAGAAATTCCTGCTTCTCAACAGTGGTTTCACAAAGGATTTAGAGGGAGGACAGAAGAAGCCTCAAGTTGATTTAAAAGACAGAGGAGTTTTGTTTTGTCTTTTCTTATAAACTTGGAAAGAAACAACATTGTTACATCTTGTGTCATGGAAAGGGAAGGTGTGGGTTCATTATTCAGAGTTATTTGTTACCAAAAGGGAGCTTTCAGACACAAAAGGGCGTAGTGTTAGTGTAAAACAGCTTCTATTCATGGGACTATTTGTACATTTTTACGAGCTATTCTTTTGCTAGAAATTGGGACAATTTAGGGCTAACCCTACAATACTTCATTTAAAAAACAGACTCCATAGTCCTGGCTGGTGGCTCAGTGGATAAGGTGCCGGCCTGCAAACCCAAAGGTCGCTGGTTCGATTCCCAGCCAGGGCACATAACCGGGTTGCAAGCCAGGTCTCCAGCCAGGTCTGTAGCTAGAGACAGGTGAAAGGCAACCACACATGGATGTCTCTCTCCCTCTCTGCCTCTCTCCCTTCCCCTCTCTAGAAATAATAAATAAAACCTTTTGTAAAAAAAAAAACAAAAACAACAGACTCCAAAATGGATGAATTTACGTATAGAGGAGATGTTGCAGAGTTTGTCCCTAGACCTGGTCACCCTAGAGTAAGATGGATAACACAAAAGGAGACTAATGCTGCCACCTTGTGTCACTGTAGAAAAATGCTGTGATTTACAAAATAAAAAACAGTTGGGGTAGGGGATTGGTTGGAATAAGAATTCAGAACTTTTATCGTACATGAAATAATGATAGCCAACCATTATTGAAATTTTCCTTATCCAGGTATTTATCATTCACACCATAGATATTTACTGCCCACCAGCGATGTACCAAGCACTCTTCTAGGAGCTAGTGAGGCAGGATAGTAAGAAGTTAGGAAAATTCCTTGGCAAATGGACTGGAGATACTGAGACGGATGCTGAACCAACTGGCTGAGCAGTGTACATGCAAGAAGTCACCAGGTGAAAAGGCCCAGGTGCCTCTACATGTGTCAATTGCCCTTAATACATCAGCTGGCATATCTCTGGCCAGGGGGTTTAGACTCCCCTGACCTTTCTTTCCTAGAGATAGCACCTAGGTCTTTGTTGTATTTCACTCCAGGCCCAGAAAAGTGGCAACACCCGGCAGGTGAAGCCAGGACCTGCAGTGATGACTAATGACTCCTGGAGCCGACCCATCAGTGGAGACCATGACCCTGAAAGGATACACCTGGAAAAGCTGGTAACTATTCTATTGAGATCCTTCCCTAAGACTGCCCCTAAACTCAGCGCCCGCAAAACTCTGCAGAGAAGGACCCTGGCTCTCCGCCTCCCCAGGATCATACTTGCCCCACCCCCTCCTTGTCTTCCCGCCAAAGCACCTGTCCTAAATTCTGAGGGACTCTGAGAGACTCTAAAACAAGAAAGCCCTTTTCTCTGACTTCCCAGTGAGCTGACAGCAGCCTCGTCCTTGGCTCCTTTTTTTTTTCCTGTAGCATTTGTAGACAACCAGAGCCCTGTCTAGGCTCTCCTGTTGCTGCTGCTATGCTAGACCCTCCTTGTTTCACTGTCCCCAGCTTTAAAAAACATACTCTCAAAGTCACCTGGACTCGTGTTGTGAAATCTTTACACAAGAATGCACACACTAGTGGCCAGCCCAAGGCCCCGTGCCTGTCCGGTAACATTGGGATATGGCAATGAACAGAGCAGACAAAAACTCCTATCCTCACCAAGACATTAGGGCTCTAATAATTTTATATGTATGAATTAATGTAAGATTCTAAACAATTCTATGAGGAAGGCTTTTCCATTTAAAAAATGAGGTTACTGGGACACCTGGAGGTTAAGAAACTGGTTTAAGTTTATGTGGCTACTAAGCGATAGAGCCTGTGTTTGAATGTGATATAAAAGCCACCAACACTTGAATCATTTATCGGGACCAGTGATTTCCAGCCAGTGTGCCACAAGAAGTTTTAAAACATGTAATACCTGGCTATTTAGTCAGAGCACTGACCTCTTTTCCCTTAGATTGTCAAATAAAAAATGGTAAAACAAAACAATAGCCATCCGATGTGAATGAACCAAAACTATATCTATTGTTGTTAGATGGGCAAAAACTATATTTGTTGGTGTGCTGCAGAATTTTAGTAATTAGTTTATGTGTGCCATGTGATGAAAAAGGTTGAAAAATCGCTGATTGACACTGAATAAACTTTGTCCTCTGTTTAAAGTATACAATGGAAAGATTAATGGTATCCCCAAGTGGTACTTCAGTTGTATGTGTCTAGGAGGAAGGGTAGAAGGGGTGTGTGTGTGTGTGTGTGTGTATGTATGTGTACATTTATACACATATACATTTAAGTGTGTTATTCACTGAATTCATATGCATACGTATTCTGTATACATATTCACTGTATATTAAGGTATGTACTTATTCATTATGTGTATTTATTCACTCATTTAATCACTCATCAATTTTCATGAGCACCTATTCCATATGAGAATGTATGCTACATGCTAGAGATAATCAGATTAAACTTTATGATCCATTTCTTCAAGTGGCTCATTTTTAGTAGGAGAAAAATGTAAACAAATTTCTTGCCATTTTATAGTGGCACATATCACATTTTACTTTAAAGGCTGAACTGCATTTTTCAAAAGGCTATACTCTCCTTCAGAGAAAAGACAAACCTTTGTGCCTAGCATGGTACATAGTAAGCCTTCCAAAAGTAATTGTTGAATGAATGACTAGCAGAGAGTTTTAAGTTCCACACAGGGCAGTCAGGGAAAGTTTGACAGAGCAGGTAAGTCATAACTGTGTATACAGTTGTAATAGGTATATAATAATTTGAATACATACAAATAAAACTGTGACACTTCTACTTCAAAACATACACAAAATTTAATCTCAGACAGATCATTGTTATCAATGTGAATGATAAAATAAAATACAGCTTTTAGAATGAAAAGAGGAGAACATAGTTATGATTCTGGGGTAGACAAAGATTTCTTATACAGGAATAGAAAAAAAAAACAATGACACAAAAGAGATGTACTGTGAATTGGAATTCATTCAAATTAAGAATTTATATTTGTAAAATACATTCAAGGGAACAAACTATAGCTTATGGGCTAAATTCAGCCTGCTACATGAGTTCAAAATGGTTTTCACAGTTTAACCTGGTTGAAAAAATCAAAAGAATAATATCTTGTGATATGTGAAATGTATATGAAATTCAAAATGTTATTGACCATAAATAAAGTTTTATTGGAACACAGCCATGCCTATTCATTTAACATGTGGCTGTCCACAGCTGCTTGCATGCCACAATGGCAGAGTTGAGTAGCTGCAACGGAGATCACATGGCCTGCAAAGTCTAAAATATTTACTATCTGGCCCTTTACAGAAAAAGTTTGCCTATGGCTAAAATACACAAGTAAGAAACTGAAAAGGCAATTAGGTAAGATTAGGAAAACACATACATCCACAAAGAGAACTTATATTCAGAATATATAAGAGCTACAAATCAATCAGAAAAATACAGACAAACCCTCCAAAACGTTAAGAGGGCAGGGGAGGGAGTTTTGAATAGGTATTTCACATGTTAGGATATATGAATGGCCAAAAAGCGTAGGACAAGCGGCTCAACATTATTAGTCATGAGTGAAATGCAAATTAAAACCACAATGAAACATTACCATATCCATATCAAAATGGCTGTAATGAAAAATCTTGACACTAACAAGTGTTGGTGAAAGGTGGACCAACTATAGTGAAAATTGGTATAGCTACATTGTTGGCAGTATCTACCAAAACTAAGTACATGTATGTGCTATGGCCCAGTGATTCCATTCTTAGGCTATGCCCCACAAAGGTGAGAATGTAGTTCAGCAAAAGACAAGTATAAGAAGCTACATAGCAGCTTTGCTCATGATAGCTCACAAATGGAAACAACAAAATTCCCATCAAAAGGAGAATGGTTAAATAAACTATGGTATCTCATACAGCAGAGTACATAACATACAGAAATGAAAAAGAATGAACTGCATAGTACAGAGGAGCATGGATGAATCTCCCAGGCATAATGTTGAAAAAAGAAATTGGCACCAGAGTGCATACTATATTGCTTTACCAAAAACAGAAAAAGAACCCATTAATCTCTAAGGAGAGCACTCAAACTAGTGATCACCGATGGGGAGGAGGTTTTTAACTGGGCATGGGCCAGAGCAAGCCTTCTGAGTGCTTGATGTGGGGGGTGCTTACACATGCATATGTAAAACACAGTGGTGTGAAAATAATACGTGAACATAAAAATTTTGCACTTTCCTGCATGTATGTTATATCACAATAAAGACTTAAACCATAAGAAGGTAGCAAAAGGGCATGAGGTCTGTCCCGAAAGTATTGAGCCAATGTCAATATAATTAAAACAGTTTGTGCCACCGATACTTTCGGGACAGACCTAGTAAGTGAGGAAGAAAATGCTTATGTATGATATGAATGAGAAAAGGGAAAGATGGGTGATTTTTTTCAATTTTCTAGATTATTAACCTTGCTTAAATTTAGCTATTTGAGGCTTAGCCTACAGAGTTAATAATTATTCTGAAAACTTAACCTACTTCATTGCCCCGACTGCAAAACAAAGGCCAGAGCCACCTTGCCCTTGGACCACATTAATGGCTGTTGCCAGATGAGCATCTCTGCCCCAGATAATTCTTAGCTACCTACCTCACTTGGTTTTACATAGACAATGCCCCCACCCCTAAAAAAAAATCACTTGGAAAAGACAATCTTTCAACTTGGCGAGTAAAGATGGGGAATGTGAGGAATTCCATACGAAAGGCAAAGGAAAACTAAAACACCTTTATTGAATGTACTGAATTAAATGGTTACCACCCTCAAAGTAATAATTGTTTTTTAACATGAATCCTCACCCAAGAATATGTATTGATTTTAGAAAGAAAGGAAGAGAGAAACGCTGATCAGTTGCACCCACATGCGCCCTGTAGGGATATCAAGCCAGCAACCTAGGTATATATCTGGACCCGCAATACAACCCACAACTTTTCTGTGTCCTTAACGATGCCCAAACCAACTGAGCTACTCGGCCAGAGCCCAAAAGATATGTTTATGCCCTGAGCACCAAAAACTGTTGATATAACCTCATTTTGAACAAGGGTCTCTGCAGATCTAATTGTTAAGGATCTTGAGATAAGAGCATCTTGGATTACCAAGGGGACCTGAATGTAATAAAAAAGGTTGCAGTTAGAAAGAAGAGAAGTCATGCATGCTCATAGAGAAGACCTAGTGAAGATGGAGGCAGAGATTGCATTGCTGCAGCCAAAAATGCTGGGGCACCACCAGAAAGAAGGTGAGGGAGGCAAGGAATGAATCCTCTCCTAAAGCCCTGGATGGGGTGACTTGCTGCTGGATTTTGGATTTTGGACTCCCAGCCTCCAGAACAGTGAGAGAATATACTTTTATTGCTTTAAGCTGCCCACCTTATGCTTGTTAAAGCAGCCCTAGGAAACTAATGCATTAAGTTACTGAGTACATTATCTTCTCCAATCTCAATAGGAACATCTTTTTTCTCCTTCAATTGCTAAAGGATGGGAAACGGGGTACAGAAGGACAGGTGTAAGAAAATGCAGGCCCTTGCATTAAATGGTCCCTTTGCTGGAACATTCGTTAGGCCTTTGCTTTATTCACCATGTTCACATCTCTCCTAATATCCTGCCTTTATTTCTCTTCGCAGAATGTATACATTTTTATTTGTTTCTTTCCCACTTTCCTCATCAGACTTCAAATTCCATTAGAAGAAGAAGTTTTTGTCCTTTTTGCCCTTTAATCTAAGTACCTGGCACTTGGCAAACATTTACTGAATAAATGAGGAAGTGAATGAACACATGAATGGCTGGGAAGATAAGCACAAAACCCTCAGGAAGAGTTAAGGATAATTTTAGATACTGTTGAATTAGAGTCCTCGCTTGAGGAAGCCTTCTTCGTTGTATTCATTAACTGAAATACCCAGCTCTCAAGTTGGTTTCTTAGCAGCCCAAACCCTGTACCAAATTCATGTTTCTCAGGAATTTTACAGCAAGAGCTCAACTCCATACTTACTGATTGCATTCTATCTCCCCAAGCTGGCATGTCCTTCTCCCCTTAGACCACCTCTGTGGTGTCTCCATCTGTCTCCATCTGCCTCTCCTCTGGAAAAGTTACCTGGCTTTTATCTCCCATTTTCAACTGTTGAGCAGTTTTGTGGGCTTTCCCAAACTGAGTGTCTCAGGTTCATCTAACTTGGGTACAAGTGAAAAGTTTCATCAATGCAGAATTCAAGTGAAATATATAAGAAAAAAAAACTTCAGTAATATTCTTTGAATGTCTACTACACACTGGTTCCTTTCATATGTATTGTGTCATCTCTTCATGGTAAGCCTGTGAGATAATAGGAGTAGCTACCACTTAAATTGTGCTTACTATATGCCCAGCCCAAAGCACTTTGCATGTATTATTCAGTGTATATACTACTTAATGATCCTGTGACTTAGTTGCTACTATTATCCCCATTTGGGAGTTAAAAAAAAAAAAAAAAAAAAGAGAGAGAGATTCAAAGAGGTTAAGTAACTTTCCCAAGGTCACGCAACTATAGTCATTGTGGAGTCAGGATCTAAATCAGGCAGTTGGCATCCAAAGTCTATAACCAACAAGCTGTGATGACCTAGTAGGTTATTATTGTCCTATTAAAAGTTATTGTTAGCTTCATTAAGAAATGAAGGAATCATAAAAAAATAACTTTTCTTAATGTCTTAATAGCTAGAAAATGGCAGAGCCAACATTTGAGCCCAGCCTAAACTTTGTATTATACTGTCACCTATGTTCATATCTACTTAATTGTTTTCAAATGCATCTCAAACTTAGCATATCCAGAACTTCACCACCAAAAATCACTCTTCCCCTTGGGGTCTCCATCTAAGTAAATAGAATACCCGTCTACTCATCTATTCTATCCTTCAAGCTCCATACCCAATCAGTCACCAACTTTAATTGACTCCCCCTCCAAAGTATACCCCCAAATTGATCTACTTCTATGTCCAATTCAAACTTCCATTCTTCCTCATCTACTGCAATAACCTTTTATTTACTCTGTTTCTACATTTGTCCACTTCTAATTCTCCACAGACCAACAGGATGGTTTTTTAAATGGAAAATTGGTTATGTCATGTACCTGCTAAATTCCCTTTAAAACTTTGAGGCTTATAATAAAATTAAATGTTCTTCATAATGTATTTTTTATTTAACTTTCCAGCTAATTTTGATCATATACTCTAGGGACACTGCCTATCCCTCTATTCTTCATAGACATTAAGTTCCTTCCCAATATGTGGTTTTTACATATATTATGCTCTTTCCCCCTCATCTATTACCTTCAATTTTTAAAAAATAGCTTTATAGAGATGTAATTCACATACCATAAAATACATTCATTTAAAGTGGTTTTAATATATCCACTGAGATGTGCAACCATAACCAAAATCAATTTTAGAACATTTTTATCATTCCCAAAATAAACTTATACCCATTAGCAGTCACTCCCTATTTTCTCTAATTCTTCCCAGCCCTAGGTAGTCACTAATCTACTTTCTGTTTCTAGGGATCTGCTTATTCTTGGTATTTCTTTTAAATGAAGTCATTCAATATGTTGTCTTTTGTGACTGGTTTCTTTTACTTTGGATAATGCTTACAAGGTTAATCGAAGTTGTAGCATATATTAATCCTTAACTTTTTAAAAAAGATTTTTAAAAATTTATTATTTTTAGAGAAAGGGGAAGGGAGAGAGGCAGAGAGGAAGAAAGACATCAATGTATGGTTGCCTTTCACCGGCCTCCAGCTATGGACCTGGCTGGAGACCTGGTTTGCAACCTGGTTATGTGCCCTGACTGGGAAATTGGACCAGCAACCTTTGGGTTCACAGGCTGGCACCTTATCCACTGTGCCACCAGACAGGACCAACTTTTTTTTTAACCAAGTATTATTTCATGTATGGTTATACTACCTTTTTGTTTATACATCCATTTGGTGACATTTAGGTTATTATGAATGATGCTGCTATAAACATTTGTGCTCTTGAAGAGACTTTAGCCTTTATTCAGAGTGAATAAAATTCTGTTTTTAAATTAGACCTTTATTGTATTTTTTAAATTTATATTTAGTCCCCTTATGTCCCCCTCCCACCAGTAAAATTGTGTTTTAGAGCTGATGTCAAAGGAGTGATGACTTGTGTTTTAAAAGAATATTCTAGCTGTTTTAACAATAGTCTCGGGGTAGGCAATGGTAGAAGTAGGGAGTTTAGTTTAGAGAGACAGTTGTGGATTGATTTAAGGTGGTAGTGGTTGAGAAGGTGGTGACAGAGGTCATATTCCGGAGATATTTTAAAGGTAGAATCAACAGGACTTGTTGACAAACTGGAGATGTGGTAGGAGAAAAGGAGAGACATCAAAGATGACCTCCAAGGTTTTTGCCTAAGTAACAAGAAGAATAGAATTACCATCTAAAGAATTGAAAAAAACTGAGTGAAGGAGGTCTGAAAACAGAAGGTCAGGGCTTAAGTTTAAAAGTATAAAATTTGAAATCTCTATTAGTTACAGGGTATCTAGATATAATTTTATTTGTCCTTATAACATCAAGCTCTTATACCAATTTAATTTTTTATTCCCTCATTAGAGAATTAGTGAATGCCTATTATGTATAAGACATAATTATAGATATCTGATAAATATAATTAACTCTGATTATGTCTCAGACAGTATTCTATGTGTTGCCAGTAATCAGTGAGCTAGTGTGGGGTCAGGAGACATGAACATTAGTTATGTTTCTGTTCCAATTGATTTTGTGATCTTGGGCAAGTATCTTCACTTATATGTGTCTCCATTTTTTTCAACTTAAAAAAGGAAGGCTGTGCAAGATGATAGCCAAGATCATAACCCCTCAACCCCTACACACAGAGCCCTAAAAATCCTTCTACTTGCTTATCTTAACTGAAAGCTAGTTTTCCCCAGGTAACATCATTTGTTTGGAACTTAGCTGGGGAAGGAATTTCCTTCTCCTGTCAATTTACTGGGCAAAGAAAAAGTTGGTCTATACATGCCTGGATCTCGCTGGCCACTTCTATGCCTTTGTTTCTCTTCCATGAACTCAATAATTTCTATTCTTTAAAAAATAAACAAACAAATGAGTATTTTTTAGTATTATACCATTTAAATGTAGATAAAAATTAACAGGTTATATTGCCTCCCCTTTTTCTATCCTAATTTCTCATAACACTACTTACTTGTCTGGTGTGGCATTTATAACATTCTGCTATTATAGCTATTTGTGTGCTTGGAGATTATACATTTCATGAGATCAGTGACTATGTTATAATTATTTTTACAGTTCTCGTAGTGTTTAGCTCACTGCCCTATCAATAACTGGCACCCCAAAAATGTGTAATGAATTCATAAGCAAGTCAGTAAATCATCTATATTAAAATATATATTTAAAAATCTAATATACAATAAAATAAAATTTTCCAAAAGGACCTTTCTAATGTCTATGGGTGGTTTCTCTGCTCTTCTGAGCTTTTATGTAATATAATTATACCTCCTTTGATTTTATATTCACCTATGTATGAGGTCATGGAATTCTCTCTGGCACATGTAAGACCTTTCTGATTTTTTTAAAGTAGCACAGTGAAAATATTATTGCAAATAAAATCAGTAATTTGAATCCCAAGTCTGTCACTAAGCAGCTATAAGACTTTGGGCAAGTTACTGTTTCTTCCTAAAGCTCAGTTCCCAATTTGATAGTGAGAAACAGACCTTATACACCGGGTTAATATAGGAATATGATGAGATAATGAATGTGGAAATTGTTGGTAGGCTGCAATGACTCCATGGAAAATAATTTCTGAGAAGATATACTGATTATGGGGGTACTTTTGCTATTAAAATGGATCAAAATTCTGCAATAGAATAGTTTAGTAGACTCGTAGGTTAATGTTAAGAGTCAACAGAGATTTGACTTGAGAGAGAGATGCCTTATGATTTTCAAAGTATATTTATTAGTAATATAAATATATTAATATAATATGTCTACACACATTATATAATTATATATTACTTGCGGCCAGAATTCTGTTCATAAACATTTTAGAAATGTATATCATCTAGGGCCATCACATGTGATTGCACAATTCCAGGATTCCATTCACAAGGACGGACACTCATGAAGCCTGAGCCTTGTGCAGCAGAATGGTCTTGGTTGTCAGCCATGCAGTTACAAAAAGAATGGAGAGACACCTAATAAAGTCTGTGAGTGTTTTAGGGGACATATTTGTAATGAATTTTAAACTGTATGTGTCAGAGTTTATTTCTAGTACTAAAAACATGAAGAAAAAGTTTGAGACAAATATTAAAAGAGATTAAATTGAAAGGGTATAATTAATAAGATAGAGATATAGTTATAGATATAAATTCATCTTTGGCCTAAGTGCTTCCCTTCATTTTATTCATGTAGATCTGTCTGGATAGCATTCTCCAATAAGAAGTGTTTTTATACAAAGGTACAATTATACTTAGTTAAAAATTATATATCTAAACAAATAAATCATAATGTCTAAAATACATGCAAATATATAGGGATATTTAAATATATAAATATTTCACTAAACAATTTTTATTATGTAACAATTATTATGCTTATTTAGCTATGTTTCATCAATTTGTGCATTTATTCAATAAATATAATTTAATTGAACATTGACTCTTCTTAAGTCCTAGAAACAAAAAATTGTCCTCAAGATGCTGTGAGTCCTAGAGCTCCTGAAAAACCATGACGTAAACTTAAAATGTGATTTGTGTGGAATCTAGTATGTGGTTAAGCCTCAAAAAAAAAAAAAAAAAAAAAAATAGAGATGGGGAGAGGGGGGATATAAAGATCATCCCTAATTACCATGGGGTAAAATCATCTTGGTAAGAATGAATTAACGCATGTGAGTCAGTTTGGAGCTCAAGTTCATATTTTGACAAAAGGAATTGAGTCAAGTAGGACATTGACTCACAATCCAATGTGTTAGTCCAGCCAACAGGAAAGAATTTACAAAGCTCTTTGTGAACCAAATGCAAATGCTGGAAAGGGAAGACATTCTTTCATTCCCAGGCATGACCAGTGATCTCAGTAAGGGCAGAAGCATTAGTGCTGGAAAGAGCCCAGCAAGTGCCAAAGCAGCAGGGGACACCTGGAGCAGAAATAACACCAGAAAGAAAACTGCATCCAAGACCCCAGGGGAAAAGACAGACACTTGGAGACTTGGCATCCTCCTGACTTTACTGGGAAAATTTAATAGTATTAAAGAGAGCCCCATGATAGCAAGAAGAAAGACTTTCACAAGAGGACTTTGTTGTCCCTTAGTCTCTTACAAGAATGAGAAGCCTATTCATCAAAAAAAAAAAGATGGGCCTTCTTTTTCTACAATATTATTTAAACTAATTTCCACCCCCCACCCCCGCCTTTAAAACCCAGTTTGTATTACAATGGTAAAGAAGACATTATTTTACGGTTGAATCTGGGAAAAGTATTTTGTCTAATGTCCCAACCTGTGGGTTGGAGTGGAGATCAGGGAAACTATCCCAAGGTGATCTTATGTATGCCCTGGAGCTTTTTTCCTAAGTCATTCTCCTGGAATGATCCGTAATTATTGAGGTTCCGGATTTCATATAGACACTCTTCTAAAATAGAATAGGAAACACAGGAGAAAATATTAGGGCTAATATTTGAGAAAGTTTCTTAACCCTTCATAAGCATGTTTCTGAATGTTTAATTTTGGAGGAAAATTACCTAAATGATACAATTGATTAGATATTGTGATAGTGTTATTGGAGAAACAAACCCTGGTTCTTTTCACCAATGCGGTGAAGAGTTACAGATCTGCTAGCTTATTAGCACGCTTGCAAAATTTATTAACGAATGGGAGAGTCAAAACAAGAGTGGCCAAAGGCCGGGGTGGCAAGCCTGCCCTAGTGTGGCTAGAGGCCTGAGTCTAGAGGGCCCAGGGTGCCAAGCTAGGGAGCAAGTCCTTTGTTCTGAGGATTTACATAGTTGGGATGAGAGAGAGGATGTTACTTGCTGAAGGGGTGGTGCCAGCTTTCCAGGACTTGAGGGCAGGGATACCTAAAGGTTTTAATGGGCTTCTTCCTTCAGGCACTATGGGCCCTTTCCCACCTTGAGAGCCTTAGGATTCCTTTCTGGATTTGGGAAGTAAAGGTTTTTCTTCCCAAGTAGTGGAAACAATACATAGAATTCCAGGGATTTTTCTCCTCCCTGGCTAATAGTGTTTCTTGTGATACTGAAACACCTGGCAGTATTATTAGATAAGCCCAGGACTGCTGGGTTAGCAGGGAGACACTTCTTCCTCTGCCTCTTGCCTCCAGTAACAATAGTGTGGAGTCAGATGAGATAGGCTGTAGTACTTGGCAGTATGTGTGGTCACGGGGCAAGCTATTTCTTGACTTTTCTAATCTGCAAAATGAGCTATGTCTGTATGTAATGTTCCTGTGCAGACTAACTAAAGATTGTGCATAAAATGGTCACTTTTTATAACTCAGCGACAAAATGAAACTACTCCTTAGAAATTATATTCTTTAGGTTTGGTAATTAATTGAAATACTCAAGTTTCTAAAATGTACAGACAAAAGTGTAGTATTCTATATCAGGCAAAGAGATGCATCCAAACAGAAACAGCTGAAAACAAAAACACAAGGCTGAGAGCTCACTCACACTCCAGGAGGCCAATTAAATTCTTCACCCGAAAAAGCTTGGGAGACTTTAAATTCTTTCTAGGTTTTGTAATCTGACCTCTAGATTACTTAATAACATCTAAAAAGAAGGAAGGGTGATAGACTAAACCCCTGCCCTCCGTAATTTACAAGTTGCAAAACTGGTCTGTGTGTCCATCTTGGCTTCAGAAAGAAGACCCCTCAGCAGAATGGTATCTTTAAACCTTAGAGCCAAAAGGACTCCCAGTTGTAGTTTGGATTTATTTTATACTAAAAACTATTTTAGACAGACTAAAGGGCTTGCTTAACATAGAAAAACAAACACAACAAAAACAAGATTCAAGATCTTCTCATCCCTTGTCCTATGTACTTTCTACTACACATTATTTCTGTTTCTGCTTTGTTTTGTATTTTTTTGTATTTGTGTGTGTGTGTGTGTGTGTGTGTGTGTGTGTTTGGTTTTTTACACGTGAAGGATTATGTTTCAACAAAGAATTAGGGGAAAGAAAGAGCCTGTACAGTCATGTTGTAGTAGGTAGTTAGACAGACTTGAGCAGAGTAGGAATGACAGGCCAGATACAGAAGGTCATCAGAACAGAAAGCCCTGGGCTCCTAGCAAAGGACAATTGCAGGGTGGGACCTTGCTCCCAGGGTGAGCTCACCAAACTTATCTATCACTGGTCCTGCAGTTTAGACCCTCCTGACCTTTCATACAGTCATGTAGTAGGTCCCCTTAGAGGAGAAACAAGGGGGCCAGAGAATTGCCTCAGATGACTCATTTGTATGACCACTCCCTTAAACATTAAGCCCTAGGAGTAACATCTAGGCCCAGAAAAGTAGCAGTCCAAGAAGGGTGACACCACAGCTGACATTAGGACCAGCTGTGATAAAGGAACCCCTCCCCTAGTTTCAACTAATTAGTAGAGACCTTGGGCCTGAAAGGATTCACCTGGAAAGCTGATGACTATGCTGTTGAGATCCTCCCCTGAGGCCTCCAGATAAAACTCCTGAAGAATAGGACCAGTGTATCTTGTTCTCTCTCTGGAGCATGTCTGTGCCTTTCCCAGCTCCTTCCCCTTGGTGCATTCTCTCTGCCTTTTGTTTTCCTAAACTCCAAGGGCCCTTCTTTTGCCTCTGTAACTCATTTTCCAAGCCCACTCAGCCCAACTGGCACACCTTTCCTACCTCTGTGGCTTTTTTAATAATTTGAATTTCTTGGCTCTGAATTCTTTCTTTGCCAAACCCAAGTACCGAGGTTGCTGAACCGAGATCCGGTGACATTCTGGTGCCATTTTGCTGCTAACAGTGTGTCTATTCTGGCGCCTCCTAATCCGTAACTTTTTCACGTGTGATTTTCAACCAAAAATATTTGAAACATGGGGTACTGTTTTTTGTTTTTTGTTTTTTTTTAACAGTCACAGTGACTTGGGGGTTGCTACATGCAACCCCATATATACATATATGTATATATTGTGTTGGACTCAGAAGTACCACAGAATTCAGCACAATAAATTGTCATGCAAAATGCAATAGTGGTTCTGTTAGGAAAAAAATGATGCATTGACCACGTTTCAGGCATTGCACTACTAAATGCTTAAATGCATTATATCCCATTTAATTCACACAATAAATTAGTAAAATAGGTAATATAAAATGTTTTATTTTACAGAGAATCAAGGCACTGAGGGAAAAACTTGCTCACATATACAGTATTAAAGTAGAGAATATCTGGAGCATAAGAAAAGAAAAACAACCACTAACCATTTCTCATTACACTAATACAAATACAATCACTTTTCACATTTTTATATATTTCCTTCTAATATATGACTTTAAAAAGAATTATAATAGTATGTACACAAATGTAAATTTATATTCTGAATTTTCATCTAACATATTATAAACAACCCCTCACCGCTATGTAGTCTTCATAACCATCATTTTTTTAAAAATCATAGTGCCAATTAATGACTATACCATAATTTTATTAAACATCATTTTTAGTCCTCTTTATTCATTACAAGCATAAGAAGAATCTTTATAATTTATTCTCTTCTAAATAATCTCTTATATATGAAACTGAGGGTCCTTATGACTTTGATTAAATTTAATTTTAAATCTTAGCTCTAGAAATTATTCCATATATATCAGAGACCTAGCCTTTCCTCCTCTATAAGGCAACAGAAGACAGCAGCCCAGACCTCTGGCTCTCTGGCAAGCTAAACATAGCAACTTGACCTAAATTATTTTCAGCTCCTCATCCCTAAGTTGGAACAATCCCTGAGTACTTTGTTTGAAGCTAAACAAAGGGACACTGGAAAAGACCTAAGAGCTGTCCTCAAGACCTGAAAAAAACATTTATTACCTTTACCTCACTTCTGACTAATCAGCTTCCAGCCTGACCTCAAGCCTCTAAGCCACTGTATCTTGTGATTTCATCCTATATAATCTGTAGCCTACACATCATTGGAAAGTTTAAGCTTTTGAGCATTAGCTTCCTGTTCTTTTAGATGGCACCATTCATAATACAATAGCTAATATATTTCCCCTGTGTCTAATGATTCTCTGTGTCTAATGTTTGGCTCTGCTAGCACCAGGTAGACAAACTCTTTCTGTTCTGTAACATATATTTCTCTCCCCCACTCCCTGCAGGCCTTACTCCAGGTTTCGGCTATACTTTTGATAGTTCTAGAATCCCTCTTTGCCTCTGTTCAAGCTAGACCCTAATGCGAAACAGACTTTGCCCCTTCTATTTTTGGCTTCCCTTTTAGAGGAGGTAATATAATATATTCTCTGAAAAGCCTTTTTGAGAGGCTATTGTAAAACCTGTATGTTTGGGTGTACTGTGTGCTCACATTTATCAAAGCACTTATCATGAACAAAATTTTACTTCTATCATAATGAAATAACTGATAATAGACTTGCCCTCCTGTCATTAAAAGAAGAAAAAACTATAAAAATAAACAACTGTGTACAACAATTGTTTTCAGGATTTGGACAGTAGGCATAACAAAGCTCTGATCCATGAAAAAGAGCAACAAATGAAAATCTTTATGATTGCCCACATTTGTACTTGAAGTCACTCTACAGAATATGGTACAAGGAGAAAGAACCAAAAAAATAGCACAGGAATCTCACCAAAATGAGAAGTAAAAGAGATCAGAAGTCAGGGAAGCTGAGATGACTAGAATTTACAAAGCAGAGGACCAGAAAGTGGGAACTAAACAGAAAAGTGTGTCCAGTGAAGCTGCATAGAAACCTATTACTTGATGCTTGATGAGTACTCAACTGTGAATTCATAGAGTAAAAATTCATGGGGCTAGACAAGGAATGATGAAGGGTTGCACTCTGAACAATGCTCAGAACTCACAGGAGACTGGAGAGATATTCAAAGAGATATTCAAGTTCCAATAAGTTAGAGAAAAGAGACATTATTGAATGTCTATAGCATACAGTAAAACCCTGGGGGTAAAAATCATACCAAAGTAGTAGAGTTAAACTAGTTCAAGAATAAAGGTTACTCTAAGTCAACCTTAATAAAACTTAAAATCAAGCCTCAGAAATATAAAACCAATTTTCCACTCTTTTTAAGAAGACATCAAAATTGATACCTGACACCATAACATTACCAAGGTCAAGCTTTCAAAGAAAAATTTTTACACATGAAAAGAAGCAGGAAAATGTGACTCATAACCTGGAGAAAAATTAGTTGATATTAATGACCCAGAAATAACAGATGTACCAGGAACTTTAAATCAGTCCAAGAAAAATGTAGGTATTATATAGAGAAGACTAAAGATTAAAAAAATAAAATAGAAATTCTATAGTTAGAAAATACAATGCCCCAAATAAAAATTCACTGAATGGGTTTAGCAGATTAGATAGTACAGAAGAAAAAATGAGTGAATTTGAAGTCATAGTAAACTGAAATACATCTATCTAAAGTGGAGCACAGAGAAGAAAAAGACTGAAAAAGAATAAATAGTTACAGTGACTTGTAGGGTAATGTCAAGTCATGCAGTATACATGTATTTCAGTTCCCAGAGGAGAGGGGAAATAATGACTGAAAAATTTCCAAATCTGATGAAAACTATAAACCCATAGATCCAAGAAGTTCAACAAATACCAAGTAAAACACACACACACACACACACACACACACCCCAAACCAAGGCACAGAATAAACTAATTACTTAACACCAGTGTTAAAAATAATCTACCCCTGGCTGGTGGCTCAGTGGATTGGGTGTCGTCCTGCAAATCAAAAGGTCACTGGTTCTATGCCCAGTCAGGGCACATGCCTGTGTTGTCAGTTTGGTCCTTGGTTGGGGTTGTGTGAGAGGTAAGTGATCAATGTTTCTCTCCCTGTTTTTCCTTTCCTTACCATCTCTTTAAAAATAAATAAATAAAATATTTTAAAAAATAATCTAACTACACCCAGAGGAAAACAGATACAACACAGAGGGGATAGTGTCAGAAAAAAAAAAAAAATGCTAGCTAGAAAAATACTGTATCACTACAGTATATTTAAAGTATTGAAGGAATTAGGGGAGAATGTCAATTTGGAATTATATATTCAGAAAAAAATGCCCCATAAAAACAATGGTTAAATATAGATCCTTTCAGACAAAAATTACGTGACTATATTGCCAAGAGACCTGCACTACAAGAAATGATGAAAGAAATTCTCAGGCTAAAGGAAAATCATACCAGTGGACACTGGGGCATGGATTGCCCTTGATACACGGTGGCAGTCCAGTTGCTAAAATGTTCAGGTGGTGATTTAAAGAACACTTCAGTCAAGGAGGATGCCTTCTTAGTTGTAATGACCCAGGCATGAGAGTGGAAGGCAAAGCATATAAGGATGATAGAATTGGCTGGTTGTTACTAAGCTGTACCTTACAATGCCTCTGGCCTGCAGAGGGATAAGGAAAAGCTGAATTTCTGACACAGAAAAGTAAGTGTGAAGGCCAGAGAGCCTCTTTGTTATCTTAGAAAGGTGTGTTTATCTCCTGTAGTGAGTAGCAAAAACAGCTAAAAAACAAACTTAGAATTGAACAGAGTTCTTAGCTTCAAAGACAATTAAATATATAAACAAAGATGGTACATTATGCCAATATCAGGGCCCTGGTTGGAAAAACCTGGGATCCTGATACACGGGATGGAGATAATTGCATAGATGTCCCTAAATAATTTTGCTCCCTGGACTTATAGAAGCCTACAGAGGTGGCTTACCCTCCTCAGTAAGAACTAGCACTCTCTTCATGGAGGAAGACACTCCAGAGACCTCTACTCCATCCTTCAACTCCATCTGCAATGCCAAGTCAATAGCTATGTAGAGAGTGATAGCATAATCCAGCCAGGTTCATGCAGTACACAGTAAGGTAGGATAAGGTCTGCATCCCAAATGAGCTGTGAGAATTAGTCAACATGTTTTGGATGGAGCCAGGGGGAAGTACTGGTGGGACTGGATTTTGAGAACACTTTATCAAAGGTGCTGAACATAAGATTGACTAAGGGATAGTTTACTGACTTTGGGGAACATTCTTGAGATGGTGAACTTGTTTTCCTTCCAAGAAACTGAGAAGACAGTGCAAACTCACTGCAAGGCCAGCTGAAGAAAACAATGCTTATGCTGAGTTACACTGAAATGCCTGAATTTCTGTGGCATATGGTGGACAGAGAGAATAAAATGCTCAGGTAATGGGCATGTTGGGGCAGAATTATCATGTGAGGCTCAAAGACCCCCAATTTTGTTTCCTGGAAAGTTCCAAAGATCTCACAGTTTACCAAAGTCTTTAGGTGTGTATCAGTGAGAGAGACATTAGCATCACCAGAAGGTTTGGTAGTAGCTCTCTTCTCAAGGTCAAGTCTGACAGTAGCCAGGTAGGAGAACTTGGTTTATTGAGAGGAAGGACAGTGAGGCCAAAGGTTCACAACGATCATAGTAATGAGCAAGGTTGATGCTAGAACATGATGACTCAAGAAGAAAAATATTGCCCTAGCTGGTGGTGCAGTGGATAAGGTGCTGGCTTGCAAACCCAAAAGTTGCTGGTTCAATTCCCAGCCAGGGCACATAACCAGGTTGCAAGCCAGGTCTCTGGCCAGGTCCGTGGCTGGAGACAGGTGAAAGGCAACTGTACATTGATGTCTCTCTCTCTCTCTCTGTCTCTCTCCCTTCCCCTCTTTCTAAAAGTAATAAATAAAATCTTAAAAAAAAAAAAAAGAAGAAGAAGAAAAATAGATAAGCAGTCAAAAAAGGTAGTGCTTTATCTCTAGTGGAAAGAAAACAAGAATGGGTAAATGGGGTTGAGAACAGTTGCCTCAATAAAAGTTTATGATTGTTTGCTTAGTTTCTGAGCTTGTGCCAAATACTAAACCTGGATTCTGTCTCTTTCAGTCTGGGTCCAGTCAGGAGACAGAAATAACACTGTGCTTTAAAAAGGGAAATCCAATATAAAACATTATTCAGCTGTCATAAAAAAGTAAGTTGAAGGTATAAATAAGTATACCTTGGGGTTGAGGAGAATAACTAAGGAAAGACAAACATGGCCAAGAGTTCAGATCTCACTGGAGAAGGTATAGAAGTCGAATAGATGATGAAAAATTCTCTGATTTTTCAGATAAGAGTTGGTGCACAGTCACTGGGCAAGCGGGAACTAAGCCTCCAGGGCACCGGTAAGTCACAATCAGTGGTTGTACACAGGGTGTAGGAGAAAGAGACGTCCATGGGTTAGGGAGCTGAGAGTGAATGGTCCTGAGCTTGTCGTTTATTTGTCTGTAAGTACTGAAGTGATTTCAAAAGAATCTGTCCCGTACCATAATGTTATAGCCAATCTGACTCCCCAAAGGTCAAACACAGTAACCACTTAAGCTTCCAAGGCACAGGCTTCCTCTGGCACTTTATCACAATCAACCACAGCTTAATTAATTTTGATGCCATTGCACAAATAAGTTGCTAGCTAGCATCCCATTTCCCGTTAGCAATGCACTCAGCATGGCACTCAAGATAAAAATGTTACCTCGAAGATCAAACATAACAAGAACCAAAGGGTATGAGTAAACTGCGTAATCAGGTATTGGAAGTCCCCAAACAACCCTGGAGGAGATACTCCCAAGGGAGAAATGGATTGCGTGGCACACAGAGGGACTGAAGTAGGCACTTAGTCAGCTTCGCCATCCCTTTCAGGTAGAATTTGCTGTCCAGCTACCGTGGCAAAGACAGTCTTCATTTTCAGCACCTTCAGGGATTCATTCTGGTGTTTGAACTGAGACCTCACATTTTTAGGCAACCCCAAGCCAGTAACTACCCACAGTGGATATATTTTATGGACTGACTGAATGTTTCTGTGCCTCCAAATTCATGTTAAAATATGAGTGCTCAATGTGATAGTGTTGGTAGGTGGGGCTTAGGTCAGGAAGGGGGAAATCTTAGATTATCAGGGTAGAGCCCTCATGAATGGGATTAGTGTGCCCATAAAAGATACTGCACAGAGTTCTATAGTCCTTTCACCAAGTGAGGACACAGTGTGAAGTCTGAGACCCAGAAGAGAACTCTTACCTAATCATGCTGACATCTTGATTTTAGACTTCCAGTCTCCAGACCTGTGAGAAGTAAATTTTTGTTGTTTGTAAGCTACCTAGTCTCTGGCATTTTGTCAGATTTGCATTTGCAGTCTTATGCCCTCCCTTTACTGGTATCCAACCAACATATCTATGGTGTGTTGTTTAAACAAATATATATACAAATACTGTATATGTGTGTTTATATCTATAATATATGTATATGAATCCTCCCTTTTTTTCTTAGATAAACTAGTAACATACCAAGTATGCTTTCTTCTCCTTGCTCTTTATACTTAAGTTGTATCTTGAACGTAACTCTATAGTAATAAATAGAAATCTTTCTTCCATTTTTACATCTGCTTATTCAATTATATGAATGTGTATAGCATGTTCATCTAATCTCCTATTGAGGATATAGAGTTGTTTTCAGAGTACCAGTATCAGTTTATCCTTAGGGTACAATCTTAGAAGTATATAACTGCTAAGTCAAAGAAGAAATAAGTATGCAATTTTACTAGATATTAAGTGGCATTCATTCTTTAGTTTTCCATTAAACTCATTTCTATCTATAATTTGCCATCTTCCTTCAAGGAGCCTGTCTTATGGAATCAAACAGGTCAGACATTTGAAATTTCCTTCCACCTTTCTTTTATTCCCTGTCATCATCAAAGTAGACACAAAATTAAAATAATTTGCCTTCTAGTGATGTTTCAAATTGGGTTTTGGCTTTTTATCCCTAAAGCTGCTATTTTAATTTAAACCTTTGTGAACTCTTGGGACATACTCTCTCATACATCATATTATTGGCACCTTGGTGCATACGGTAGAGTATGTAGGAGGATCTGATTTGGTTGGAAGGTCAGGGAATGCTTACACGAAAATACAATTCTTAGATTTATACCTAAGAACTGGACAGGCATTAATTAGAGAAAGGGCATTCTAGGCAAAGGGAAAGCACATTTTTGTTAAAAAAGAATGTATGTATTATTTTTAGAGAGAAGGGCAGGGAGGGAGGAAGAAAGGGAGCAAAACATCAACGTATGGTTGCCTTTCATCTGCCTGCCTCCAGCTAAGGAGCTAGCTGGAGACCTGGCTTAGGAATCCTGTTATGTGCCCTGACTGGGAATCAAACCAGCGACCTTTGGGCTCACAGGCCAGCACCTATCCACTGAGCCACACCAACCAGCACTGGGAAAACATATCTTAAGGTACTGTGGTAAGAGGATGCACACAGGGTAGGAAGAACTGAAAGAAAACTAATACATTAGAAGCGTAAGGAGTAAAAATAAAAATAAACTGGAGAGGTAGGTTGAGGCCAGAACATGCAGAGCTTGTGGGCTAAATTAAGAAAATTTTTATTTTATTCTAAAATATACAGAAATCATGTAAAGATTTTTTTAAAAGATTTTATTTATTATTTTCAGAGAGACGGGGAGGAAGAGAGGTAGAAAGGGAGAGAAACATCTATGTATGGTTGCCTTTCACCTACCTTCAGCTACAGGCCTGGCTGGAGACCTGGCTTGCAACCTGGTTATGTGCCCTGGCTGGGAATCGAACCAGCGACCTTTGGGTTTGCAGGCCAGCGCCTTATCCACTGTGCTACCAGCCAGGGCCATGTAAAGATTTTAAGCAACAGGGTGGCACAGTCAGATTTGGGGATTTAAATTTACCTCTCATAGTTTTGGAGATTGGAAGTTTAAGATCAGGGTGACGGCATGATCCTTCTGGCTGCTGGGTGAACAAATACTGAAAAGTACTCCAGGCAAAAGATGCTAAGGCCCCTGGCAGTGGCGGTAGCATAGTGGACAGATGAAGAAGTATTTTTTTTTTTCTTTTGAAAAAGATTTTATTTCATTATTTTTAGAAAGAGGGGAAGGGAGAGAGGCAGAGAAGGAGAGAGACATCAATGTATGGTTGCTTTTCACCTGCCTCCAGCCACAGACCTGACTGGAGACCTGGTTTGCAACCTGGTTATGTGCCCTGGCTGGGGAATCGAACCTGTGACCTTTGGGTTCGCAGGTCGGCACCTTATCCACTGTGCTACCAGCCAGGGCTTATTTTTTTAAGATTGAATATCAATTAAAATATTTTAAAATTTCTACCAATAGGGCATAGTGATGGATTTTTAAGGGAGTGTTTCTCTTCATGTTGTTTCTGCTCCTATGTCTTGATGGACAGTGATACTGACCCCTGAAAGACAGCCAGGTTGGGCAGAGAGGAAGGTAGGGTTTAAACAATGAGTTGGTTTTTCTTTTTCTTTTTGAACGTGCTGAGACTGAGCTGCAGTTGAGATTCCAAGATAAGATAGTAGGTACCAGATGGAAATGAAGGTCAGAGGAAAGATCTAGGTTGATGATATACATTTGTGAGTCACCTGCAAATGACATCATGGGTGTGCATGAGAATGCCTCTGTATGCAATGAGGAGGAGAGAGGCCTAGACCAAGTCTTGAGGACCAACACTAATAGCCAGAAGAGGAAAAGGGGCACACCAATGTAAGAAAGAAATCACAACATGTGAGCAAAGCTAAAAGGAAGCAGGGAAAAGAGAATGTATAAAGGAGAGAATGCTTACTTGGATGGATTGCTGCTTGAGGTTGAGTTAAAATGAAGCTATAAAAAAATAATCATTAGACTGAACAACAGAGGTGTCACTGGAAACTCATAAGGGTGGTCTCGGTGAGGTAGTGGGGATGGAAGCCAATTTCAAGGGAGTCGAGGAGTGACTAGAAGGTGAGAAAGTTGAGACGGCTTTCCTTTTAGAGAAGTTTGACTGGGGAGGGGAAGTGTGGAAAGGACTGGATGACAAAGTGCAACTTTTTAAGATGGGAGGGTATTTTGAATGGCAATTGGATTGATACAGTAGAGTGAGGAAGATTATTGCTGCAAGCAGGAGAGGGAAATGAGGAGGCAAGCCCCTGGGAAGGCCACGGAAAGTCAGATCTACTGTACTGAGGAACTGGCTGACAGTAGAAGGGCCCCTTCCTCCGAGGGAAGGGGAGAAGCAGGAGACGAGGGCAGACAGAAAGGGGTTTGTGGATCTAGTGATGAGATGATGAAAGAGTGCCCATCTGGTGGTTTCTATTTTCCCCATTAAATTGAAGTGAGGTTGCCAGTGAGGAGGAGAGGAAGTGTGAGGAGGGAGAGCCAATGACACAGAGAAGGCAAAGGGAGCTTGGAAGAGCAATGTAGTATGATGGTTGGACAGTGTTGACAGCTCGTTTTACTCATCAGCTGACAATATTCCTGTTTTTCTGAATTTAGCATCCGGACTTGTAAAATAATCCAAATTGATCTCTGCAAGTGTTTGGTCTGAATTAACCAGAAAATGGTCACAGTTCTCCATTTATGTTTTGGCTTGGGCCTCCCGAAGCAGAGCCTGAAGCAGAGGGCTTCTGTGCTCCTATTTTACTAAGGAGCACAATTCCAGGAAGGAGAGTGAAGGGCAAGGAGGCGGAAGCAAGGAAGGCGCAAAAGTTGTATGTTAGTTGTTGAGAAGTACAAGTGATTGCTGGATGTGAAAGAGGGTGCCCTGAAGAATTAGGATGTGCTGTATCTCAGGACTGTTCACTTAGGAAGGAAGAGGGTGGAAAAGAAGAAGATTTTATCCAGTGGCTATGATCTGCATTTCCAGGTTGCATATGCCTGGGTGTATGCAGACCCCTCGCAGGAACCGCTGGGGTGGGAGGAGAGACCTGCAAGGCAGGGTTAGGAGGTAAGGGGCTTTCAACTTAGGTTTGTGTGAATTTAGAGCCCTTGCAGAGCTGACTGGCCCAGCAGCCGCTGGAATGAGAGGCAGATACATTAGAGAAGTATCCGATTTAATTTAGAAACTTGAAATATAGCTTGCTGGATTTGACTCAAGAAAAACTTGAGAAGTCTCTCAAAATGGGAATCAACTTGCTGTTTCTGAAATCTTCAACTGAAGTCCTCTAACCTGGACGGTGAGCTGATCAGAGGTTTTAAGATGCTATTTACAGAGCAGGAGAACTTCGGATTTGCTTTGGGCAGACTTACTATGCAGGGAACAATTTTAAAATGATTTTAACAGAGCAGAAGAGAGCCCTGGATTTTGAACGCTGATATTTTTCGATCTGGATCATAAAGCGCTCCTGTCCTGCCATCTAGTGTTCACTGGGGTATCAGAGGGAAACGTGCAGGAGTTGCTTTGCCTGTTTCCCACTGGCAGCATTACCGACATTTTCTGACGGGACCGAAGAGATACTGCCCCAGGTGCGCTTTGAGATATTTATATCTCTGCCTCTCACCTCACCTCACTACCTAGCAATAGCTACCCTCAGAGGACTGAGAACACTGTCACACTCTTTCAAAGGTGCCCCAGCACCCCTACCATGGAGAACCTCTGCAGGGGCCGTTGATAGTAAGCTCCGAGTTTACAGAGGAGGAAACTGAGGGCATAGAGAAGATGAGGAATAAGGTCACATTAGAGAGAAGCAGTGAGTAGGTGCCCAATAAACAAGCCTTTTTTCTAACTTGTGTTTTTCTGTGGGGGGACCTTTAAGTAACTTTGGCACTCGGAGTGTAATTGTAATTTAATAAACGTGACACCGTTTATTAAACATTTCTATTTTTATATCGCTGTATTTCATAAAGTTGAGGTTCCCTGGTAAGAGTGTCATGGTAACAAAGACAAAAATAGATGATAGGTCAGAGAAAAGTCACGAAATACAAAGGTCATTAACAGTTTGAGAAAGATTACAGAAGGACATTTTAAACAAACGAGGCTATTCCGCCCAGATTTTAGAATGGGGACTGATGGTGGCCTTCTAGCCTATGAAGGGCTGTCACACAGAGAATGATGTGTGTATGTGATACATGTTATGCTCTCAGGCGATACGAGTTCATGGTGATTGCTTTGGGAGAATGGACCATGTTTGAACGCTTACCAAGCACTTTCGTATCCATGATTTCACTTAATAATTTGTATAGTGTTGAGTTAAAAGTGTACATGTTGTATGTAGCTTCTATACATACGTAAAAGACTAGGAAAAAGAGTAAACATTACTGATAACAATGAGAGAAAGAACTGTTGGATATAAACATATCCAATGACCCAAATTTTAATGAGGAAGGAAGGTGGAGCTGGAGGGCTGACCACCTAACACCTGCGTCATGTAGGAAGCGGATTAATTTAAAGTAGAGCTATATATTACAAAATCTGAATAAACCAACAAAACATTAAAGTGAAATCAGTTTCAAAGGAAAAGTGTATATGCATGACAAATTGCAGATTTTCAAAGAAAACAAACACCAAATTTTAGAAAACAGTGAAGTGAGGAGCACAGGATAATAGGAATGCATTTGTGAAAAGACAGAACAAAGACAGCATAAAAGAAAGTCTGGAAAGAAGAAGGTTTTGAGGATTCCTTATGAGAATAAAACTACATGCAAGTTACAGTCATGTGATAAATTATTCATGAGAAATTGGCCTTTCTGTTATCTATATTTGTTAGTCTAAATAAGTAGAAGTGGGTGTCTGGTATAAAGGATAAGAATGATTAAGTATTTTCTATATACTGCCTTTATATCTTCCTTTTGGACATTATTCATTCAACAAATAAAGCACCCACTGTGTACCAGGCATTCTTGTAGTCACTGAGGGGATAGTAAGAGAATAGAATAAATATATGAGTGTGTATTCTTGCCCTCATGAAGATTACTTTCTTGTTGCTGGGCGGGGGATAGGAAATACAAAAACCAAAATGAAGGCTGTAAATGGTAATAAATGTTACGAAGATAGTAAAGCAAGGAAGGATAATAGGGACTGTTGGTACATAAATAAAAAAAAAATATGTGTTGCTCAAGATAAAATATTCAGTAAAAAGCAGGACTGAAAACCACATATAAGTACATTGCCTATTATTACACAAAAATACATTTAATGTGATACACATAGAAAACAATAACAGGAAATGCTGCTAAAGATTAAAGTGATTATTTCTTTGGTTGATGGAATTAGGAGTGATTTTTAGAGGGATTTTATTTATATTTGCTGTCTTTTTTTTTTTTTTTAAGATTTTATTTCATTATTTTTAGAAAGAGGGGAAGGGAGAGAGGCAGAGGGGGAGAGAGACATCAGTGTATGGTTGCTTTTCACCTGCCTCCAGCTACAGACCTGACTGGAGACCTGGTCTGCAACCTTGTTATGTGCCCTGGCTGGGGAATCGAACCTGCGACCTTTGGGTTTGCAGGCAGGCACCTTATCCACTGTGCTACCAGCCAGGGCTATATTTGCTGTCTTATTAGTGTTTCTATGATTGGCACATATAGCTGTTATAAATTAGAAACAATAAAAATTTAAAGTTATTTTTCTAACTATCTGTTTTCCACCTACACTAAATAGAATGGTTTACATTTTTGCATAGTATATTTGTATTAGATGCATAGAAGAGTCATTTTCTACAGCGATAAAATAAAACCTTTCTGAAGTGCTCTGTATCTGTCTTCATCATCATTCATATTTCTGTCTACTCCAATGTTATTTAATTTTATTTGTTTTTCTTTCTGTTTTAGTTGTTACTAGTTGATTTTTTTTTAAAAGGCACTGATTGTTACTTTGTTTTATTTAAATTTGATTTTTCATACTGTCATTATGGAGAGTCCAACTTTATAAAAGTGGCAAATACTTAATGGTTTTAGACAGATAATAGCCCATCTCAAGGAAAGAATCTATATGATCACTCAGGAATGGAGAAATCAAGTTTGGTGGGAAACACCTGATAGTGACTCAAAGCGTCACTAAAACAAGTGCCCATCAACGACCACTGCGATAGTATTGGATAGCCTGAAAACAAGTGTGGTTTAAATTTCAAAGAATAATGAATTCAACGTCAGGCCGGATGCAAAATGTTCACCATCAGAGACTAGTTGATTTTTGTAGAGAGAGAGAGCAGGAGAAAGAAACATCAATTTATTGTTCTTCTTCTTCTTTTTTTTTTTTTTTAAGATTTTATTTTATTATTTTATAGAAAGAGAGGAAGGGAGAGAGGCAGACAGGGAGACAGACATGAATGTACGGTTGCGTTTCACCTGCCTCCAGCCACAGACCTGACTGGAGACCTGGTTTGCAACCTGGTTATGTGCCCTGGCTGGGGAATCAAACCTGCGACCTTTGGGTTCGCAAGCCGGCACCTTAACCACTGTGCTACCAGCCAGGGCTATTGTTCTTCTTATTTATGCATTCTTTGGTTGATTTTTATATGTGCCCTGACTGGGGATCAAAACCACAACGTTGGCATATCAGGACAAACCTCTAACCAGCTGAGCTACCCAGCCAGGGCTGGAAAACATTATTAGGTTTTAAAAACTTTGTACCTAAAGCCTCCAAGTTCCTTCCCCACACACACCTAACTGCTTGAACCACTCATAAGATAGTTATTACCCATTTTCTTGTATTATTAGCATCCATTTGAGAGGCAATACAGTATAGTGTTTGAGAACCTGGATTCCAGAGACAGGCAGCCTGGATTTGAAGGCCAAGCTGCTGCTCACTTAACTATGTGACTGGCCAGGTTTCCTAATTTTTCTGTACCCCAGTTTTCTCACTCAGAAAATGGGTTATGTATACTTCCTATCTCATAGATTATTGTAAAGAAAGTGAGTTCATTCATGTAGAGTGGTTAGAATAATTCTTGGTATATATGTTTGATGTTATTCATTATTATTCTAAATTCAATTTTCCAGAAAGGAGGGACTGCATTTGGTATTTCTTTATATTCTTAGCTACAACTAAGTACAGTGCTAGGAAATACATCTGTCCACTATATACTCCCTAGGGCCTAACATGAGGGAAACAGGTGAGATTTCGTGTGGGTGAGGAAAGAATGAAATGTCAAGCAGTTTTCTCTGTTTTGTTCGTAATTCACTCTATCATTGTTTGAAATGGAAAGCAGATATGAAAGTTGAAGCTGTGAGAACTTAAAACAGCTTGCCCAAGATCACCCAGCTGTTAAGTGAAAATTAAATCCATGTTGGACTCTTTTCATTGCACTGTGTTTTGGAAATGAATGTGAATAAATGGATGAGTGAATTTGAGAAGGATCTGGAATTGTCTTTTGAGCTCCTCCTGTGTTTATTTATTTACCATTGTATTCTCAGAACTTCACACAGTGCTGACTTCACAGGAAGACCTCAATAAATATTTATTGTTAAATGAATAAATAAATAAGCAAAATAAAGGATAAAGAAACAAATTAAGGAATGAATGGGCAAAATGACCTTTCAAAAAGTTATTTTCAGTTGTAATATCTAGTCTCCTACATTCAGTATATGACAGATTCATGATAAATGTTTCTATTCAGAACCTGAAGAAAGTAATTTGTTACCTATTTATTACATGTACAAAGTCAGACCAATTGATACACAATCACCTGCAGGTTTAAAAGAAAAATTATTTATTTTTAGAGAGAGGGGAAGGAATGGAGAAAGAGATGAAGAAACATTGATGTGTGAGGGAAACATCGACCATTTGCCTCTCGCACACCTCCAACCGGGGACTTGGCCCACAACTCTGGCATGTGCACTGACTAGGAATTGAACCAGTGACCTTTTGGTTCACAGGGTACACCCAACCCACTGAGCTATACCAGCCAGGGCTCACTTGAAATTTTATTTGTATAAAATGAAGAAATAGTAAGTCTCAACAATGATAAGCTTCATTTGTTTGGCTGTTGTTTTCACTTGGAATAGACAAAGGAATTCAAATGAATCTGTCTAGCATAGCCCAAACATATGTATATATTTTGTTTCTTATTAAGGAACTTTGGGGAAACACTTCTGTTTATAGTTTAGATAATTGTATCTCCTCCTTCAAAAACCATTACACATACTTATTTTGATTCAAATGGGTCCTCACTTCCTCTTATTATAAATGAAACACCATAAGTTTAACATAAACTTTGTTTATAATCATATGTCAACATAATAAAAACATATAAGTACATCTGCAGGGTACAGTGAAAAACTGCTGCAAAAATCAACTGTAAAAATAATTTTCATTTAGATGAAAAATACCAGATAATTCAAGAATGAGTCAATATGTGTCTTTGTGAAGGGAGTATGTCCCATGGGTACTTATAAAAGATTTTTCGATTTATAAAAATATGCTTTCTTGCTTGTTTTAAGAGTATATAAAAGTACTCCTATTGGAAATGGAATAATATTATTATGATTTTTATATGGTTACAAATTTTCTACTCACACATACAGATCCACAACATTATAATTAATTTTAGAACCTGGAGGTTGCTTTCAGATAGTCAGTTAGCTATAATATGCAAATATTGCATAATGAGAATAAACAAGATGAGTGTTAGTCATAGATGATTTAAAAATTTTGTGATCTACTACCAATGCACAATATTAAACAAGAAATCTTTCTTTGTGTTAGAACTAAAACCTTGTTACAAATGAGGAAATTACTGTTAGTATTATATACATATAATTTAATATATTATTTATATATCTGAGTGTGTAGTTATATATTATTGTTGCCATAGGACATGGTTACCTTTATTTTGTTTCCTGTGGTCATTGGAGGATAGTAAAAACTAAAGTAATTAATGTCTAAAGTTCTGTTTAATTAAGATGAAACTTTTTCTTTTGTAACTTTCTGCATTAAATTAGATTGTGGTGATAATTCACTGTCCTAAATTTTAGAGAGTAAAGGGAATCATGACATATACATCAGTATTAATTATTAATATAAACACACAGACACATAAGCATACCTGTAGGTATTGCCTGGTTCCCAAATATTTGCATTCTATACATACTCTTGTTACTACAAAGTTGACATTGTGTTAAGGGTGATGGAAATGGAACATATTCCACAACCTGCATATAACATTTGCATCTTTTTGTTTTGAAAGTCACTTCAAATATCCTGCCTTTCATTTCTATTGTTTACCGTTTTCACACAAGTGTGCTTATAAGTTTGGCTCTTGGATTAATCATTTTTTTGCTGAAGTAACAAATGACCCCAAAATTTCAGTGGTTTATGCTAACAAAGGTTTATTTCATGTTCGCAGGGCTGTGAGTTGCCTACAGCTTTGATGAGCTCTATATGGTTCTTCTTCTTCTTTTTTTTTTTTTTTTTGCCTGCCCCCACATCCCACCACCCTCATTGTGGGACTACCTGAAGAAAGCTCTTCTGGTAGAAATCAGAAGACACTCAAGAGTCCAAGCCAACCCATGTAAGGTATTTAACACTTTTGCAATGATGGGCATATATATATCACATCTGCTCACCTTCCATTGACCAGGGCAAGTCATGTGGGCACTTATGCATGCAATGGGAGGGAGAAATAGAAAATTAAAAATATTAGTTGAGAAATAATACAATATATCTTGACTACAGATTCAAAATATAAGTATATCCCTGAGTTCCAAAACAAGTTCAATACTAAGCTATTACTGCAAATCTATTAAAATTTTAATACTTCTTCGGACAACTGCTTACAAAGGACTTGATTGTATGGGAGCCAGAGTGAAAACTGAAAGAAGGAAATCTGATATAATGACTAAATTTAGGAAAATACAAAGGAAAATATATTCATCCCTCTTTAGGGCTTCTGTAGCACCTATGCTTGTCTCGAATTTGTTTCTTATTACTATGCTTTTAAAACTATTTTTAAAAAAGAGTTTATTGATTATTTTTAGAGAGAAGGTCAGAGAAGGAGGAAGAAAGGGAGAGAAATATCAATGTATGGTTGCCTTTCACCTGCTTCCAACTAAGAACCTGCCTGGAGACCTGGCTTGCAACCTGGTTATGTGTCCTGACTAAGGAATCGAACCAGTGATCTTTGGGTTCGCAGGCCAGCACCTATCCACTGAGCCACTAGTCAGGGCCTAAAATAATTTTTAATCATTAAAAAAAAATGTTATTCTATTACAGTTGTCCTAAATTTTCCCCTTTTCCCCTTCTTTGCCTATCCCACCTCCTGTTCCCACAGTCGATTTCCACCCTGTTGTCCATGTTCGTAGATCATTCATGTATGTTCTTTGTCTAGCCCCTTCCCCTTCTTTCCATCATTGCCTCCTCCCCCTCCCCTTGGTCACTTTCATCCATTCCATGTTTTCATTCCTGTGCTTCCATTTTAATAATTTGTTTATTTTGTTCATTAGATTCCTCTTACAGGTAAGATCATATGGAATTTATCTTTCACTGGCTTATTTCACTTAGCATAATATTCTCCAGTTCCATCCATGCTGTCAAAAATGGTAGGAGTTCCTTCTTTCTCTTGCAGAGCATTCTATTGTGTAAATGTACCACAGGGTTTTTATCTGGTTTAAATTTTTTTTTTTTATTTTTAAGATTTTATTCATTGTTTTTAGAGAAAGGGGAAGAGAGGGAGGAAGAAGAGAAGAGAAGCATCAATGTATGATTGCCTTTCACCTGTCTCCAGCTATGGACCTGGTTAGAGACCTGGCTTGCAACCCAAGTGTGTACCCTGACTGGGAATTTAACCAATGACTCTTGGGTTCACAGGCTGGTGCTCAATCCACTGAGCCACACCAGCCAGGGCCACACAGGGTTTTTAAAAAAGTATATATTTATTGATTATGCTGTTACAGTTGTCCCCATTTCTTTTTTCCTTTGCTCCCCTCTACCCAGGACCCGACTTCCCTCCTGCAGTCCCATACCCCCCCACCCTTAGTTCATGTCCATGGGTTGTGCATATGTTCCCTGATTTCACCCTTTCCTATATTTTTCTTAACATCCCCCTGTCTATCTTGTATCCACCAATTATGTTTCCTAATCCCTGCACTATTTCCCTATTTCTATTCCTTCCCCCTCCCAGCTGATAACCTTCCCAATAATTCCCATAGATTTTTGATCCACTCATTTACTGATGGGCACTTAGGCTGTTTCCAGCACTTGGCTATTGTAAATAGCACTGCTATGAACATAGGGTGCATAAGTTATTTTGAATTGGTGTTTCATGATTCTTAAGATATATTCCCAGGAGTGGAATCACTGGGTCAAAAGGCAGTTCTATTTTTAGTTTTGTGAGGAAATTCCATACTGTTTTCCACAGTGGCTGCAGCAGTCTGCATTCCCACCAATAGTGCAGTAGGGTTCCCTTTCTCCACATTCTATCCAGCACTTATTTGTGACAAGTGTGAGGTGGTATCTCATTGTGGTTTTCATTTGCAGCTCTTTGACGGCCAGTGATGTTGAGCATCTTTTCATATGTCTATGGGCCCTTTGTATGTCCTCCTTGGAGAAGTGCCTGTTCAGGTCCTTTTCCCATTTTTAAGTTGGATTGTTACTCTCCCTGTTGCTGAGTCATATGAGTTCTTTCTATATTTTGAAGATAAAACTCTTGCCCAATGTATCATTGGCAAATATGTTCTCACATATGATTGGTTCCATTTTCATTCTGATGATGGTTTCTTTGCTTTCTGATCGTTCATTCCTGAAGACAGGGACAGAGTCTGTTATCTCTTTCTACTCAAGGCCAAGTAAAATCCCCAACACAGAGTAATGACCCAGTGAATGTTTGTTGAATGACTGAAAGGCATGCATGCACACTTCAGAATACAGTAATTCCTGCTTCTCTGTGGCTTCATTCTCCTGGTCAACCTCAGTCCAAAATATTAAATGGAAAATGTCAGGAATAAATAATTCATAAGTTTCAAATTTCATGCTCTTATGAGCAGTAGAATGAAATCTACTATGTCACATGCCACCCTGTCTGGTTGTGAATCATCTCTTTTCCCTGGGTATTCACACAGTATATGTTAGTCACTTAGTTGCCAGCTGGGTTACCAGGTTGACTGACTCAGTTTCCCAGTGCTGGGTTGAAATAACCTTTATTTTATTTAATAATGGTCCCAAAACCATTCACATGACTTTTATTACAGTATATTGCTATAATTATTTGTCCTATTTTATTATTAGGTATTGCTGTTAATCTCTTACTGGGCATAAGTTTTAAATTAAACTTTATTATTATTATTTATGGATAGGAAAAAACATAGTATATGTTAGGTTGACTATCTCTGTGTCTCTCAGTTCTCCCACTGGAACCTTGATCTGTCTCCCTTTTTGGGTCATACTTCTCTGTCTCCTCAACTTGATAGACTCCTGTGTTTGCCTGTGTCTTAGGTAGAGCTGTCACTCCTGTTACATTGTAAGGGGCAGTGCCTTAGGTATTCGCAGGGCAGGGTGACGTGCTTCACCATGTTGTGGCCCTGTGTGTGTATGGGAGGGGTCTGAGAGGGAATAACCCCGCTTGCTCAGCACTTGCTCCTTTTTCTAGGCACTTCTGCTTCCCCTATGGGGCTGGTGCCCCTCTAGCTGTTGCCCTGGCCGCGAGTGGTTCCCAGAGTGGGTGGGTCTGCGGATGTTCTAGGACCATGAGGGCCTCTAAACAAATGGGCTCTGCTGAGAGCTCAGCAGTTTCTTCCATTGCCCCCGGCTCCACTGGTTTTCCCAGTCAGAAGCAATGAGGCTTTATTTCTCCCCCAGCATAGGAACCAGGAGTGGCATGGTCTGGCCTTGAGTCTGGGATCACTTCCCAGGTGTTCCTCCCGACTTTTGTAAGGTGTGACTGTGTTTCCCAATGGCCAACCGTAGTCACTGCCTTGCTTACTGCCCTTGTCACATTGCACCCTCTCCGCCCCAGCTCCACCTCTCCTACCTGTCTGGACGACTATTACTTCTGTTTATCTTTGTCTGTTGTAATTCCATGCAGCTCAATTTTCTGGTAGTTCTGATTGTTTTTAGTTTTGAGGTAGTTGTATTCCTTCTTGTGGTTGTGGAGGGAGGTGAAGCATGTCTACCTACACCTCCATCTTGGCTGACATCTCCCGCATGACAAAACTTTTGAAGACTCGGATGGATATGATTTCTTGGTTCAAGTGAACTTGGCTTTTTAAATGTAGGTTAAAATGTGAAAATAGTTTAGAGACTGACCAAATTATCCTAATCACACAGCAAAACCAGCTTGCTTCATTAAATATTAGATTTGTAATTAATATTTAGAAGATTTTAATTTAAGAATTTAGACATATCATGGAAGAAATCATAATTAAAAATAGTTAACATTTGAAATCTCAAAATTCTTGGCTTAATGCTGAGAAATATTTGCCATACAATAGGATCAAGTAGATCTTCCGCAACACCTGACTCTATTGTAAGGATTCTATCAGATACGAACTCACTGAAACTTATGACATAAAGCTAAGATGTAGAGCTCCAAAAAGCAAAAAGAGTGAGAGCACACAAATTTTTATGGGGATTTATTTTTTAATTTATATCAGAAAAACATATTTCTAATGCTGGGAAAAAGTAAGGAGCTATTCATAAGATCTTTGGCTTATTTCCACGAAAATCCTTCATTTATTGAACAGGGACTAGGTGTAGAATGTGCTTTTAACTAAACTTAGAATTCATTTCTCCAATTCATAAAAGTTGCTCATTCCTTCTACAGCCAATCCAAATATTTCCTCACCTCATACCTCTCAAAAGCCTTACCTCTTTAAATATAGTTCAACAATAAGTGTTTATGGCACCCTCTTTCATGAAGAAGAGGAAAAAGCAATATCTTTTCAATGTTGATAAATTTTTGTTGAGTGACAAGGTTGGGGGTTACTTGGTGTGACAAGAATCTTGCCAGCACGGCATGTTCCTGGTTTAATTGATACTATGGCAACCTTTTCCTGGTGAAAGCTTGGAGTTTGCTAGAATGTGTCCAGATTTTGTAGAATGAGTTTGGACTTGTGGGAATAAGCAAAAGATTGTTGAGCCCTTCCATCTTTGGAGCAGAAATGGAAAAACAGGGATAAATATCAATAATGTAGAACAGACTTAACCAACAAACTAGAAGCAACGTAAGGAACAGCTGGTGAGAGTTGACAGCAGGTATTTATACAACCTATCCAGAGAGCGTTTCCAGCAATAAATCAGGGTCAAAGCTGAGTTTTGAATTCAAGGAACATAGTCAATGTTGGGACTTAGATTTATTTAAAATAGGTTTGATTAATTCTGTCTCAAAACATTTTATCCCTTGCCTTGAAGTTGTTTTTTTTTTTTTTTCATTAAACAATAAACATGCCATTTAACTTTACGATTGTATGGGAATGGTAAAAATACCATTAGATTTTAGAATGGAGGAGTAATAAAGGGGCAAGTAGGATATGCAACTGCACTCCTTTTTTATGTATTTATTTATTTAAAAATTTAAAAAATTTTAAAGAATTAATTTATTATTTTTAGAGAGAGGGGAAGGGAAAGAGGCAGAGAGGGTGAGAGACATCAATGTATGGTTGCCTTTTACCTGCCTCCAGCCACAGACCTGGCTGGAGACCTGGCTTGCAACCACATTATGTGCCCTGGCTGGGAATCGAACCAGAGACCTTTGGGTTCTCAGGCTGGCACCTATCCAGGGCTGCACTACTCTTTTATAAGTCTATGTTTCTGAGGGTATTCATATCATAAGAATGAAAATAAGTAACGAAAATTAAGTAACTTCTTTCCTGAGAGTTTGGTGACAGAATATATAATGAGATGCCATTTTAACCCATGAGTTAAAATAATATGTAACTTGTGCCCTGGCCAGGTAGCTCAGTTGGTTAAAGTGTTGTCCTCATATTCCAAGGTTGTGGGTTTGAACTCTAGTCAGGGCACATACAAGAAGCAAACAATTAATGCATAAATAAGTGAAACAACAAAATCCCTCTCTTTCTCTTCTCTCCTCTCCTTCTCACCCCCTTTCTCTAAGTCAATAAAAACTTTAAAAAAAGTAATTTGTTTTTAAAATGTTTCATGGGTGTAAGTCTTCTTGAGAAGGTCAGAGCCTTGGGGACATTGCTCATGAGATACTTCTTTGTATCTGGTATGGGAGGCATTACAAATTCTTGAGGCTTGAATTGCATTCTGAAAAATTATCATTTAACTTACCAAAACAATTTCTCTAACGGTTGCACTTTATAGTAAGCCAAATAATAATCTGAAAAATAAAGCTATATTAAAAGTAGTTGTAAATTTTTATAAAAAGTGGATTAGAATCAGCTAATAAAAACAAATGCCTTTAATTTATTTCTCTCCATTTTTCCCCAAACGGCATTTGAAATAGATTATAAGAGATTTGGAATATAAATTTTTAAAAATAAAGGAAGATACTTAAGGTGATTTCTTTTTATTTCTCATGAGGAAAAGTTTAAAGCCCCATTTCCAAGAATGTAATTGAAGATGGCTTTGATCTCCTTTTTTTTCCCCCCTGGGAAATCTCACAGGTGATACATTTTTCATTATACATTATAATTTTGAGCATTTCCCTGATCTATGTCTGTAGCCTGAAATTCTGTACAACTTATTACATAATCTATGTGAGGCAGCAGTTGGATCCAATAATGAAAGAGTATAAGAGCAGGATCATAGTGGGGATGCCAACCACATGCTCACTTTCCAAATTCTGGCAGGAGCCCCAAGGTGTCAAATTTGCCTGGAGACTTCCTCCAACATGCTTGTGCTCCCTCCTCCCCTTTCCCCAGAAATAAGAGAAGCTTTCTGGAGCACTAGGATGATGACACAAAGAGGGAAAACAAAATGGGGGAAATAAAAGCTGCCTCCAATCTCTGGGAAAGTGGAAGGTGTTCCCAAAGAAGGTAAGAATTAGCCAAGTGGTAGAATAATAGCAGAAAGACAGGTGTGCTAGAATTGGGCTACTCAATTGTGGTTTGCAGGGATAACTGTGTTTGCACAATGCCCACGTTGCTCAATCCTTTTCCTGGGAATTTGGTTTCAAGTTCGGCTCTGTGACGGGGCTAGCAACTAAAAGAACACAATCACCTTTTTGATTATTAAGGAGTAGTTGTCATTGGGAGAAGAAAATAAGCCCCTTCCTCAATTTGGGGGATTACAGTGACTGCAGAGAGTGTGCCCCATGGACAGGCAGTGCTGAGGAACCGTGGGAAGTAGTCATTTTGGTTCCACAGAGATTGGAGAGGTCTGAACTTATAAAACCTCAAAGAAAACTCAGTTCCTCTAACATTTCTACCTGTTGCCAAGGCTGGCATGGATGGGGAAAGAAGCCTTTTATTTTTTTCAAGTGAAACTACTATTTCAGCTAGATTTAAGTTTATGAAGGACAATATTATTTTCCTCTAGCCCATATAAATAAGTTATTTCTGGCCCTAAACAGTAATCAATTAAATAAGTCAACTAATTTTGTACAAAAGGTGAAGTCTGAATTCCTTTTCAACTTGATAGTGAAATGGTATTCCTTCCTTCTGTTTTTCGTTCATCAAACATTAAAGAATGCCTACAGTGTCTAAAGCTCAGTGGAGCAAGAAGTTGTCAGAAAAAGTTACTAATAATACTATAGATTCAGATTATTAATTGTTTATTTAGACAAAATAAGTCATATCAGATACGAGTGTTGCTTTTATGACTCTCTCCAATGGAAAAAGGTAAAATTATACCAAGTGCTCTAGGAATTGGTGGGGTATGCACTACTCAAGAATAGCAGTATACATACACACACACAAAAAGAGTTGAGAATCATATGGGAATATGTAAAGAATGTAGTCTTCATTATGGAAATATAATGAAAAATTAAAGTTTTCTTGTTCTTAGGCTTTTATAGCTACTCTATATCAATAACTGTCCTACAAAGTGATAATTACACAACAGCTACAGCTTAATAGAATGCCAGAATGAAAGATGAATTCTTTTTCTTTTGCTTTTTTCCTCTTTTGGTCATTTTTTAAATTTACAGTTTGTGTTCAATGCAAGTCAATTCCACAACTTGAGAAATTACTATGAATCAAAGCATGAATACACAAATACAATATTCAATCCAAAATAGATGCACAGCATTCAGGTTTGAAACAAAAGGGATTGTTCATTCACATACACAGTAGCTTGAGATCTGCTGGGTAGGGTGTTCCTGGGTAGGTTTCTAAAGATGGGGGAAAAATGACTTTGATTATTAAGACTACCATGGCCATAGTAGACACTGGAATGTTTAAGCATCAGTGTGTGACTACGCAAACAAAAGACTTTAGGGAATGTCTAGTTTTAAAAATGTTATGGGCATTGAGGCAGTTGTGAAAAGATTTGCTTTCCAGAATCAAGCCCACAGTAGGCTTTGGACCAGGTTCTAACTGTATAAAAATATTGGCCAATAACAGAAAGTGTTCCAAATGTAGCTGTTTTGATTCAGAGTTAAAAAAAAAAAAAAAAAAGTATGTACAGAAAAAGTATAAAAGTTTTCCTGAATTTAACGTAAGCTTCCAGTCCTCACCTCCCAAATACCTAATTTACAGTTTCGACTTCTTCATATTACTTGCATTTTCAATTTTAAAATTTGTCAAAACTGATTATTTTTTAAATTGTAAAAAGTATTCAACATATGCAGAAATTAAAAAAAAAATTAAAAAAAGCATTTTGAAATTTGTTGAGGTCAGTGTACTTCTACTCTTTGGAATTAGTTTAGCTAAATGAACCTGGCACTCTTGTTGAATATAAGCAAAATTTACTCATTGTTGAATTTGGGGTAGATTCCAATCCATTATTGTCCTGGCACATATCAATTACTACACAAAATGTCAAATGCTATGTCAAATCCAAAACCTCATTAGGAAAGAATTCAGTTCCCAAGAGACCAGTGATAGCTTAACAATGTAAAACTTCATCTAGAGTTACATCAGCATGAAATTTGTACTGTGAAACAATAATACATTGAGAATTCACAGAAACACCTGGAAGTTCTCTCTAATGTACATATAAATAGAACCATAGTTTTTTGCATTAACTATTTTATGGCCTTATAATTGTGATGCATCAAAGAAAAATGGACTTTGTTCCAAATTCATCCTTTATCTCTAAATAAGATAAAATCTATTTCTTTTCTTTTTTAAAATTTTATTTATATTTTGTTTTTTCATTACTTTTTAATCCCTTTATACCTTCCTCCTCTCAGCAATCACCACACTATTGTCCATGTCCATCAATCCTTTTTCCCTTTTGCTCAATTCCTCCAACCGTAACTCATCCCCACTCCAAGCTGTCATCCTGTTCTCCATTTCTGATTCTGTCCCAATTTTCCTTGTTAGTGCTGTTTGTTCATTAGATGCCACACATGAGTGAAATCATACGGTATTTGTCTTTCTCTGACTGGCTTGTTTCACTTAGCATAATGTTCTTCAGGTCCATCCATATTGTCACAAAGGGTAAAAATTTCTTCTTTTTGATAGCTGAGTAGTATTCATTTCCAAGGTAGCATTTTATGTATCCATACTTCCTAAGCCACATTTAAGGAAATCATCTCTGAACTAATTTTGGATGTGTGTTTTAAGTCCAGCAGAACAGATTTAATATTGGTATTCATCATCCAGTCGAACCTTGAACATGCTCTTCAACCCAATCAAACTTGAGATCCTCAACATCTCCTGTGTCAATAAAATTAGATGTGGACTTAGATTCAATGAAGACCTATTTTTTCCTTATCACACTAGACGCCATTGGATTGGGTTTAGAAGCTGGAGAAGCATAGACATTTCTTGGCCTGAGTCTTTTAACAGTAGAGATGTAGAAGAGAGAATGAGATGTAAATATGGAGACTGACATTGACTGCAGAGCACCATCATTTGCCTTGGTGGTGGCAGTTTCTGGACTTGAGCTAGTTGTGGTATTGGGGGTAAGGGTTACTGGCAGGTGTTACAGTAATTGTTTGATTTAAGTAAATCTGCATGGGTAGGAGCAGCGCCGCAACAGAAGCAGCAGTCCGTCTGCGCCTCGCCCCACGGCTCTGCCTACCTCCGTTCCATAGGTGGGCGCTGCAACCCTCATTAGTAGCTTGGTGCTTAGAGAACTGCTGGTTCCCACGGCCACGGGCAAAGTCCAAGCAGATTTCTTCACTGTAGGACGTCAGAGAGCCTTGCACTTGCCCATAGACACGCGTGTCTTCGAGAAATCTTTTATAAACTTGTTGCCAACTGAATATTTTCAGGGTAGTTCTCCAGACACTGTAAGCAAATGAGAAAAGGATGAGAATTAGGAGACTGTTCCTTTCCCTGGAATTCGACCGCTGGTGGTAATGTTGGCCAGGTCCACGCAGTGGCTGCAGTGCCGTCCAGTCTAGCTGGAGGGAGTTCAAAATCCTGCATTCAGACGCTGCAAAGATGGGCAAGACTGCTCCAGCTTCAAGGAGAACAGATTGTACTTGCTCCTGAACTTGGAGCTGGTGACTATCTTGCCTTCCACTGGCTTCTGAGCTCCTTTCCATCTACTCTCTAGAGTAGAAGCAGCGCCCGCAGGTACCGTTTCATCACAGCCTCTCCAGTACTGAGGGTTGTGATTTTTAAAGTAATCATGATAGCCTTCCTTTGCAATTACTTGATTACCTTTGAGGTTAACTTTTCTCATGTGTGTTAGTTACCTGCATTTCTTCTTTACTTCAAGTCCTTTGCTCTTAGACACTATTTTTTGACTCTGCCTATTTGGCTTGAGTTCCCCCAAAGCACTAACAGCCTCCTGTGGAGAAAGGCTGGAGGGAAAGTGTTCCAGAGACTGGACAGTGGTGCTGGGCATGGAGGTGAAAGAAGAATTCTAACCAAGGGTGACTAGGGAATACTTTGTGAAGGTGGAAAAAGCTGGGTATGATTACATGATATAAGACTTTAAAAGGTAGGATAGCACTTTAATTATTAAACAATACATGCTTAAAACATTTATTGAGAACCTAAGTGCCAGGATACAAGGATAAACAGGATAAAATTCAGGCCCTGAATATTTCAGGCAGGAGATATATACAGGGTGCGTGCCATAAAGTGGCAAAATTTTAGTAAAATAAACAGCATACCACCAAAGTGTTATATTTTAAAATAAATTTATTCTTATGTGTCAATACATAAACATAGTCATTATTTTTTTAATTGTTCAATACAGTCTCCATTTGCTGCAATAACACTCAATTCAACTCCAGAATCTTGAGCACACTTTAATTAATTTCTTTATCCATGGGCATCATCATATTTTCAATTTTAGCTTTAACAGCCTCTTTATTGCAATGAGGTTGTTTATTAACTTCTCTTTCATAAATGCTGCATACATAATAGTCTAAGGGATTTGCATGTGGTGAACTAGGCAGCTATATTTCCTTTGACCAGAAATTAGGAACATTGACACTGAGAAATTCTTGTACATTTTTGGCGTTATGTGCTGGAGAAAATGATGTCTATTTGTAACTTGCTTCATCCATGGTACAACTACTTCTCTCAAAACATCAAGGTAAACATCCTGGATCTTCATTGATGATCTCCTGGATTCTGTGTACAATATCTGGACTTGTGTGATCCTTATGTACCTTATATGTTGTCCTTGTTGGTGTGGTGACATCAGGATCAGCATCACACACTTTCTTCACCTAGTAAACTGTACCTAAAGGGATGTTATAAAGTCCGCAATTTCGTTAGCAGTTGGCCCTACACACAGTATAGAAACTATGGTTGCTCTAACATCATATTCCTTCTATATGATGGTTGCTCTCAGAATTCAGTACTTTATATCTGAAACAATGATGTTAAATCATAACCTTAGAAACATAGTTTTTCAAAATTAATAAGAAGTGAAATAAGGAGATGCAGAATTATTGCCAATTGATTGCATGCACCCTGTATACTACGAAAGGGGAAAAAACAATGCTGCAGAGCAAATACAATGCTATGGGACAATATGGTGCTGGAACAGAAGTGATATAGGGCCTTACAGGGGCAAATAGAGAGAAGCTTTAGTGCTGCCTGGGAAGGAACAGGTAACTTAAGATAAAACTATGCCTGAACCATTTGTTACACATTTATTCAACTAGTGTGTATTAAATGCCTACTATATTCGGAATGCTTGCCCTCAAAGGATTAAGAGTCAAATGGTGGGCCAGCCATATAAATAAGTATAAATAAGTAAATATGAGGGAGTTAATGAACTATTAATGCACACAGCATTATTAAAGACAGGATGGCCAAATGTATCTGGAAGGTTGAGGAAAGGCTGTGAGAAGGTGAATTTTGAAACATGTTTGACATGTTTGACATGTGATTGAGGGGACTAAGGAATGAAGAAGTCACAGACAGTGAGAACAATGGGAGAAAAGGTACAGCAGCCTATTAGAGCTTAGTGTGGACACAGAATAGAAATTAATATGATATGGTGAGTGTATTGGGTATGCCAAAGGGGCAGATTTTCAGGGTCCAAAAATTTGACTGTAGAATGTTAAACATTAATCTTTAGGTAATGTAAAATCTTTGAACATTTTTTAAAGGAAGTAATAGGCTAAGGAAGATTCATCTACTACCCCATGCCAGAAATCTGGAAGTCATACAAAAATCACTCCATGTCTCTCCTATTCATAAATAAGTTGCCATTAAATCCTATTCATTCTTTTTCTTAAATAGCTCTCAAACCCATCCTCTCCCTTCCTTTCTTACTAGAACTGCCAGTGGCTTGGTTCCTCATCATTTTTCTCCTGAAAGAATACAAAAGCCTTCTAACTTACTGTTCCACTCTTTTGTGTTTTATCCAGAACATTTTCATATCACTTCTTCACACCATTTGAAATTTACTAATCTAAGTGTATCTGTTTTCCATTAGAGTTATAATAAGTCCCTTGAAAGCAGGTATGGAACTCCCCGAAGGATCATCAAATCAGAATTCACCGTTCTGCCAAACATTCCGTCATTATTCACTCTATCTAACACCATCACTTTTTACTTTTCCTCTGACCCATTCCCATCAGCATACAGGCATGCTGTATTTTCCCTCATTCTAAAAAATCCACCCTTGTCCCCACACCCCCATTCATAGCAAAAACTCAAAAGCTTCTCTGCTCCCTTTCATAGCAAAACTTAAAAGAATTATATAGAATCACTTTGTCTACTTCTTCCCTGTAATTTTCTCCTAAACTTACTCCACTCCGACTTTTTTTTTTTAAGATTTTTTTTTTTTAATTTCATTATTTCTAGAAAGAGGGGAAGGGAGAGAGGCAGAGAAGGAGAGAGACATCAATGTATGGATGCCTTCCACCTGACTCCAGCCACAGATCTGACTGGAGACCTGGTTTGCAATCTTGTTATGTGCCCTGGCTGGGGAATTGAACCTGCAACCTTTGGGTTCGCAGGCCGGCACCTTATCCACTGTGCTACCAGCCAGGGCTCCACTCTGACTTTTATCTCCATCATGCCTCTACAAAATCATTTGTCTAGGTCATCAGGTCCAACAGTCAATCTTCATTCTCATCTCACTTAACATACGTTGGTAGCATTAGACATGGTTGATAGTAGTATATTGAAACACTATTGATACTTTCTTTTTTGTCTTTATTTTTTTTAATTGATTTTATTGGGGTGGCATTGTCTAATAAATTAATATGTGTTTCAAGTGTATAATTCTGTAATATGTCATCTATATATTGTATTCTGTTCCCTACCCCAAGTTGTCTCCTTCCATCAGATAATACTTCCTTAAATTTCCACCTACCTTAGTGGATATTTCTTTTCAGTGTCTTTTGCTAACTCCTCCACTTTTTGCAGATTTCTAAATCTAGGATATCTCTATCTGAGAATCTCTTTCTTTTGTTGTTTATATTCACTTCAGTTACATGATCATATGCTGACGGTTTAAAAACCTACATTTTCTGTCTGAACCTCTCCCCCGAAGTTCACACTCTCATGGTCAACTACCTATATGATGTGTCCTTTTGAATGTCTATTAAACAGCTCAAACTGGTCAAGCAGAATTTTGTTCCTCCTGCTCCCCTTCCTCCCAATTTAGGTCTCATGAAGTCTTTTGCATTACAGTCTATGGCACCCTTGTTTATCTAGTTGTATGGGTCAAAATTCTGAATCTTTGATTTCTCTTTTATGATTCTTTTCATACCTCTCATCCAACCACTGGCAAATGGTGCTAACATCAAAATATATGCTAGATCTGAATGCTTCTCACCGTTTCACTGCTACTCCTCTTGTTCAAGCTACTATAGCACTCACATGGTCTACTACAATAGGCTTTTAGGGTGTTTTTTTTTGCTTTTTTTTTGCTTTTTTTTTTTTTGCTTTTTTGCTTTCATTTTTATCACATGAAGACGCTTTCCCATCTAGAGAAATCCTTTGAGTTTATAATTCATATCACATCACTCCTGTTCAAAAACCCTCCAAAAATACGTAATCACACTTTTTAAAAACCCAATATTTTTAATTTAGTCTATCCAGTATGACTTGGCTCTAGGCAGTCTACTTGCATTTTCATGCTTGCACTCACCCCTCAGAATACATTGGCCTTCTTGCTATGCCTCCAATTTGCTATTGTTACTGTTTTAGGCTTTGCATTTGTTCCTCCTCTTTGCAATGCTCTTATCCCAGATAGTTCAATGGCACCTTCTTTAATGAGATTTCAGGTCTCAAACACTACATTCTCACAGAGACTTTCTTTGACAACCTATGTAAAATGCCTATTCTAACCTTCCCCCTAGTTTCATCTCTTTACCCATTTATTCTGCTTAGTTTTCTTTACAGCACTTGCTACTAACATTCCAGTTAGAGTAGTACCCCCTCATTTATGGTTTCACTTTCTGTGTTTTCAGTTACCTTGGTGAGTCAACCATGGCTCAAAAATATTAAATAAAATATTCTAGAAATAAACAATGCAGCAGTTGTAAGTTGCACGCCATTCTGAGTAGCATAATGAAATCTTGCGTTTTCCTGTTCTCTCTTGTCCCAGATATGAATCACACTTTTGTTTAGTGTATTCAAGATGTATATACTATCCACCCATTAGTTACTTAATATCTGTCTAGAAGATCAGTTATCAGATTTTTTGAGAGAAAGTGACCACATTTGTGTAACTTTTATTTTAAAGATTTTATTCATTATTTTTAGAGAGAAGGGTAGAGAGGGAGGAAGAAAGGGAGAGAAACATCAATGTATGGTTGCCTTTTGTGTGCCTCCAACTGGGGACCTGGCTGGAGAGCTGGCTTGCATCCTGATTATATGCCCTGACTGGGAATCAAACCAGTGACCCTTGGGCTCACAGGCCAGTGCCAATCCACTGAGCCACCATTCAGGGTCCTGTAACTCTTATTACAATATATTGTTTTATTTTATTATCAGTTATTGTTGTTAATCTCTTACTGTACCTAAATTATAAATTAAACTTTATCATAGATACATGATATACATGTATAGAAAAAAACATTGCACATATAAGGCTTCAGATATTTATTGGGGGTCTTGGAACATATCCTCCATAGATAAGGTGAGGACCACTGTGTATTTGTTTGATTGTTTATTGTCTGATTCATCCAGTAAAATGTGACAGATTCTTACCTTGACCTACACTCGTCAATCTCCTCTAACCCAACTAGGCTCCATCTTTGGGTTTGCCTTCAAGAGCCCAGTTTTAACAAGAATCCTGATAAGTTGGTATAATAAAAATAATCATTCTTGATATCCAGCAATATTCCTTATTTTAACACTTGGGCTGCTTTCAGCAAGGATCCTAATACATAGGTCAGTTTAGCAAAATATTAGCCTATCCTTTTACTAATTTTCCCCCCACTGACCCTCCCATCCTGCTCCTTGGCTATAAATGCCAACTTTTCTTATTTGATTTAGAGTTAAAACCAATCTCTCATCCCTAATGCAAATCCTCAATGCAGTTTTTATACCTATTACAAGAATCTTGCATAAAGTATGCCTTACCTTCTTTAACAAATGTCATGTTTAATTTTTTTAAACAAATGTTAACATCAGTGGTAAATAAGACACACTCTTTGCCATGACTGTCCTAGACATGCTGTATCTCCAGAGCATAAAGTAGTGCCTATACTCAGCAGGTATTTAATATACCTTTGTTCAGTGAATAAATATATTTAGAACAAGGAACAATATATGAGAGGAGGGGGGAGAGAAAGAGTAAATCTGTGAATCTTTATTTGATGTAATAGCTAGTTTTATACCATTTTAAAAAACATTTCAATATTTAAAAATTCAAGGTTGAAAAAGTTTATTAATCAATACTTTAAAACGTTTATTAATATATTTAATTTCATAGATTCAGAACCTCAGAGTTAAGAGCCTTTAAAGGGCACATAGTGTAAACCAGCACTCTATTTTTTTGAAAGAATTGAATTTGCTGGCTATTTTTTAAGGTCTTTATTTTTGGAGGGAGAATTATTATTTGGAAAACATTGGGAAATTTTGAAATTACCTAACTGATCTGAAATTTCCACTAAATAATCACATCAAAGCTTTGTAGTTAATGTTAACAGGATTGAGCCAACAGCCCAAATGTTAACACCCACTGGAGATCATTAAAAGTGTGTTATTGAAGACTTCAAATATATATATATATATATATATACTGTATAGTTTTGTCAAGGGTTGTTTTCATTACAGAACCCAACCATAACAAAAATGCTAATCAATTCAAGGTGACATTGGTATCTCCTTGGTCAAACCTCACCAGTTTAAAGTGTTTTGTATATTATAGATAGGCACTTAATCCATGCCAGGGGGAAATAATTGATTTAACTGATCTAAAAGTGTGTTTGAGCTTTTTTTCAGACAAGCTGTCAACACACACATGAAAGCAAGATTCTGAAAATGCTGTTGGATCCATAATGTTTATAGAGCAAAGCAAATAACCTTTGTTATTCCAATTAATGTATCTGCTCATGGGGGAAATCTGATCCAAAGTGTTTTATTTTTTCTCAGCTATGCTGAAAATTACAATGTTGGCTCACATTTAAGCAATTTAGAAATTTTCTCAGCTACAAAATGAAAATGGGTTATATTAGGTTTAATATTTGTTACTGGAGTACCTGCTAAAAATAACATTTCAAAATTATATGTAATATCTCCTTGAAAGGGTTTTAAGTATTGCCTATTGATCTTTTTGAAGGGGTTGGGCTAGGTCATATTCTCTCAACCTTACAAGCTTTTAATAATAAATGTTAAGAGGTAAATGTGGGTAGGGAAAAAAATATACTGAGTTCAGTTTGTGGAGATACCTGGGACTATAGTTCAGTCTATCTTTTCTTTTTTATAGTTTCATTCTAAAATGGGGAGTGGGATTTGGGAGTTGAGTTTGCTAACAAAGGGAAATAATTTTAAATATTATCCAGTTCAACACTGTTACTATTAACTTTGCCAATGAGATGTGATATGACCTGTTTAAGAACACTGCTCAGTAGCTAACATGGAACACAAGCTCAGAAGTTTTGTTTCTAAATAATTACTCTTGATCACCATATACTTCTTGTTACACAAACATTTATTGAGCTAAATCCAACATAGTTTGGAATATTCAGCAGGTGAAATAACCCAATTTTTCAACAAATAAAAATTTTAAAAAGAGAGGGAGGAGAAACTATTATAGATTAAAAGAGATATCAGAGCTATAGCAACAGAATGGTAACTGTAGATGTTTTTGGTACTGTTGAGAATAAACCAAAACTAAAACTGTATTTTTAAGATAATCAGAGAAAAATTTAACATAAGAGTAAGGAATTATTATCAACTTTGGTAGTTGTGATAGTGGTGGTATAGTTATGATAAAAACAAGTTCTTATCTAGGTTAGAGCTACATACTAGTAATTACCAGTGAATTAATCTATTTTGTTAATTTGCTTTAAAACAATCCAGGAAACAAACACATTTTTTAAAATGCAAAGATAGATTGGTAAATATTGACAATTTTGATAATCATTGAGAATGAATGTTATTTATACTACTTTAGCATATGATTGAACATTTTCATAATAAAAATTAAAAAAGAACTGATTGTTTGGCTTGTATTACATATAAGATACAAGTAACACACTTCAGTAATCACTGAGTGTCCAACTTTTTATTTTAAACTGGATAACAATACAGGAACACCTTATTATAAACCTATAAGGTCTAGTATATTCTGGCTTATGCTTACCTCCAACCTCACTAATGACTACTACACCAAAATGGATAATTATGCTTTGTATTTAATATGTATATTAAATAAAATGAATCTGCTATTAACTTTGACTTCTTTTTGAAGTGCTCTTCCCTGAATTCTTGTTCCATGATTCCACAGCTTAGTAACCATCTTCTTTAATTCAACAAATAATTCTGGAATGATGTACCAGGTTGATGTACCTAGGAATAGCAGACAGAGTATGTTGTTTTCCTACATAAATATATGAAATGTTCATATGTATATTTGAAGTAAATATAAACATAAGATATATAAACTATATATACATACATATACACATGTATGTATAATATAACAGAATTAACAGATGCTATATTAGCTATGTGAAAAAAGAGCTATGAGTCCCTGACTAGCATGGCTCAGTTGGTTGGGCATCAGCCTACAGAGTAAGGTAGCTGGTTCAATTCCCATTCAGGGCCCATGCCTGGGTTGAGGGTTCAATTCCCAGCTGGGGTGCATAGAGAAGCAACCAATCAATGTTTATATTTCTCTATCAGTCTCTCTCTCTCTTCCCTTCCTTCTTTCTCTCCTCTCTAAAAATAAATAAAATCTAAAGAAAAGTGCTGTGAACACAAAGGTCACTGGTTTGATTTCCCAGCCAGGGCACATAACCAGGTTGCAAGCCAGGTCTCCAGCCAGGTCCATAGCTGGAGGCAGGTGAAAGGCAACCATATATTGATGTTTCTCTTCCTCTCTGCCTCCCTAAAAATGATAAATAAAATCGTAAATTTTTTTCAACTAAACTACAAAATGTAAAGAGGCAATAAAAAAATATGCAACCCCAAAATGTAAAAAGCAAACCTTATTAAAGTATGTAAGGTAATCAATTTACAAAGACATTTTTCTGCATTTGGGGATGTTTGTGTTGTCAAATATTTCTAGACAGTTTTTCCTTTTTAATTTCAAATATATATTCACTTTCAAACCAAATTTTGCCATTTTTGCCCCATAAAGAAGTTCCCCATATTGTATAAACTTCAAAAATTTGAAGAACTTGAATCTACCTGTGTCTATAATTTGTAAGGTATTGCTCTGGGAACTGAGGATACATTGGTGAACAAAAAAAAAAAAAAAAGAAAGAAAGAAAGAAAGAAAAGAAAAAGAAAAAAAACTCTCTTATGAAGCTTACATTCTAGTGGAAGAGGGAGACAAAATAAAAAGCAAAATAAACAAGGAAATAGTACATTAGTAGTAAATTGAGGAAGTTTAGGAGTACAGGTACAATAAAACTGCAATTAAAATAGGGCTGGTCTGTGTAGGCAGGTCTCACTGAGGGGGGAACCCTGCACAAAACTTCAACTGTAGGATAGCAGGTTCGTGATACTCCATTGTGCACATATTCAGGCCCCACTTTAGAATATTTGAAGTGAAGTGATCCCTCACCCAGACATAGGAGGGTACGGCAGTAACAGTTGGACTAGGGTGAATAATGGAAACACCATTGAGAAGTAATAAAATGGGGAATATTGTATTTAACAGAACATCTTTGGGGAGTGGACCCCCCAAGGGGCTTGACTGTTGAAGAGATTTGATCTGATTGACAGCCAAGTTTGTACTGCCGGGGAGGGAGAGGCAACGTTGCAATGTTCAGGATGGCTGAGGCTGGCACCAGGGCTGTCCTTTCCCATTCCTAGCCTGTTAACATTCAACCTTTCCTCTAAACCAAAGTCAGGGACAGAGCTAAAAATAGAAGTTCAAAGTGTCTATTATTGGCCTGTCCTAGACATAATGAACGTATGAGAAGGGGCCTATAGCTGTGAAAATTGTAAACTTTTAGTGAGCACCATGTTTTTATCGGGCAGGGTTGGTATAGTAGATAGATAAAGGACAAGTCAGAACTAGTTGGGAGTTCTGTCTCTGCCACTGAGCTGATTCGCTTTGGGCAAATCAGAAAGGGTAAAACTAAGTTTTATCATCTATAAGGTGGGGATAATAATGTTTCCTTTACGATAATTAAATGATTGTGTTCAATGAACTTTTAATCCACAAAGTATCGTACATTTGTTTGGCATAAAAATAAAGCTACAAATAGTTCATAGCAGCTAGGTAAGGATCATAGTTATGAAATATACAATAATTAAGTTGTAATTATCAACAAATAATTAAGACAGTGCAGAATATGTTAAATATCTTTGTATAGTCTGTCTTCATGTAGCTTCAAGAAAGTAAATGGACTTTCAACTCTTTTAATGGAATGTTAGAACAAGAGACAGACAGATATCTTGTATCTCAAAAGCTGAATAGGTATTTTCTTTCCTTACTATATCAAATGAGTACTGATAGAGTGACCTTCAACCAAATGAAGGTTCAGTATCAAAAATAACTGGTTATTTTCTCCAAATTCCCAGCTAAGTAGAGTGGTTCTCAAATGATACTTCTTGTCAGCAAGAAAGATGATCTTAAGAATGAATAAAAATAGCCTCTGTTAACAGCTGTGATATCTATAATTTATAAGCTGCGATCAGTTCTCAGATTATTTTGGTGTCTAAAATGAGAATGGATATATGTTTGTCATTTGTGTATTTATCACTTCTCAGAAAATACATTTTTATTACATCATTTTTTCTATCAATATTGTTCTCCTCACAAAAAATAGTGTTTTGTTTTGAATGAATGTGACCTTGAAACTATTGCCATGCACAATATTAAATATGTTCATCCTTCAACATTTATTATCAAGCAGCAAATAATTTTTAAGCACTGAAAGACAGGCAACATTAAAGAATAGGACAACATGCAAGGAAGAAAGAAAGGAACGGAGGGAAAGGAGAAGGGAGGAATACATAATCACTTCATTACTAAATTCTTGTCCATCTTTAATACTGTGTCTTGGGCTCATGCTTCTAGTCCCCCCACCCCCTTGTTTTTACTCCCACTCTATCTTTAACATATTTATTCTTTCTTTCTTTTGTGCTCTTACAGTGCCCTTGCTCTTCCCTCTTTGTCCATATGTATGACTTTCTATGCACACTTCATTGTTTCCTCTTTCATTTTTTAAAAATTATTTTTAATAATGACTTTATTATTTTTAGAGCGAGGGGGAGGGTGGGAGGCAGACAGGGCAAGAAACATCACTGTGTGGTTGCCTTTCACCTGCCTCCAGCTATGGACCTGGTTGGAGACCTGGCTTGCAACCTGGCTATGTGCCCTGGCTGGGAATCGAACCAGCGACCTTTGGTCTTGCAGGCCAGCGCCTTATCCACTGTGCCACCAGCCAGGGCTCCTTTTTCATTTCTTTCAGCATCTCTGTGCAGTTCTATCACAACCAATTTCTACACTATTTATGAAAGCATGTGTTCGAAGACAGTTGGGTGGATATTGCGTCTGTGATTTATTGGAGAACTTTGGGTAAATTAGAAACGAAAGCTCCTGAGGACTGAGTGTCTTGTATCTTCAGGACCAAATAAGAGATTATAATAAAGGTAGAGGAGGGCGTTTGAAGAGGGCAAAGCATTTTCTCCAGGGGCCATGTCCTGTATCAAAAACACTCAGCCCAGGGTCTAAGAAAACGCCTTGCGGCTCTCCCCTCTGGCAGCCCTTGGACGGAGGTTCCTCCCCACCGCTTCTTACCGTCTCACTCGATTTTTCTTGTGGTCACGTTTTTTTGCGTCCCCTCTCCCCCAAAACTTGCGGCCTGTTTCTCTCCAAATTCTACTTCCACCTCTTTCCGTTCCCGAGGATTCTGCCCAAAGGGCACCCTCACATTTTCACTCCCTTCTGTGTTCATCAGCCGAGCTCCCCACCGCGCCCTCGGGCCCCACCCTCAGGTAAGGGGCGCTGCCCCCGCCCCCCGCACACCTGTGGGCCTCCCCCGACGCCGCCGTTAGCTCGGCCGCCCTCCGCTCCGCGCCAGCGCGCCGACCCGGCCCAGCTGTCCACCGTCGCACCCCCACCCCCGCGCCCCACCTGGGGCCGGCGCACCTGGCGCTGCTCGTTGGCCTCGGCCCCCCGCCCGGCCCCGCCCCCGCCCGGCGCGCCCCGGCCCGCAGCGGCGCCCCCGCCCCGGGCCCGCTGCACTGTGGGTAGGCGGCGGCCGCACGGAGGCGCAGGCGGCGGCGGCCGAGCGGGGCTGCGCGCACCGAAGATGGCTGAGAAGCAGAAGCTGGAAGGACGGGTGAAAATTGGACACTACGTGCTGGGAGACACGCTGGGCGTCGGCACCTTCGGCAAAGTGAAGAGTTGAGTACGGCGCCCGAGGCCGCCGCGCACGGCTGCCCGCCTCGCGGGAGCGCGGGAGGAGCTGCGGGAGCCGGGAGCCGGCAGCAGCCGCGTGCGGGCGGTGGGCGCGGGCCTGGCGGCAGGTGGAGCGGGCGGGCGCCGCTGGGCCCCGCAGCCGTGGCCGGAGCCGGCTGCACAGCGACGAGGGCGCGGGCGGGGACAGGCGTCGCCGGGTCCGGGGACAGCGCCCGCCGCCGGTGGCGTCCGCAGCCAGGCGCTCCTGCCTGCAGGACCCGAGCGCCCCGGCCTCCCGAGCGAGCGGCTGCCCGCGGCGGCCGGTGCCCGGCGCGCCCTGCGCCCCTGCGGGCAGCCGGGGGCGGGACTCCCGGGACGGAGGGCTTCGCGTGCCCTTTGGTGTTGGGCGCAGGTGTGGTCCTCACCTTGAGGGTGACAAAATGGGGACCCCTGCAGGGCTAGGGCCGTGCCCAAGGTCACACAGCCCCGGGATGAAGTGGAAAATGTCTTCCGGTTCTGGCCGGGTGGAGGTCCCTGCCCCACAGAGGTTTTCCCGCGGGCGACCTGGGTGGGCGGGGCGGGAGGGGTAGGGGCGGCGGGTGGTCGCCGCGGCGGCCGCGGGGAACGGGGACTGCGGAGCCTGAGGGTTGGGAGGCGGCTGTGAAAGGGGCCCGGGGGGCTTCTGGGCTGGTGCGGGCCGAGGGCTCGGGGCTTGGACCCCGGAGGGTGCGGGGCTGCGGGGCTCAGAGCTGGCGAGCCGAGTCGGCGGAGGTCTGTCTGTTTTTCCTGGTGATGGACTCCCCTGTTGGGTGGAGAAAACCGGGCTGCTGTAGGTCCCCCCCCCCCCCCCCACCTAGTTAAGTATTAAACTTTCCTTTTTGTTGTTGTTAACAAGAGTCACATGGGACTTAATTAATTTGTCGTCTCGCCAGTACTTGAGCCAGCTTATTAAAAATGCTCGCTGTTTGATGGTTGCGAATCCAGAATTCGCAGTAAAACGTAAAAAGTTGGCTCCCCCCCCCTTTTTTTTTCTTTTTTTTTTTGCTGTAGAAATGTTGGATAGGCAGTCCGGATATTTTATTCAGAGGCCTCTATTTTCTTTAAAGTTTGTCTTTTAATCTTAAGGCTCTGTAATAGAAGAAACATATGTTTCTGTGGTGAGGATTAGCTCTTCTTCCACATATGTGATACTCTTGGTTTGTTCAGAAAACACTGATTAAGGACCTACAATATGCTAGGAACTGTTGTAGGCAATAGGGGCACAGCAAGAAACAAAACCAGATTCAAATTTCTTCTCTTGTGGAATATATACTCAAGTAGAGGAAGAAAACCAATGATCGCTGTATATATGAGAAAAATGTATCAGGGAAGGGAGGCTCTAAAGTTTTGTGAGGATGGCAGTTTTAAGGAAGGCCTCACAGACAAGGTGGTCTTTGTGTGAAGACCTTAAAAGGTTTGTAAAATTCTTTCAAGTCCCATGAGGGCTTTGAAGTTCTGGCTTATTTTTTGAAAGACCTCATAAGTAGGGTGGCTAGGAGAATATATGGAGATTGAATATAGGAAGATCTGTGGATTGGATTAATGCTTGAAATCTTGTCATTAAATATCATTTTTGAGGACTGTGGTGTTTCAACATTATGTAGTTATTCAGGGTCTGTAATTCGCCCTATGCCAAATTGCATTAATTTTTTTCTGTATTTAAAAAAAATAATCCAATGGTAATTGAATGTAGACTGAAACACCCATCTAATAATTGGCCCACTATCAAAGCATAACTTAAATCTCTTTTGTATATACTACTTTTGAACTACTTCCAGGCACTGGCTTCTTAAAATATAAACCAACAGACGGTACTTTGATTTATGAGAACTTCCTGGAGGACCCCTGTCCAATGAGCAACCATTAGGAGGGGTGTTGTTAATACTATGTTAGAGCCTGTCTATTAATTAAGTTGTGGTTTTCCCATCCAAAGTTAGAATTAGTACAATTGTTTAATACAAATTATGGAAGTTGGTACAATCTAAGTTTACTCATTTAATTCTTCAAGGGACAAGAAACAAAAAAAAGCACATGCCTTTTTTAGTGACGAACTATAGAAATGATCCCAGAACGTAGACTTGCTTTTTTAAAAAAACAACTTTATTGAGGTATATTTTACATATCATAGAATTTACTTACTCCAAGTGTGCAATTCAGTGATTTTTTAGTAATTTTACCAATTGGTGCAGCTTTCATCATCTATCACTTCTAGATTTTCAACACCACAGTAGGACCTCTCAGACTCGTTTATAGTTAATGTTCATTCCTACCCTCAGCCCCAGAAAACCACTAATTTATTTTCTGTCTGTATAAATTTGCTATCTCTGGAGACTTGTAAATGGTATCATTCAGTATGAAGTCTCTCATGTCTGGCTTCTTTAACAGTGTTTATGAGGTTCATACATGACATAGCATGTGTCAGTAGTTTGTTCCTTTTTATTGCTGAGTAATATTCCAATGTGTAAATGTATCACATTCTGTTTGTATCTTCACTAGTTCATGGACACTGTTTTCAGTTTTTGGTTATTACAAATAATGCCACCACACACATTCATGGGCAAGTCTTTATGTGGACTTGTTTTCCTATATCTCATTTAGATAACTAAGAATAGAATTCTGCATCATATCATAGTTTTATGTTTATCTTTTTGAGATATAGCAAATTGTTTTTTAAAGTGGTTGCTCATACACTAGCAATGTATGAGCGCTCTCATTTTTGCCACGTCATCGACATTTGTTAGTCAAATTACAACTTGAATTAGATTTTATTATATTCTGAGAACTATATATGAACTTGATTTTATTTATTTCCCAAAGTGATTCTGAGTTTGGCAGCTTCATTTTGCAAATGAAGAACTTAGGGATTAGGTACTTAAAGTAAGTTGTCCAAGGTTACAGTGACAGTAAGTGGCAGAATTGGCAATCAAATTCAGAGTTCTTTGACAAAATGCATAGTGTGAGGGGGACCCAATGAAAACCCCAGAATTTATCTCTTAAAAAATTGTGTATTTATTCTTACATGTTTAGACTTCGGTTACCCTCAAAGTACTCCCCCATTTGAAGCATTATACCTATCAAGACATTTTTTTTCCTGCTCAAAACAGTCTTTGAACTCATTGTTTTTTATGCCTTTTAGTGCTTCTGCCATTTTTTGTTTCACCTTTTCCACATTGGCACACCGTTTTTCCCTTTGAGGAATTTTTTCATTGGGGAAATAAACTAGCCACTAGAGGAGAGATCAGGTGAATAAGGAGGGTAGTGCATGGCAGTCATGCTGCTTTTGATCAAAAACTACTGAACACTCAGTGTGGTGCAGGCAGGTGCACCCATGTATTACCCATCATGAAACAGGCGAACCTTTGAAAGAGTGTCCAAAAAAAGTTCACCAAAGTCTAATGCAGCCAGCTGGTATGCTGATACAGCTAGAACACTCACCTAGCGAGGGAAGCCTGCACTGCAAGGGATCTGCCCTCATAAGATAATTCTGTTTGTTTTTTTTTTTTTTTTTTTTTTGAGTCCCCCCTTGTATGTTACCTTGTAAGTTTCAAGTCTACAAGGACATAATTTTACATGTTCATAGGTGTTTTATCATGGACTGAAAAAATAAAATTTAAATGTCTTTAGTTCACATTTAGAGAGAATAAAAGTTTTCTGAAACTCCATACGATGCTTAAAATTTATATTTTTATATTCCCAACTTTTATATCTCAATCTGTTCTATTTTTTTTTTAATGTTCTTTTAACTTCTTTTTTAAAAGATTTTATTATTTTTCGAGAGCAGGAAAGGGAGAGAGGCAGAGAGGAAGAGAGACATCAATGTATGGTTGCCTTTCACCTGCCTCCAGCTACGGACCTGGATGGAGACCTGGCTTGCAACCTGTGTTCTATTTTTTATATGATGAATGTGCTGAATCCTAACAATTTTAACCCAAATTTATTAGAATTCTAGATACTTCATTTTTTAAAAATTGTAAAGTAACCTTGACTAAGATGACTAGTAACCTTTAGTAATTATACTTAAGAGAACTTATAAAAATGATTTGATATCCTAGAAATAACATTGATGTCAGAGGCATTAATTAGCCCTGAACTTGAATTCAATTGTGTTACTAGTTATATGGCTTTGGGAAAACCATTAAACACCTTTGAGCCTGTTTCCTCCTTTGTAAAATGGCAATAACAACACTTGGCCTACCTATCTTCTGGAATTTTTATGAGAATTAAATGAGTTGAGGTACATAAAGTGGCTTTAAAAAGATGGATTGCCATACAAATGGCTTTTGTGAATAAATTCCACATCCTGTGTGATATGTTGTTTGCTGTGTTTAGAAATAACCTTCATTTCTGATATTAGCCTTAAGACTGAGCTGTACTAATCTGTCTGTCCCTATGTTTTGACTGTCTACACTGAGGAAAGTTCTAAATGCCTAATGTATTTGTGCTGTATGATACTTAATTATTAATGCTCACATTAAAATACAGTATCCATTTTGGGTAAGTCATAGAATTTGTTTTCTCACAGGCATGGGACATGAATAACATAAGAATGAAGAGGAAATAATAGTGAACATTTATATAAGTTATTAGCTGAAGTAATTTTAGTTTAGAAATAGTTCTAAATAATGAAACTGTCGTCTTCTCAAATACCAGAAAATTACTGTTTGAATCAAAATCAATTCAGTCATCTCTGAACATTTAGGTAAATGATATGGTATTTAGATTTTTTTCCAGTCATATATATATTTTGACATAGATAATGTTGTCCTTCTGAATGATTCTGCTCATTTTGTGAAATCAGTTGACTCTCAAAGGATACTTCCCTTAGGAAGCAATGTTATAAATGTGGATAGATTGAGAGTAAGTCCACAAAGGAACATAGCATATAATGTAGAGAACACTGGATTTGAAGGACCTGGTGTGGAACTTTTGCTATGTTGTAAGCCAGCTGTGTGATCTTAAGCCAAAGTCACTTGATCTGTAAAAAGAGAATAATACCATATGTTCCCTTACTTACACTGTTGTGAAAATACATGAGGAAATATAGAAGATACTCAAAAGTACTTAACTCTAATGTACTTTTGTGTTCTTAAGACCTGTTGTGTACTTAAACTCATTACTGGCTGAACTCAGAAAATAATGTGTGACCTGGTTCTGCAACCAGAGATCTATTTGATGGGCGGGAAGGAGAGTTTATGATCTTCTGTTTTGTTTTCCCCAGGTCTTTTATATTTTATTCAAATGTGTACAGCAAACTCAAATGTCGAGATGCTGCTCACTTATTACCGTCTCCTGTACACCATTTGCAATGCATATATATACACTGTCACATCCATATTCCAGATCCGTGGTAGCAGTCATAGAACTAGCTCTTGAAGGAGGCAAAAATTGGGAAAGGGAGGAGAGTGTGAGCAGCAGCTGACAGTTTTTATATATGGGTTACATTTAAGGTGGTGTCTCTTTAAGTAAAGTCAAAACAAAATAGTAAGTAAAGTTCCTTTATCTTTTAAGCTACAGAAAATGCAGACTGATCTATAAATGCCCTCCTACAAACTTAGTCCTAACGTATCTATATAAATTAGAAAGGATTTTTGTAGGTTGATCATATACTGTGATAATTGCCTCAATTCCTTGTACTTTTTCCTCTTTCCCATACTGACATAGCACTACCTTATCTAGGGGTTTTTTGTTTTTTGTTTTTGTTGTTTTTTAACACAACAAATAGTTATCTTGTGGGCCATGTGAGCTTTCCTTAAGGCACTTGGTTCTACTGTTTTGTAATGGTAATACTGCCCCATTTATTTTTGAGATTCTTGTGTTTTTCTTGATGATAGAAAAATGCTTTGTAGAGAAAGTAAGTTTTTAAAAAACAAACAGGTAATTAATTTGATTTAGCAGAAGATCTAATTTCAAATCCTTTAAGAGCTAATGAGTAAGTGGATGGTACAAGACCTGTAAAATATTGAATGTGTTATAAAACTGAAAGTGAATTTTTCTAGTATATTTATTAGGTGCAAATATAAGAGAAAGAACCTTGAATAAGGTTGAGTAGATATTATTTAAGTGATTGAAATGCATATGTAAAGCAATGTGTTTATTGTGAAATGTTGTGAACCACATTATTTTTAGTATGGTGTTATTAAGGAAAGAATTTCAGGCAGCTCTTATCTCTGCTAATAATAGAAACCTTCTTCACCCCTTCAAGGGAACAGTACTTTTGCTTAAGTAGTGTCTTATGTTTAACAGTGTTTACCTCTGATACATTTTACTGTATTTCTGTTGGTGATGCCTTTGTTTTTTAATGTGCAAATTAGTTATTTGTCCTTAGAGTTTTAAAACAACCTTTTATATGATTACCGATAATTATCTGATTTTACTGTGTAATCTGTCTTAGTCTGAAAGCCAATGTATCAGTTTATTGAAATCTTTTTTCATAATCTTGTTTATTCATACTATTAGAAACACCACAAGCAATATGTTCTTATTTAACATCTCTGCATTTCTAAATTATAAATTAATTACAAGGTAGTTATCTAGGTATCATAATAAAAAATAATAGAATAAAAGGGGTGGGGAAGGTGAAGATGGTATGGAGATGAATGGTAATGGAAGGAAACTTGACTTGGAGTGGTGAACACACACACAATACAATATACAGGTGATGTATTATGGAATTGTACCCTGAAGCCTATATAATTTTATTAACCAATATAACCCCAATCAATTCAATAAAAAGGATAAATATAATGGAATAAAATATTTTAAATATACCATACAATTTCCTAAATTCTTACCATACCATACTAATACTGTAAGTGTTACTTAATTCTATATTTTTTCTTAATGTGTTTGAGTACAACTTGGTACTATATTCTATTCTATAATTGACTTCAGTTCTCCCTGACTTAGTTAATGAAATAAATATATGCTGAACATTTACTGTGTTTAGTTATATTGGATTTTATTTTAAGCAAATAATTCTACAAGTATTAGAAATGTGGCAATGGTATTACAAAAGATGATTCATTAATTTAAAACAGTGGAAAGTATTCACAGAATAATTCCTTAAATACTTGACATTTGAGTTCTAAGTCAAATAGATGATATGATAAAGTCACATTTTACCCGTTTATACCCCTTAATGCTCTACTAATTAATTCACAGATAGTTTAACAGTTATATTATAGGCTATATATGATTTCAGCAAGAAATTAGACTTTGTGTATTATAGTAACTTTGTGGATAAGATGAAGTAATGTGCTCTGAATGTCTTATTGCTGATAAACAGCTCTTCCCATGGAAGTTAGGTGGCATCCTAAAGGGAAATCTGTTACTGACTCTATTTAAAAAGTATAGTAAAATTTCCTGTTTGGAATGACACAAAGCTAGGTGAGATCATTAATAGACCAATCACAGAATCAGAATTTATATTTATATTGACTGTTTAGATTGCTAGGTAAAAACCAAGAAAGGGAAATTTAATACAGATAAGTCTCAAATCTAGCAGTTAGATTAAAAACAAAAAACAGGTGCATAAAAGAGTAGAATAGTTAATAATATCTAAGATGCTGAAGCTTTAGCTGGCCAAAAGCTTGCAAAGTATATGGTATATTATGAATGTTTAAATGTAGGAATTTCTCATGTAAAGGATGGAAGATAGCTGTATAGAGGCCATATTAGTAGTGTAGGGGTAGTATAGTTCTGCTGTACTTTAGACTAAATTAAACTTTGAATATTGGATTCAGTTTTTGGCACTATAATTTGGAAAAACACATTTCATCCTGAGAATTACCATTATTATTAGGGTTGCCCCAGAAGTATGCCTTATGGGAATGGTAAAGGAAACATGATATGAAAATTTTTTTCATACTATGGGAAGATGGATTTTAAGTGTGATAGCTTTTAAATAGCTAGAATACCATCATCTGGGAAAAGGGGTTACCATATTTAATAATGCTTTGAAAGATAGAGCAGTGACTATTGGGTGAATGTTTTAAGGAAGTAGACTATAATATATAAAAACAAGGATCTCCCTATCAAGAAGGTTGCCTAGAAGTGGTATAACTTGTACCACAGATTAGTTAGGTTCTATCATCGACATATTTACTTTGATAGTGAATGGTAGTATTTAAAGATTGAGTGAAGTTGGGCACAGGTAAATGATTTATGAAGTCCTTTTTAATCTTAATATTCTATTATACATTAGCAAAATTGATTTTCAGCTAGTTAATTTCTAACTTGTATGAAATCAACCTTAGTCAAGAACAATTAGGAAATCTGGAGAAAATGTAAAAATTTGTTTGAAGGCAGCCAGGGTTTGAGTGGTCAACATCCCTGTCAGAAATGCATTGGAGTGAGCCTGAAATTTTATTTGGCTTTTGAGTCATTTGGTAATGTGTACTAATAGTACAGATAAGAGCCTAAACAGAGAGCAGTGGCTAAGGGCAGAAAAGCTAAGCAGAGTTTTTCTGCTTAGCAGAGTTTTAAGTATTGGAGACTTAAAAGTAACAGAATTTATAGCTTATCAAGGAGGAGGTCCCTGGTAAACAGTTGTGTTTTTTATTGCAATTCCCTGAAGACTGAAATTATTCATAGAATCAGCTTAATCCTAGGCTTAAAATGCTCTGTTTCCTATACTCGCTGGAGGGGAATTAAATCAGCTGAAGCCACTTAAGTTTTTCACACACGGTATTCAACATTCCAGTAGACAAGACCAAAACAACAGAAACAAACTTATAGATGATTGAGATTTTAAATTATCAGGTATGAAATTTGAAATAGCTTGCATCAGTATGTTCAAGATGGAAAATTTTAGCAGAGAAGTGAAATCTATAAAAAAAATGATCAAAGGAAATTCTTAACTAATAAATACAGCAATTTAGTTAGAACTATGGATGGTTAAATAGTAGATTATATTCTGTTGAAGAGAGGATTAGTGAATTGGAAGATAGACTAGAAGTATCCAAAGTAAAGCCCTGGCCAGGTAGCTCAGTTGGTTAAAGGGTTGTGGGTTCAACCTCTGGTCAGGGAGCATAAAAGAATCTGCCAATGAATGCATAAATAAGTGGAACAACAAATGATGTCTGTTTGCCTTTCTCTCTCTGTCTCCATCCTTCCTTGTTCTCTCAAAGTAGTAAGTTAAAAAAAATTCAGGTGAAAGCATAGGCTGTCAAAACGATGGAAAAAAAGTGTAAGGAGACATATGGGAATGCAGTGAAAGTTGAACCTGTGTATTATTGGAACCTGTAGAGAAAAAGTTCATTGAAGGCTTAAGTTTTTTTTTCCCTATGTGGAACATAGACTTCAGATGTATCTTTTTTTTTTTTAAGATTCCATTTATTATTTCCAGAGAAAGGGAAAGAAAGAGAGGCAGAGAGGGAGAGACATCAGTATATTGTTGCCCTTTCACTTGCCTCCAGCTACAGACCTGGCTGGAGACCTGACTTGAAACCTGGTTATGTGCCCGCTGGGCATCGAACCAGTGACCTTTGGGTTTGCAGGTTGGCGCCTATCCACTGAGCCACCAGCCAGGGCAGATGTATCTTATTTTAATAGTTTCTCAAATGTGATTTTATTTCTTTATCTCTGTTACCAAACACTAGTATTTATTGTGAAAATGACCTGTGATTGGTGAATTACATGTGGACTGGAAGGATTATGAAGAGATATAATAATACTCTAGGGGACTACATTACTATTAATTTTACCAGCCTAAAATAGTAGGGAAACAGACCTCCAGCTTCCCTTGTGATATTTCTTCTAAATCAGTGCACCCCTGGTGAGGGGTTTAGAAGTTGGCATGAATAGGCAGTTTTATGATGGGATTACTGTTTGAGACTTATGAATACTGGAGTACACTATACGAGGTCTGTCCTGAAAGTATCAAGCCAATATCAATGTAATTAAAACAGTTTACATGTCCCATACTTTCTGGGACAGACCTTGTATTCAAGCATGTGCATTTCAGCATGGCAACCTAATCTGCCCTATGTGATGAGGGGTCTGAGAAGCAACAACTGGATATTTTAAGGATTCCTGATGAAGGTACATTTGATCCTATCATATTGATATGCTGTGTTTATATCCCCAAATTCTTCTAAAAATAAACAAGTAAAATTGGTGTTGGATTACCACCTATTGTGTCCTGTTGGTGTGAATATTTTTTTTGAACCAAAGACATTGATGACCATACAGAAATGGCACTACACAATTCCAGAAGGGGAGGAGCAACCGAGTGGTACAAAATAAAAATTTGAAGAGATAATGGCAGAACACTTTCCAAAACTGACTGAACACATCAAGCCACAGATTCAGAAGCTCTATGAATCCCAAGAAGAGTAAATACAAGAAAACCATTCTTAGGCACATCATTGGAAAACCACTCAAAACCAGTCCTGTTGGAGGCTTTCTTTTACTGGAGTGGATTACCTCTTATCTCTGCAGAGATGGGAGAAAATGTTAAACATTGAGAAAATGTAAAAACAAATTTGAGTCCTGCAAATGATGAAAGATTATACTGAAAAGTTAGGCAATGCCTAAATATGTATTATATAAATACTGTGCATAATCTATAAACTATATGCCTCCAGCATTCTATAAATCAAAGTACCTCCTTATTTCAATTTCTCAACTAATTACAGAATGCACTATCATTGAAGATAGGGTACATCTTCCCAACATCAGTGAACCTCTGTTCTGCATGGGGTCATAATTTGATCTGGTTCCCAGAAACTCCTGTCAACACTATCATGAAGATTTGAGTCCTTAAATAACCCCAACTACCAGTGACCCTGGAGCTTGTTACTGAAGTGTGTGCATGGTTCTGAGGAAGATCTGGATTCCAAGTTAAATCATGATGCTCCTCTGAAGGACAATGCCCATCTGTCTTCCTGCTGTCTACCCCATGTTTTCACTTAGAGAGTCTCCTGAGCAATTTAGTGTACATTTTTGTAGCCTAAATTTTAAGTCATACCATCCCAAATATACCCTGAAAATTTTAAACTTCTTCAAGCTACACTTGGTAATATGGTGATAGACTAGATTTTACTTATATAGGTTAATGATTTATTAACCTATGTAACTGTAGCATTGTGAATGCTATGTCCTAATATGATATTTTTTCAAGTGCCAAAAAATGCTTACAAACAAATTTTGTACCTATGTGGACTTTGTGTGGGCATAGAAAATACTATATGTAACTACCAGTCCTATGGAGCATATGAAATGAGATTTTTTTTGACTAAAGCTTTCTTTTTCCTGATACAGTTCACGTTATTATATAGTATATCTATAACCTTTATAGCAGGATATTTTGACAGTGTTTTTGATTGAGCGTAGAAGATAAATCTATCATTTCAGGTCTAAAATGTCAGTATTTTACTTTTAATTGTTTCTTTTTTATTAGATGTAGTAATTTAAATTATATATAAAAATTGAGGAAGTATTTTACATGCATTAGTAAGGAATAATGATAGGAAAAGTGTTCCAAATTGAAGTTCATAAAAATATAATTTAAAAAATGCTAGATTTTATTGGGAATGATATTGAAAATTTGAAAAATTATAATCTTATCTTTTTTGCAAAATAGTCGTGTATTTACAACTACACAATGCAGCTGTATGAAGTCCTGCTTCTTGTGCATCAAGAAAAATGTGTCAGAGCTGGAAAGCATCTGGAAAATGGCAACTGAAACCATCAAGAGGCTAGAGTGGCTTAGAAGACTTCTATCTGTCAGTGTGGAATGATCCTTGGGGGTGTAATTAGAAAAATCTTGTAAATTGGAAAGGGAATTAGGCTTGATCTAGTCCAGCCTGTTACTTAATGCAGGAATTTATCTCACAGCAATCCTGGCAAATGGCCGAACTCAGCTGTTTAAATATTGGACCCCGCACACCGCTGGGTTGCGCTGCCGCTTCATAGCTGAGTAGCTACAGGCGAGTTCTTAACCTCTCTATGCCTGTTTTCCGGGCACACTCTACTGCTGGGGCTATGTCCCTGGCAATAGAGAAGACTACAGGGGACCCGACCTCCGACCCTGTACCATCTGGTATTGACAGATGAACACATCCTGTGAAAATATACTGAAGGTACAGTAGTTATATTAGAAAGAAAATTTTCAGTGTAGGCAATAGTGGTGAAAAAGGAGGTGAGTAGAGGCTTCATAGGGCAATTGACTGTTAGTTGGATTTCTATTATTCCCAGTTCTACTTCTAGAACAATATAAATCAGTTTCATTCTTTTTTCTATGTGACAGCTCTTCAACAAATGTAAAATTCTAAAATGTGTAGATTGGATAGGTGTGGATTATTTTCCCATCCATAGACTTAGAGTACTGTTTGTAATTTTCTATAATTTAGGAAAAATACGATGAACTACTAATGGGTGATAAGTTTATAGAACATTTTCATCCAAGAAATTGTATGGGCTTTAAGTTATAATTTAGTTTCATTAATGCATGAATGATAGTTTGGCAAAATTGTAACTTTCAAGAAGTGGATCTCACCCATTACGGGACAATAATGAGCAAAACTAACAACAAGCGAAACAGAACCAAATATATGAATACAATGAATAGGTCTTCAGTGGTCAGGGGAAAGGGGCTGGGGGGAGGGGGGGAGGCAGAGACAAGGAAGGGGAGCAGCTTAGACAAGAACCTAGTATAAAGGAACCATGGACATGGACAACAGGTGGGATTGACTTTGGGGGGAATGGGTGGGTGGGGAGGGGGACGGGAGCAAAAGGGATGGATGTAATACAACAACAATAAAATTAAAAATAAAAGTGCAAGCCTTTTGAGATTTAAAATACTCTGAAAAGTATATTACTTAGATTTAGTTGCGAATGTCAAAAGATTTCGAAATAAGACTGGCTTTAACAAAATAATATTTTGCTGCCTTTTTTGAACATAGCCATTCTAACAGGTGATACCTCATTGTGCTTTTGATTTGCACTTCCCTGATGATTAGTTGTACGTGTTGACCATTTGTATGTCTTCTTTAAAAACATATTTAATCAGTTTCTTTGCCAATTTTTAAATCAAAGTTAGTTTTTTTTTTTTTTGCTATTGACTTGTGTAAACTTTTTATATATTTTAGATATTAGCCCCTTATCAGATATATGATTTGCAGATATTTTTCTCTCATTCAGTAAGTAGGTTGCCCTTTTATTGTGTTAATGGTTGGTTTCATTTGCTGTGTTTTTTTGTTTGTTTTTAAAGATTTTATCCATTTTTTAGAGAGAAGAGAAGGGAGGGAGAAAGAGAAGGCGGGAGACATCAATGTGTGGGTGCCTCTGGCCCACAACCCAGGCCTGTGCCTGGACCAGGAATCAAACCTCAATCCCTTGGTTCATAGGCCAGTGTTCAATCCACTGAGCCATATCAGCCAGGGAACTGTGTTGTTCTTTAGTTGATTTAGTCCCACTTGTTAAATGGCTTTTGCTGCTTTTGCTTTTGTCAAAGTTAAAAAATCATTGCGAAGGCCATTGTCAAGGAGCTTAGTCCCTTTGTTTTCTTCTAGAATTTTTATGGCTTTAGATCTTAAATTTAAGTTTTTAATCCATTTTGAGTTGATTTTTGTGTAACTTGTAGGATGAGGGTTCAGTTTCATTTTTTTGTATGTAGCTGTCCAATTTTTCCATCAGCATTTACCAAAGAGATTGTCCTTTTCTTAATTGTGTTCTTGACGCCTTTGTTGTAAATTAAATGACTATATGTGCATGAGTTTATTTCTAAGCTCTCTGGTCCATTGATCTGTGTGGCTGTTTTCATGTTAATACCATACTGTTTTGATTAGTGTACCTTTGTAATATTGTTTGAAGTCAGGAAGTATGGTGCCGCCAGCTTTGTTCTTTCTCAGGATTGCTTTGGCTATTCAGGAACTTCTGTGGCTCCATGCAAGTTTCAGCATTGTATTTTTCCTATCTCTGTGAAAAATGCCATTGGAGTTTTGATAAGGATTGCATTAAATTTGTAGGTTGCATTGGGTAGAGTTGACATTGTTACAATATTAATTCTTCTGATCAATGGGCATGGAATATCTTTCTGTCATCTTTAATTTCTTTCATCAGTGTTTTATAGCTTTTAGTATATAGATCTTCACCTGCTTGGTTAAACTTATTCCTAAGTGTTTTATTTTTGATGCAGTTGTAGGTGGGATTATTTCCTAATTTCTCTTTCTAATAGATTTGTTAGCATATAGAAAAAAATGCAACTGGTTTTCCTTATTGATTAAAGAAAAAGATGTTATTATTTTTAGAGACAGGGGTAGGGAGAGGGGCAGAAAGAGAAAGAGAGACATCAGTGTATGGTTGCCTTTCACCTGCCTCCAGTCACCGACCTGGCTGGAGACCTGGCTTGCAAACTGGTTATGTGCCCTGGCTGGGAATTGAACCAGCAACCTTTGGGTTCTCGGGCTGGTGCCTTATCCACTGTGCCACCAGCCAGGGCTCTTTGTTGATTTTTATACCCTGCAACTGTATCAAATCTGTTGACAAAGTAATATTTATAAGACTTTATTATCATATTATTTTCTGAGTGAAATTACTCACTTTTTGGTTTCATTGCTTTTCGGTTTAAGCATGTCTTTATAAACCAAAACACTCACCCTGGACAGGTCGCTCAGTTGGTTGGAGCATCCCTCCCATACACTAGAAGGTTGTATGTTCGGTTCCTGGTCAGGAGCACATCCCTAGGTTGTAGTTAGGGGTGTGTACAGGAGGCAAACAATTGATGTCTCTTTCATCTCCATGCTTCTCTCCCTCTCTCTTCCTCTCTTTCTTTTTCTTTCTCTAAAATCAATAAAAATAAATGTCCTTGATAATGGTAAAAAAATAGGAACACCCATGTATTTGGTTGTTAGAGTACTTAGTCGTACTTCTTTGATCTGGAAAAACCACATATACTTTCAGTGTACAGTAATTTTAATTATTTAATAGGAATGGAATAATTAAACTTTTTTTTCCTGTTATATAGATAAAATTGCAGCACTGATTACTTTTATTGATGCTAGCAGGAATTTGAGGGGAGAGACATACTTGTTAGGCCACCCAGGCAAATGTTTGGGGATTATAAAATCTCCAAAGGTTTGTAATAAATGACCCAGGCACCAACAAACCATTTAGTTTATCTTAATTGAGTGGAAAGTCCCTGAAATCAACATTGTTTTTCTGGCATTCTGGAAGTGTATTTTGTAATGTTAGTGAGGTTTCTTAAACTTGATTCTTCCCAATTTGTTTTATACACAGGGAAAGTAATTTTCAACCTTTAATAGTGATTTTGAGATGATAATTTGTTGCTTGAAAAGTTATACAGGTCAGAATAACCTCCAATGTGACGAGAAACTCAGTTCTTTCTAGATTAGCCCATTTTGTACTTGGATTACTCTGACTGGGGGCGTATTAGGTTGTGCCTATTAACTGAAGTCTGTGTTGTGCTACCACTTACTTTGTGTCAGCTTGGAGGAGTTAGCTGTTTAACTTCTCTGTGTGTCAGGTTTCTCATCTATACAACAGAGGATAATAGTATGTCATAGAGTTGTGGGGTTGAGAGAGCAGGGCATTTAGCGCTTAGAATAATATTTAGTACATAAATATTTAATAAACAACATTGTCATGTGATGACATTTACAGATTTGTAATAATGATTTGAAACTTGGTTCCAAGAAATACTTAGGAGAGGCTGTCACCCAGCTCCTTGGTTTTTAGCATATAGGCTGTGTGTGACCAAGTGAAAGAAAGGACATAGGTTTGGTGAAGGAAGAGGAGGATAATGTTAAGTTTAGTTTTGAACATGTTGAATTTGAGGCGTTTGTGGGATACTAATCTTGAACTATATGAATTTAAAGAAGGGAACAGAGTCATTGGCATATGGGTGGGAATTAATACTATGACAGAAGAATGCAATAACTTTTAAGGATCTTCCTTGGCCTAGGTCAGAAAACTGGAAACACTAACCTTGATAGAACAGGCAGAGTCCAGGAAAGAGACCATCTGAGAGTTAGTATGTGAATAAGGAGAGAGCAGCACCACCAAAAAGAGAGACTGATCAATGTTGTCCAGTGTAACAGAAATTATGGTTGACCCCTAAATAATGTGGGGTTTGTGTGCTGACTCCTGCTCAGTTGAAAATCCATGTAGAGCTTTTGACTCATCCCAAACTTAACTACTGTTGCCTGGAAGCCTTGCCAATATCATAAGCAGCATTTTAACACATTTTGTGTAATATATGCATAATATACTATATTTCTTATAGTACAGCAAGCTAGGGAAAAGTGTTGTTAAGAATCATAAGAGAAAGATGTTTTATTTACATTTATTTACAGTATTTATTAAAAAAAAAAATCGACCCTCACAGTTCAAATCCATGTTGTGCAAGGTCAACTGTACCATAATGTGAGAACTGGAAAGTATAAATGATTGGAAAATTAATGAGTCTTTTGTGACCCTTTGGTTTTAGTAGAAGATGGAGGCAGAAGACAGAGAGTGAATTTAGATGGTGATAGGGGAGGGAGAGAAAGACAATAAATGTAGACTACTGTTTTCAGAAATTTTGATGAGACAGTCTTGGAAAGTATAGGAAGATACAAGGTAAAATGGAAGATTTCAGGGGAAGGGTTTGGGATATTGATAGGTTGAGAAAGAAATACTAGAAAAAGATCTATTTCAAAGGAACAGGTCGATCAGGTGAGCTTTGAACAGGAGAAGGGCCAAAACATCTCTGAGAATTTGGACGTATATAAGCCTTGAAGATAGGGGAAATGAATTCTCATGACTGTATATTTTCCCCAGAGAAATAAAAGGGGGAAAGAATATGTGTTGTGAAGAGAATGGTTAAAGCTTAGAATAGTAATGGAAGAAAATAGGAGAGGGAGGCTCAAACATTTGTTCCTCAAATGAGGGATATTTAAAAAAACCTGAACAGTATTTAAGTATATCACTAGTAATATGGGTATTATGAATATATCATATAAAAGGGAAAGACTATTGTTTCATTTAATGTAACAGACTTATTTAACATTAGGTATGCACAAAACACTGTACTAGGTAGTTCATAGGAGATTCAGATGAATACTGAATAACTTATTCAGGGAAGGCATGGACTAATAGCTTATGTCATATGATTTGTCCAAAACACAAATATTCAGCTCTGTCCAGTGTGGTTCACGTTAATTGGGCATTGTTGTGCAAATCAGAAGTTAGCAGGTTCAATTCCCAGTAGGGCATATGCCTGGGTTGTAGGTTTGGTCCCCGATCAGGGCATGTGCAAGAGGCAACCGATCATTGTTTCTGTCTCACCTTGATGTTTCTCTCCTTCTCTTTCTCTCTCCCTTCCTCTCTCTCTAGAATCAATAAAGGAAAAAATAAACATAAATATGTATAATAGTCTAAAAATGATGACATATGAGCATTATAAACATACTATGAAAGTTTGAAAGGAGTAGAGATTCCATCAAATAAGGGATAAAACAAATGTTGGATTTCTTCCAGTAGAAGGCTTTATGGAAAAGGCCTAAAAAGAGCTACCTATGAATTTTCTGAGGAAATAGTAATGAAACTAGTTGTGAGTTTTTAAGTTTACAGCAATCATATATTCTTCTACAATGACTGGCATTAGCCAGAAGAGGAGAAATAGATTAACAAAATATAGTGAATTCAGTTTTATCCAAGGTACCCCAAATGTGATTATATTTTTGTGTAGGAATGTAGAATTTAGCAATCCTTTTCACAAATATTTAGTGAACATCTCCATGCCAGCTGCTGAGGAAACCACTGTACATTTTCTGACCTTGAGGACCGCATAGCCTAGTTCTGAGATGGAGTGAAGAGAGATAACTTCAATTCTGAAAAATAAGTGGTATAAAAGTGGTGTATATGAGTAAAGTAACTTGGGGTTACAGCAGAAGGAAGTGTGAATAAATGATTATGTTGCTGTGACAGCAGGTGTTTTTTTTCTTCTTTTTTTTAGTTGGCGAACATCAGTTAACAGGCCATAAAGTGGCAGTTAAAATCTTAAATAGACAGAAGATTCGCAGTTTAGATGTTGTTGGAAAAATAAAACGGGAAATTCAAAATCTAAAACTCTTTCGTCATCCTCATATTATCAAACTGTAAGTATTTTTGTACCTGATAAAACAAAAGAGAAACTGTTTTGAGATATTATTTATGAATTTAGAAATAATTTGTCTTTATTCTTTTAAGGAGGTTTTTTTTTTGTTTTTGTTTTTAAATGATTTTATTTATTATTTTCAGAGAGAAGGGCAGGGAGGGAGATGAAAGGGAAAGAAGCATCAATGTATGGGGTTGCCTTTCACCTGCCTCCTGCTATGGACCTGGCTGGAGACCTGGCTTGCAACCTGGTTATGTGCCCTGACTGGGAATTGAACCAGTGACCTTTGGGTTCACAGGTCAGCACCAATCCACTGAACCACACCAGTCAGGAGGATAATTAACCTTTTATAAGACTTCTTTTCATGTTTATATTGAGCAAGGTTTAATTTACTTACCCTCCATCAATTTATCTGCATACTTTTGGTTTAGAATTAAAGTTACCATTTCAAAATTGGTTCTGTTTTCATTTGATGAGTGCAGCCTTGGAAATTGGCTCTTATTGCTAATACTTCAAAGTTCTTTTAGGACTTTGATATTCCTAGATTCATTTTTTGATAACTTTCATTAACATGGTATTTTCTTTTTGGAAAAGATAAAAAGTAACTTTTAAAGATTATGCACCAAAGTATATTATTTGCAAAACTGCAAATGTCACTTTAATCACTGACAGTAAAAATCTTAGGAAGTCATATAAGTTTTTTTTTGGATAAGACAAGTTACAAACTTGTAAGTTAATATTAGAGATGAACAAATAAGTTAACTAAATTGAAAGGTAATTTAAAATCAACTGGACCCATAGAATATTTAGACATTAAATGTATTCCTTTAAATCATTTAAAGTTGTAGTTTAAAATTTACAGAGAAAATGTGATATGCTAAACACTGAAATTTGCCTTTATTTCTTATCTTAAGGTTTGGATAGAATTTTATAAAATAAGCATTAATCTTACTTATTAAGTACCTGATCCTGGCTAGAAACTATATTGAGCATTTTGCATATAAAATTTCATCTTTGTGATAAGCAATGGAGGTATTACTATTTTCATTTTATACATAAGGATATTGCATATCTAAAGAGTAGTAGCAACCCTCCAAGATCAAATACTTAGTTTAATAAGTTCCAGAACTGGTAGTTAAATTCATAACTTATTCCAAATTTCATGCTGTCAATATCTATTCCTATATCCCAGTCTTCACAAAATTAAGAGTTACATAAATCTCTTTTAAAGTAAAAATAATTTTGTGGACTTCTGGTTTGACATAATGATTTTGTTTTTTTTTTTTTTAAGATTTTATTTCATTATTTTTTAGAAAGAGGGGAAGGGAGAGAGGCAGAGAGGGAGAGAGGCATCAATGTATGGTTGCCATTCACCTGCCTCCAGCCACAGACCTGACTGAGACCTGGTTTGCAACCTGGTTATGTGCCCTGGCTGGGGAATCGAACCTGCGACTTTTGGGTTCGCCTTAACCACTGTGCTACCAGCCAGGGCTTGACATAATGATTTTTAATAGCAGTCGTGCATTGTGTGACAATGTTTCAGCCAACAATGAAACGTATACTATGTTGGTGTCATAAGATTATAATGGAGCAGAATTTCCTGTAAGAAATGGAAGCTATGTTGTTCAGGAGGAATTTTTCTTTCTCTGATGTGAGCAGTATCTTTGGGGCTGGGCAGTAGATACAGTCTCACTCACAGCACCTCAATTTCAAGGACACACCTTGCATTCTCCTCAATCAGTCCCTGACCTGTTTGGCATGGAGGAGCCTGCTCCCCCAGCACTACATATTCAGAGGGTGCTACAGCCCCCCCACTACCCAGACCTAGTTTGGTGGTCTTCAGAGTATGCTGTTGTACATTTTTTTGTGAAGGACCTATGATCCAGTACAAGGGCAACAGGTCACAGGAGCTACCTTAACAAGTATTAAGTGCCACTGCTACTTTAGTAAAAGCTTCCTGTGGTCCTGTGGAGCCAGCCTGTCCCCACTTTGAAGTTGTAATAATATAAAGCAAAGATAAGTTCTGTTTCTTTCACTAATTCAGTGTCAGTCCTTTGTGCCTGATAGGGTCATTGGAACCAAAAACAAATTTCCAATGTCAGAATATTGAGTTCTCATTTTTGTATCTTTGTATTAATCTCCCTCTTTTTTTTTTTTAATATTAAATGAACACCAGAAAGTTTCTTTATCTGATCATTGGTCCAACTAGAATAGCCAAAATCACATCACCATATAAATCCCTCCATTTGATTTCTTATTCCTACTTGTTGGTCCTCAGGCCATCTTTCACTCCCTCGTTACAGTCACTATTGCGGTGATCTGTGCCCTACCCTGCGAGTTTCTCCTTTATATTTTCCAGTTATTCCAATGCACATCCCTATTCATGAAGCATCATTAATAGCTGTGTTCTATTGCTGACCGTGTTGGAAGGGAGTAGGAGGGAGTATTTGTGGGACTGTGTTTATAAAGTCCACAGTCATGTACAGTAATGTCCTGGGCCTTCACACTCATGCAGCACTCACTCACTGACTCACCCAAGCAACTTCCAGTCCCGCAGGCTCCATTCATGGTAAGGAATGTCCTTACCAATATGTATGTCCAATACAGGTGTGCCATATTTTGTACCATATGTTTCCTGTACCTTTTCTGTTTAAATATGCCCGTACTTACTGTGTTAACAGTTGGCTACAGTTTTCAGTACTGTAACATGCTGTACAGGCTTGTAGCCTAGGCACAGTAAGCTGTGTCATATAGCTTAGGTGCATGGCAGGCTATACCACCTAAGTTTTTGTAAGTGCAGTCTAGGATGTTCGCACAGGGAGAAACTAGCCTAATGATACATTTTCAGAATGCGTCCTTGTTGTTAAACTGTTACTTTAGTATATAGAAACAAAGACCTAAATAATATAAATGCCATACTCTTATAGCTTTGACACAATTATGAAACCAAAATAAATTCACAATTTGGATACAACCAAAACAATGAAGTCAGTGAAATTCAAAGTTGCATCTATATTGTAATGTGACAAATAATGGTATTTTGCCATTATTTGCCAAATCACTGTTTGTTAAATAGTGAAATTAGTAGAAGAAGGTCCAATACTCTATTAGTATTTTATTTCAAACAATACCATGATACAGAAGGCCTAGTTACATAAGTAACAGTTTTAATATCTTTGAGGTTTTATTTTCTAGTTCATTATAATCAGAAATTATATTTAGCTTTAACATTGTTACTGAGCAATCCTTGATGTTATTGTTAATGAGGAACAACTTGATAACTCTGTAAGTACACTGTTGATAACTCCTAGCTAGGCTGGCCTAGTAGCTGTGGTAGGTGAATGAGGGCCCCCAAAATGTTCTAATCCTAGAACCTGTGAATATGCTTCATTACATGACAAAGGAGAATTAAGTTGTCCATGTAAAAATGCCCAAACCTGTAGAGAATTTTTTATAAAAATTTATGAGTCAAAGGTACTTGTAGAAGCAAGATCTCAAAAGATTGAGGAAAATGCTTCTGAAAATAAATTTGTCATTTCTTTTGTGCATTTGAGATTAAGGAGGGTTAAGATTAGGTCAAGTAAGGAAGGTGACGTGAAGGTGGGGAAAGCAAGGCAGGGATAGGATTTCAGTAAAGATTTTGTGTTCTTTTCAGAGTGGTCCTGCTTTAGAAGGAGAGGTTTGGACAGGGATATTTCAGAGGTATTGTCCTAAAGGTACAGAGATAATGGATAGAGCTTGCTTAAGTCAAAGATAAGCCTTTTGCTAAACAAGTTATATACTAGGGCATGACCACCCATCCTGGATCTGCCCAGTTAGGAATTTATGATCAGATTACCCTATGGGTTCCTTCCCATAGAAACTCCTTTTCAACCACAGGCTACAGATTTAAGATTCCAGTGGGAATCACAGTGGTCCTTGAAATTAGAAGCAGGTCATCAAGAGAATCATAGGGATTTTAGGATGGAAGCAAGATCAGAGGTGGTGGTCTCTTCAAGTTGGAGACTACGAAGAACTGGATTTTCCCCTGGAGCCTCCGAAAGGCAATGCAGCCCTCCTGACACCTTGATTTTAGCCCAGAGAGACCTGCATCAGACTTCTAACCTATAAAACTATTAAGAAAATCAGGGTTTTTTTTTGTTTTTGTTTTTGTTATTTAAAGTTACTAAACTTAAAGTATGGAAACAGTAGGAAACTAATAAAGTAGCCTTTTTGAAATCCTAAATCAGTGGCTGACCTTATTATTGCTGAGATTTGTAACATGCATTTAGTCTTTACTATCACTAGTTATTTTTATTGCTTGTGAACTCCTGCACACTTGTGTGTTCAATGATGGTGCCTATTCAGTGCATCTTACAAACAGCATATGACTGTGTGACTGACTGTTAGAGTAAGCTTTTCTTGGGTTTGGTGTGCCGTTGGGTAACCTGTGATGACTAAGTTCTCAACCACTACCATGGAAACGTCATTCTAAAGTAAGCTTCAGTGTCATTTGATCTTCAGTTGGCATTCCCTCAATCATAAACATAAACAAGAAATGAGGCCCCTGAAATTGCATGGCATTACTTTATTATAAGGCTATCACCTAGGACCTATATTCTAGATGATCCAGAATATGTATATACAGGATTTTTAAGATTATCCTGAGAACTAAAATACAACCTGTGAGCTCAGTGACTCACCTCTCCTGTTGTTTCTTTCCTTAACTTTAAAATGGGGATAACTCATGGTGTTATTTGAGGATTAAAAGTGTTGGTATTGGTATAATGCCTAGTGTTGGTTGTACGTTGGCCCAAAGCAGCAATTGGCAACCTATGAGCTGATTCTAGTCCTCTTTCAAGACTCTGAGTGGCTTTCTGAAATAGTGCATATCTGCTTTTGACTTAATGTTATTAATGACTTTATTCTAGTTACCAAATGACTTCTAAGCAGTGTCTTTTTGCTCTTCCTTACAGAGTGGCTACTTCCTATTAAGAGGAGAAAGCTAGAAAGCCAGACTAAAAGTATAACATGCCAAAGTGAGAGTGGAGAAGGGAGAGAAATCTATATTTATCTTGTTTCTTGACCTCATCACTGAGAAGGCCCATGCAGAGTCTGACTCCTAGTTTTTGTGCTGTTCTTACAGACACAAATCAGATTTTGTCAGTAAGCAGTTGAAGTTGTCCTGAGGATTTATTTTTGATGACATATTTCCCAGTGCTTTCTTGCCTCAATTTTTATAATTATTTATAAAATTTATTTGATAAGTTTTAATAAATTATAAAATTTATAATTCTTTGACTATCTCACTCTGGTTTAGAATTATTTAATTAATTGATATTTTATTTTGTTATAGAACATTCTCTGGGTTGGTCAGAAAGTAATTGGCAGAGGTAAACTTGATGTTTATAACTTCTGGCTCCCTACCTTGAGCTTAATCCAATCAGCTACATTGCCTCTTTAATTGTGGATCTGAATTTAAAAGAAACTTAAGCACTCTCATGTATTCTTGCTACAGAGTAAGCTTATTGACAAAGCTTCTAATAATGTTAGTGATTTAAACAAAGAGAGAGACCTGATCCTTTTAGTAGTTTTGTTTGTTTCATGCAGTCTTGGACTAGCTGCCAAGAATAGTTTCCTTGTTACAGAATGGGCTTCTAGAATTAGCAAGACAGTTTGAAAACTAAATACTAAGAATGAAGGATATTTATTGCACTGTTTCTTTGTTAACTCAATTTGTTTTTCTTGTTGTTGTGTTTGAATGAATGAAAATACCTTTCTCACAATTTTCTGAGCCTAAAGCTTAGGCATCATCTTTATTTTCCCCTAACCCTTAATTTTTAAGTCCTGCCAATTATTTTTCCTCAGTGTTCTATGAATTTGTTCATTTCTTTTGCTCTTATTGTTAGGTTCCCATTTTCTCTTGCTTTTTGCAACTCAGCTGTTACCTGTGCTTAGAAAACTTGACCCACATCTCTTCTTCCTTAGGCTTCCAATTCCAACTTGTCATTTAGATCTCAGCTTTTAAATCCAGTTATTTCTAGAAAACCTACTTTATTCCTTAAGACTGTGTTAGGTTTAATCTTCTCTGCTTTCACAGCACCCAGATTTCAGCTTTTCCAAAGCCCTCGACATAATTATGTTATAATTGCTCATTTTCTAGTTAGTATCTCCCATAAGAATGAATTCTTTAGGAGTAGGAACTATTTTATTTTTTTCAACAGAATTTTATTGATACTTACTACCTGATGGGTACTGTTTTAGGCACTGGAGATACAATGGTAAAAGACAAGGCCTTTGCTCTTGTGGAGTTTATGTTCTGGCAGTATCTAGCAGTTCTAGGTAGTAAACAAATTAATATTAAGCTGTGATAAATACTATGGAGAGAATGAAACATAGTACTGTCAACTGATGGTCACTGGTGCCAATTTAAGTGGCAACAGGAATTCCCCAGATTGGGGTATGGTGAAGAAGGAAACTTTATTTAGTGTTAACAGCTCGAAGGTAATACAGCATGGTTATAAACGAAGCGCTGCTGTGGGATAGCTCAACAGTGCTACAGCAGGGCTGCTGTGAAAATAGCACAACTGCTGTGAAAACAGCGTTTCAACTCCAGCTGGGGTAACAGTCTTCAGTGCTGGGTGGAAAGTACTTTCTCCCAGAGAGGGGGGAGCTGGCTCGTATAGATAGAAGTGCCCACCCCTGGATTCTGATTGGTCAGAATAGAGCCACTCTGATTTGTCAGCTATACAGCTCCAGTTGGATGTGGAAAGCCTCAATCCTGTTGGTTGGAATGAGACTCCCAAGAGCTCCTTTCTAAAGGGCTGGTTCAGATGACAAAAAACACAGTGCAGGCAGGCAGTCTAGGAGCACAGAGGCTTCTCTGTGAAGAGCAGTTTGCTTGATAGGTCCCTGTGGAACCTCTCACAGGGTTCTACCAAAAACGGCTGGTAGGCTCTGCTTTTTTTTCCCCAGCCCAAGTAGCCACCAGGAGCCCTTCATAGTCCTCAGTGTTCACAGTACAATCATAGAGTGTAATTAAGAAGGAAGTGCTAATTTAGGTTAGGTTGTAGGGCTCGATAAGGAAGGCCTCTCTTAGCCCACTTGGGTTGAGCTAAGACCTAAAGGATGATAAAGGTCTAGCCATATGAACATCTGGGACCTCAAAGCAAGGGGATAACAATCTCAATAGGGTAAAACAAGTATTAAGTGTTGCAGGAAAAAGATTTCTATAATGCTGGGAATGATGTGCATGAGGGGAAGAGAGGTAGTTCATGAGATCAAGGAGACATGGACCAGATGTAGTGGCGTCTTGAGGCCTTGCTGGGAGGTTTGCATTTGTTCTAAATGGGACGCTTTCAGAGAGTTGGGGGAGTGACATGATACGACTAGTATAGAATGGATATGAAGGCACAAGTGGAATCAGAGAAACCAGTTGGGAAGTTATTATTATAGATCAGCTGAAAGATTATGGTGACTTTAACCAAAGCCATAGTCTAGATTTGTGCTGCCTAATACAGTGGTCGCTAGCTACATGTGGCATAAATTTAAATTAATTAAAATAAAAAATTTAGCTCCCTTGTCACACTAGCCACATTTCAAGTGCTTCATAGCACATATGGCTAGTGGCTGTTTATTAGAGAAAATATGTGATTTCTATCATTGCAGAAAGTTCTATTTGATAGCAGTGGTCTAGATAAAGAGAAATTGATGGGTTCAATACATATTTTGGAGGTAAAACTAATGAATTACTAAGGAAAAGAAGGGGAGTGAGGAATTTTTCCCCCCCATGAGCAACTGGGATTTTGGGTTTTGGCTTGAGTAACTGTTGGGTTGACCAAAAAGTTCATTTATTTTTTCTGTAAGATGACCCTAGTTGCACTTAGTTGTCTTTAACTTCATTTGAAACAATTTTATTAGATTGTGTTTTGACAGCTGTCATATCAGTGTGCATTTAAAACAACATCAAACTTGGTGAATTTTTGTGTGGCCATTTTAATTTGTAGATGGAAGAAAAGCAGCATTTTTGGCATATTTTGCTTTATTATTTCAAGAAAGGTAAAAATGCAGCTGAAATACAAAAAAAGATTTGTGCAGTGTATGGAAAAGGTGCTGTGACTGATTGAACATATCAAAAGTGGCTCAGTGGATTGAGAACTGGCCTGTGAACCCAAGGGTCACTGGTTCGATTCCTGGTCAGGGCACATACCTGGGTTGCAGGCCAGGTCTCCAGCCAGATTCGTAGCTGGAGGCAGGTGAAAGGCAACCATATATTGATGTTTCTTTCCCATTTTTCTTCCCTCCTTGCCCTTCTATCTAGAGATAATGAGGAAAATCTTGTTTAAAAAGTGTTCTGTGAAATTTTATGTTGTAGATTTCTCACTGGATGATGCTCCATGGTTGGGTTTACCAGTTGAGATTGATAGTGATAAAATCAAGACATTAATTGAGAAAAATCAATATACCATATGGGAGAGAGCTGATATACTCAAAATACCCAAATCAATAAAGTTATTGGTATAAATGAAAAAAATGTGTTTTATGGAAAAAACTAGATGGACTTTTTGGCCAACCCAGTTGGTAGTGATGATAATGCTATTTTCTGAGAGAGGAAGAATGGAAAAGAATCATACTGGGGTATGGGTGATCATTAAGGGTACTATTTAGCTGTGTTAGTAGACATTTAAATGGAGATTTCAAATATCATCTTTATCTTTTTACCACCTAGCACAATAGTAGGTGTTTAATAATTATTTGCAGCATATATACAGAGATGACATTGAAGGTCCTTATGGTCCTAGGAGGACAGGCAATAGCAAAAGAATGAAAGTGTAAAGAATCTGATGTGTTGTGTTGGGAACATGCGGTATGGTTTGACTGACTCATAGAGTATATGTAAAGAAATGGAGGAAAATAAAGCCAGAAAGTTAGCTTGTTCAACCGGTAGCACCATTTAGGCATTGGAGATACAGCATCAAACAAAAAAGGTGAAAACAGCAAAGTTTCTGCTATTATGGAGCACAGTGAGGAGATAGACAATAAATCCTATACTAGTGAAACACAATGTATGTTAGTGTAGAGGTGAGGGAACATGCTACGCATATATCTAAAGGGGAACAACAGATGAAAGTAACAGCAAACGCTAAGGCTCTGAGATGGAAATTGCCACAGGCCAGAGATCAAGGGAGTAGAGGAGGGGTAGTGAGATGATTTCAGAGACATAAAAGGAAGCCAGATTGTGCAGTATATTACAAGTCACTGTAAAGACTTTGGCTTGTACTTTGGGTAAGATGGGAAACCATTGCCAAGTTTTGATCAGAAGTATGATATGATCCGACTTCCCTTGAAATACAGAAACCAGGTAGGAGTCAATTGCAGGTGAAAGAGATGGTGGCTTGGAATAGAGCATTGCATGGAAGGTATTTAGGAATAAGTAAATTCTCTAATTTCCAGGTAGATACCAGCATTCACTGGCAGATTAGATGTAGATTGTGAAAGGAGAGGTGTCAAGGATGACTCCAAGGTTATCTTGGGCAAATTAAAAAAAATGGAGTTGCCATTAACTGAAGTAAAGAAGGTTGTAAGAGAAAGAAGTTAGAGGTGGGGTATTGAGGGGTGGTATCAATAGTTTGATTGATTTCATGAAATTGAGATGCTTATTAGACATCTAAGTAGACATATATGAGTAGCTCTTGAATATGTGAGCCTGGTGTTAAGAGGAGAGGTGTAAACTAGAGATAAATTTAGACGTCACCACATAGATGGTATTTGAGATATTTAAGCCCTAAGACTGGATGAGATCACCAAGGATGTGAGTATAGATAAACAGGAAGTTTCAGGATTGATCTTTAAGGCACTATGATGCTAAGATTTCTGGTGATAAGGAGCCAGAAAGGGAGAATGGAAATGAACAATTAATGAGGTTGTAAGAAAACCAGGAGAATCTGGTATCTTGAAGCCAAGTGAAGAATATATTTGAAGAAGGGAGATTATCAGCTATTTTTTATGCTGCTGAATATTGAGTAAGATGAGACTGAGAATTGACCATTCGATTTGGCAAGTTGGAGGTTGCTGGTTTCTTTGAAAAGAACCAATTTGTTGAAATGGTGAGGGCAAAAACTTGTTATGAGGGGCTTAGGAAAGAATAAGAGATGAAAAAAGGGAACAGTATCATGGACAATTCAGGATTTTTATAAAAAGTAGAACAGAGAAATAGGAGTGATATGTATAGAAGAACCAATAGCTTAATTTATTAGAATTTCATCCCTTTTCTTATGCACCAGAGGTGGACAGAGAAGAAAAGTGATTGAGAATTCTGTTAATAAATCAGATTAGCTTTCGGCAAGAAGACATAGGTGCTTCTCTACACTATCCATTTTTTTCAATTAGAGTTTAGTGCTTGTTTGGATGGCTGTATTTATAGTTGGATTTTATAGGATGTCTTCTAGAGTTGTCAGGAAAATTCCCTTTTCATGCCTCATTTGAAATAGTCTCAACATTGTTCCTCAGTTATACTATAGTGGGGTACCTTGTCATTTTTCATCCCAAAGACTGCTATTAGAAGTTGCTATTAAAGTTATTTATTGTGAAAACCTATCATTTGCAGTACTATAGCTTTAATATTTTACTTTTTCAAGAGTTTGTAGATGATGTGTCTTCTCTTATAGTATGTAGTTATATCACCAACTTTCTGGCCCTTTCCCACTCCTCTTTAATAGAAAATAGCAACCAAAACCACTGTCTAGCACGTGCATGATTTTGTGCACTTTAATAAAAGGTGCCCCATATGGGTGGACTAATTACCAAAAGGTTCCCCTGTTTCTGACACATCCTAAGCACACTGCTTAAAGGGTGGCAACTGGGCCACCTTTCAGCTCCTGCTTGGGTGCCTTTAAGCCATGCAAAAACTACACAGTTATACTTAGTGGCTTTAGGTACTCAGTGGCTCAGTGTAAATTAGATGTTGCTCACCATCAACCAGATTACAGATAATCGTTCATAAACAAAGCAAACCTACTTTAAAAAGGAGAACAATTGTTCATTTATAGTTGTTAAATAAATGCAAATTTCAGTTAAAACATTGGTGTTATATTTAACTTGTTATCAGAGATTTTGCTTTTGTAAAATTTTGGGCATGGGAGAAATTGTAATTTTTAGGAAAAAAAATTATTTTGACAAATAAACCCAAGGTTCTTTGTTATATTTTAATATGCCTAGTTTTGAAGGCCAATAAACTAAGTAAATAAATAGATAGATTTTCAGACACGTATATCTATTTAATTTTTATTGTGGACATTTTTAAATCTATACAAAGTAAAGTATAGAAGCCTCATAGCTCTCATTTAGCTTCAGTAGCTGTCAGTGTATTATTTTATCCATGTCCTCCTACTTTTTTCACTAAATTATTTTGAAGCAAATCCCTAATACTATGTTGTTTGTTGTTTTTTTTTTTAAAGATTTTATTTCATTATTTTTAGAAAGAGGGGAAGGGAGAGAGGCAAAGAGGGAGAGAGACATCAATGTATGGTTGCGTTTCACCTGCCTCCAGCCACAGACCTGACTAGAGACCTGGTTTGCAACCTGGTTATGTGCCCTGGCTGGGGAATCGAACCTGTGACCTTTGGGTTCGCAGGCTGGCACCTTATCCACTGTGCTATACCAGCCAGGGCTCCTAATATTATGTTTTTAACCTGCAGATTTTTATAGTGCTACTCTGGAAAATAAAGACAACTTAAAAAAAAATGTTTATAATTTAAGCACAGCTTATAACACCCCAAATTTTAATATTATGCGGTCTGTATTTAGACTTTTTAAAAATAGACATTAAAAAAAATGATTTAAGCGAAAGAAAGGAAGAGACAGAGACAGGCAGAAATGCTGAATTGTTGTTCCATTTACTTGTGCATTTATTGGTTGCTTCTTGTATGTGCCCTGACTAAGGGTCAAACCTGCAACCTTGGTGTGTTGGGACAATGATTTAATCAACTGAGCTACCTGGTCAGGACAAGACTTTTTTGATTGTTTTGTAAATGGTTTTAAAAATTGGTTTGTTTACTTCAGAATCAAAACAAGTATATGCAGTATAAATGGTCTACGTCTCTTGAATTATTTTAAATCTACAGCTTTCCCTTTCTCTCTTTCTTATAACTGACTTGTTGAATAAAAGGTCAAATGTCCACTTTCTGGAATTTGTTAATTGTATCCCTGTGGTATCATTTAACCTTTCCAAAAACACTTTTACTTATGTGTAATATATGATACCTAATCTCCATATATTGCAAATAACCTTTTGTTTAACTGGAAAATTAATGCTTAATTGTTGGAGATTGAAGGATTTTAAAGATATTTGTAAACATAAAAGGGAGAGGAACTGGAGAAAAGTCCATAGGCCTCAGAAGGTAGTTGAATTTTGTAAAGCTCTATGCTTGTAACTCTTATTATTTTGAAAACATAAATTTGTTGCCATTTTAATATATTGTAAAGCACTGGAATATAAAATTGTAGCAAGAATAGATAATATAGGCTGATTTTGGTTAAAGTAACATTATTATTAACTTTTTCTTATTTACAAAAAAGATACCAGGTGATCAGCACTCCAACAGATTTTTTTATGGTAATGGAATATGTGTCTGGTGGTGAATTATTTGACTACATTTGTAAGCATGGACGGGTGAGTAACACTATCTGAAATTCCTAAGCTAAAAAAGAGGAAAGTAGTAGGAAATAGCAAACCACAAAGATACCTTTAAAGTTGTGGTTGCTTCTCTAATAATGCCCAACTAAACATACAGACTATCAGAAATATTTTCTTTCTTAAAAAGTACAACTTTTGAAACACTGATTTTAGGAAATAAGTCCCATTTAGTTGTCAGCATGACGCCTATGCTTTTCAAAATGAGAAATCTGTTCAGTGACATCATATTGAAGCTTCAGGTATTTTCTTAGCACTTTCACGTAAGTTCTATTTTGGATTGCTTTACTTGTTGATTCCCTGGCACTTGTGCCCATTTAGTAATATTAATTGAAAACTAAATACTACTACCTAACAGCAAAGAAAAACCTGTTGATTGACATGTTAAACTTTAATGCAAGTTTTTAGGTTGATCTGTTGAAAATTCAAGCACAATCTTAATGAGCTTACTCAGTTATATTTAGGCTGATTTTGAAACTGGAACTCTTGCTATGTAGATTTCCCACATATTTTTAGTGCAGCTTGTTTTACGTTGATAGGTTGAAGAGATGGAAGCCAGGCGGCTCTTTCAGCAGATCTTGTCTGCTGTGGATTACTGTCATAGGCATATGGTGGTTCATCGAGACCTGAAACCAGAGAATGTACTGTTGGACGCACACATGAATGCCAAGATAGCTGATTTTGGTATGTAACTCCAGAGTTGTTCAGAAATGTACTAGCAGCTTTTCAAAGTGTGTCAGTAACAATGCTGCAAGAAGTAGGAACTTTCAGTTTCGGCAGTGTGAATCCTATACTGTGAAAAGGGATTAGTTACACAGGCTTCTCAGTAGCTGGTTCTGTTTACTTAAACATGCTTAAAAAAGAAAAATCCTTCATAGACACAGACAACAGTGTGGTGATTACCAGTGGGAAATGGAGTCGGAGAGGTAGAAGAGGTAAAGTGGTGATGGGAGGAGACTTGACTCTGGGCAGTGAACACACAGTACAATATCAGATGATATGTTATAGAATTGTACACCTGAAACCTATATACTTTTATCAACCAACGTCATCTCAATAAATTCAATAAATACAAAAAAAGAAAGAAAGAATAAAAATTTTAAAATGCAGCAGATACTTCTAAAGAAGTTACAGGGCTAGATGAGCCTCAAGGTAAACCTACTCAATCTGCATTTCTTCCTAAGGAAATGAAACTTGACTGTATTTATGTGGGGGGGTCACAAACTCCTTTGAAAATATGGGTGCTTTTTTTGATGAATGCACTTAAACAGAGGTACATGAGAATTTCCATGCAGATTCGGTACTTTAGAGTCCTTCTGTGAATCAGTCAATGAGGGCTAGGTCAATGGATCTTAGGGTAACATCTACCACTTGATAAAAGAATCGGAGTTTTTGTCAGGGGTAAAAGAAAATCTAAAATGTAATTTTTATGCACCATACACTTTCTAGAGTAAACATACCTGGAAAGGCTACCATAACAGGGTGTTTTGGGAAAAGGATTAGTAAGTAAGAGATTATAGAGAGATGGAAGTGCCAGACTTCAGCATTGCTTATTTTAAATTTTTGTCAATGCTTTAATCTATAAATCAGGAAACTAGTTTCCCTATTTCCTTCCTTCTCTAAATCACAGAACTCAATTTAGTACTGTAGTTCAACTAGATGTTTGGTTCAATAGATTATTTTTCCTATGTTAAATTAAAGCTTTCCAAGGTAAAAACTTTTGGAAAATAACTTAAAAATTGAAGCCTGTCTTATTTCTACGTTTTAAAAAAGGCTTTGAAAGCATAGCATAAAAAGTAATTGTTTTTATTTTACTCTTTTAACTGTAAAAGTGGATTAAAAATATTTCAATGCTTTTTGTTTGAAAAAGTTTGTATAGTTTAGAATAACCTCATTTGTGAAGTGAATCAGCATTTCTATTTAGAAGAGGAATTTAATTTCAATCACATGTAATGTTTTAATTTTTTTTTGTCAATGTGTATCAGCACCCTGAAATGGTCTCTTCCTAGTGTAACAAATGTTTCTCACTGCTTTTTTTATTCATTAAAAAATATGATATATAGACCATTAAAGACTTGGCATTTTTTCTCCTGTGTTTATCTTTTAGAAATACCTAGCAAAAGATAAACATTACTCTTATTTTCAGGATTATCTAATATGATGTCAGACGGTGAATTTCTGCGAACTAGTTGTGGATCTCCAAATTATGCAGCACCTGAAGTAATCTCAGGCAGGTAATAATATACCAGTGAAGAGAGTAAGCTTTTTGTAATCTTTTGTTCATTCAGATATAACACTTAATTATACATTCTCTTTACAAGAAACGGTTTTTAACACAGTATGAACATGTTATTCCTTTCATATTTTCATTGTTGAAGAGAGAATAGTTATATTAAACTATATTTTAAACATTTAATTTTGTTATAAAAGGTAGGGAGATGTTTTATTAAAAATGACTGAAATAAATGTTATTTTCATTTTAAAAAGTATAGATAGAATAAACATTTGCTTAATTTAAGCTAGTGTTAGTATTTACTTATGAGACATGATCCTTCCATGATATTTTACACATTCTTTTATAAAGTACATAGAGTAATTTATATTTTGTTTTTGGAAGAATGAGGTTTGGGGGGATGTATATCATTTCATGATTTCAACTGCACAGGTGGAGATTTTGTAATTACATAATTTCCTCATTGGTACATTTTAAAAATGTTTATGCACATTGCTGTAGTAGACCCAAGTCTTCTATAGAGATCAATGTCTGATTTTAAAAGTTAACAGAATTCTATGAGAGGAAAGATAGGGAAGGTATTATCCCAAGTAGCAGGAATAGGAGTTTGGACAATACAGCTAACAGTGTAAAGGATGGATAGCAGTTTTTATTGAAATGAATTACATTCTTTTAATTGGAATTATAGAGATTTACTTTGTTACCTCAGACCCAGGTTTGAGTCTAGTAATGTGCTGTCATGAATTTTAATACTGTGTATAGATGAGAGAATAAAGGAATAACCTTTTGGAAGCAAAGCTAATTTTAGTCCCATGAACTAACAAGCACTTAGAAAGAAAGTAACAAGTACTCAGGATAACATGATACAGAATCAATACTGTCAAAGATATTGCCATAGGACTCGTTAGATATTTGACTGCTTCAAATATTTTTTAAAATAAATGTACCAGGAATGAAATTCTATGACATATGCATATTCTTGTAATAGTTTCATTAAAAAAAAATGTAGCCTATATACTCTATGGTATTGTTTTTTGTTTTTCCCCCAAGTTTAAGTTATCTGCTTGGATGTTTCTATAAAAAAATCGGCCATAGTAAGTTATATATAACTTACTATATCCTCAGATGAGGATTTAAAAAGAAGAGAAAGACCTTGATATACCCAGTCCTTACTTGTATGTATAGAAGCAGGGCACATTTAGGTGAGAAAGTGACACTTGCATTTCAGGTTTGTGTGTCACCTTTTTAGGTTGTACGCAGGTCCTGAAGTTGATATCTGGAGCTGTGGTGTTATTCTGTATGCACTTCTTTGCGGCACCCTCCCGTTTGATGATGAGCATGTGCCTACGTTATTTAAGAAGATCCGAGGGGGTGTTTTTTACATCCCAGAATATCTCAATCGTTCTGTCGCCACTCTCCTGATGCATATGCTGCAGGTTGACCCCCTGAAACGAGCAACTATCAAAGATATAAGGTGAATATTTTTGTTACTATTACGTACATATTCTAATATTAATAATAGTATCACTAATTGAGTGTTGCCTTTATTCTGGGCTCTGTAACACTATACAAATTTTCATTCCCTTAATACGCAAATTCGATCATGTCACTCATGTTTAAATATTTCAGATTGTTTCCCAAACTTTTTAGTTTAGGTAGCCAAACATACAAGGTCCTTCATAGTGAGGCTCTGCTTCCGTCTTCTGAAGCCTCATTTCCTGCACTCAACTGCTGTAGCCCTGGACCGGTGCTTCAGCCACATTGAGCTTTCCTTGCTCCTCAGACATATTTTATGCCTTCCTGTCTTTGTTTACATGATTCCTTTCACCTCTGATGCCCTTTCTGCCTTTTTTTTGACCTGATACAGTTCAGCTCACAAATCACCTCCCTTATGATATCACTTCTGATTTCCCTAGGCAATATTAGTTGCTTCCATTACTGTGATTTCCCTGTTTTGCTTATGCTTTTATTCTTTCATTCTCATTTTATATGTAGCTATTTTCTAATGTGTCTTTCCTGCTTTTAAATTTTAAGTAAATAAGGGCAGAGAGAGTCTTCCTCATTTTTGTATATGCAGTGCTAGAAGGCCTAGGATACAGTATATGCTCAGAAAGTATGTGAATAAATTTCAAATAGAAAAACAAGGTGATGAAATAAAGAATGAAAGTTTTGCTAAGATTTTGAATCCAAAAATAGCTGCTAGTGGGTTTGCTGTGAAGGATTTCTTGTCATATGAGAAAACCTGGGAAGTGCTGTTGCTGGTGTTACTGTGAATGTGACTTTTATATAGTACACACAAGCCAGGCGATTCATTGCCTTCTACTTTGACTTATCATGCCATGTTTCTTAGAGGTTTTATTGTTCTTACCTAACATTTTATCAGGAATTTGCTTACAAACCCATTCTTTTGACATCTTTCCAGAATCCTTCTCCTTCTCTTCATAAGCCAGAATGACAGTTTTGAGACCTGGGACTCGGAATATTTAAATGATGGCTGGAAGCCAGGGCTGATTCCTGTTATAGTCCTGTATTGTTTGCATCCCCCAGCCTTTCCTCAATGTTCCAGGCCTCATGCATAAACATGTACAAATGTATATTAGCACCAGATTTAGGCATGGGAATGACTTTAGCAAGGGAAAAATCCTTTTATGTTCACAATTCTTGAGAATATAAGTATATAATTCATTTAATTGGCTTTTCTTCAGAAAGGAAATTAGATGTGCTGATACAAAGAGATACAAGTATCTCTTTGTATCAGCACATCTAGAAGAGTAAAATATTGATTTTGTTATTTTAAAACAGATGTTTTTATATGTACAGGCTTTAGAAGAAAAAGGTAAATGAAAGCCTACTAGGGTGTAGATGGTATAAAAGAGGCATTGATTTCTATATTTAACGTAATAACTTGAATGAGTAATTTTCATCATTTTTTTATTTATCTGAATTTAGTTTTTTAATGTTTCGAAATTTTTGATTCAGTAAAACACAGTTCAATGGGGAATTACTCAGTATTGAATAATTATTACATACTAGGTATTTTGCTGGATATTTGACATGTTTTGTTGCATTGACTCTTAATAGGTAGCTGTTGTTAATTTTATTTTACAGACCATGAAATGATTACCTGATTTAGACATATAATTTTTTTTTCTTTTAATTTTATTGTTGTTGTATTACATGCATCCCTTTTTTGCTCCCCTCTGTCCCCCTCCCCGCGACATATAATTTTTTAACCTTATTATTTCTTTTGAAAAAATCCTGTCAGTCATTTTCATTACTTAACATTTATTAGATGCTTATTGTTATGATAATAGCAAATAAGCACAGCAATGAATACATTTTTGTCTTTATACTTCATGTGCCATCATTCCTTTATTCTGCATTTTTGAACATTTACTCTGTTTTGGATCCTGGAGTACAGTTGAGTAAGACATGGTCCCTGTTTCGAGGAGCTCCACGTTTTGGGGGAAGGTTAAGAAAAAAATTAGCAGCTATAAAAAAGTATATGTGTTATTACAGAAAGATCTAGAAGCTGTAGAAGTTTCACTTTTTGTGTGTCCTCAGGGCCTGGCATACCATCGTTTTTCACTTAGGTTATTGCACTAGCATCACCACCACCACTATCATCATTACAACTTTTTATCTTTTCCATTTAATTTCTGTATCACAAGCAGAAAAATATTTACAGGATGCAAATTACATGCTCTTGTCCCTGTCTCTTTAAAATCCTTCAGTGATTTTCATTATTCATAGGTTCAAATCCCCAAACCTTTTTTATAGCCTGCAGCAATCAGAACTTTCTGATATTTTTGGCCACTCCAATGCATAACTCATTATTTTTTCATGATAGTGGTTTGAGTTCAGTTCCTTGAATTGGCAGACTCTTGTCTCAGAGTCTTCGTAAACATTTTTACTTTTGCTGGGAGTACCTGTACTTGTTCCTTGATTCTTTGCTTATGTGACTTCTAATCATTCTGGTATCTGCTTACATATTACTCAGAGTGTCTCCCCTAATCACTCATCTCCCATTCTGCTTTCCACTCAGAATCTATCACAGGATTTTCGTGTTTGTATGTTTGTAACTATATATTTATTTTTGTATTTGTTTAATTCTCATCCAGCTAGAATATAATCTCTAAGGGCATAGAATGCCCTTAGTAAATATTCATAAATGAGTTAATCAGTCAATAAAAGGTAGCCAGTCAAAATGTATATAGATCTGAATTGAAGCTTAGGGTGATCCCCTTCCCCTAGGTTGCAGTGTTTGCACAATCTTGAAGGAATATAGTACCTGTTAGGTGAAAGGGGGTGGGATGTCCTAGGGGGCAATAGTAACAGCATGTACAAGGCCCAGAGTGTGAGAAAATAAGACTTGGGAGACTGATTCTCAAACTTTTGGTTTGGTACCTCTTTACGCTCTTAAAGTTGAGGTCTCCAAACCATATTGGAAATTTAAAATGAGAAATTTAAAAATTGCTTAATTTACTTAAAAATAATAATAAGCCTGTACATGTTAACCCTAAATAACATCTTTCATGAAAAATAATCTTATTTCCCCAAACAAAAAATAAATGATGATGAGAATGGCATTATTTTACATTTTAATAACCCTATTAATGTTTCCCTTATATCTGTTTCTTCAGTCTGTTGCAGTATGTTGTATTAGTTGAAGTCTGTGAACTAAATCTGACCTTGTTCATATAAGGGGTTGTAAAAGAGAACATTTAAATAGCTTCCAGATAATTGTTGTATTTTTCTTAAATATAAAACCAAAGCTTAACATGTTAGTTGCATTATAAAATTAGAAAACATACTAATTATAGTATTATATTGAAACCTATTGGTGTATTTTGCATTTTGAGTGCATTTGTACCATGTTTAATTCTGCAACATCATGTGTTGGTCATTTAGAAAATACTGGGTTATTGAGTTATAGGGATCTTCCAAATGGTGACACATTTTATTGTACAATATTAAAAACCATATTCATTATTATCTCTGCAGAGTTATCAGAAAAGCTTAAAAATATTGGTCAGTTTTACAAATTATGGAGACGGATACAAATTACATAAAGTTCTAAAATTTTGCTTGAAAACTTGGATTTTAATACTGGCATCAGATACTTCCAGTTGTTTCCTGCACAGTGACAGACTCATTTTGTTTATTTTTGAGAAAATGTCAGCTTAGTACCCAAATGTGAATAACCATTGTTATTCATGTTAAGGGTTAACTTACCCAGGGTTGCATAACTAGTGAGTGACTTGTAGAGCAGACCTTTTTGATTGTGCTATGCTGTATTGCCCCATGTCTAAATTATTTGGGACTTGACAAAGCATGTTCTTCAATAGTGTATTGTGATATTTTTTTCTAGAGAGCATGAATGGTTTAAACAAGATTTGCCCAGTTACTTATTTCCTGAAGACCCCTCCTATGATGCTAATGTCATTGATGATGAGGCTGTGAAAGAAGTGTGTGAAAAATTTGAGTGTACAGAATCAGAAGTAATGAACAGTTTATATAGTGGTGACCCTCAAGACCAACTTGCAGTGGCTTACCATCTTATCATTGACAATCGGAGAATAATGAACCAAGCCAGTGAGTTCTACCTCGCTTCCAGTCCCCCCACTGGTTCTTTCATGGATGACAGTTCCCTGCACGTTCCCCCAGGCCTGAAACCTCATCCAGAACGCATGCCACCTCTCATAGCAGACAGCCCTAAAGCAAGGTGTCCACTGGATGCACTGAATACAACTAAGCCCAAATCTTTAGCTGTAAAGAAAGCCAAATGGCATCTTGGAATCCGAAGTCAGAGCAAACCATATGACATTATGGCTGAAGTTTACCGAGCTATGAAGCAGCTGGATTTTGAATGGAAGGTAGGAAATTCTATATTAAAATCCTTTGTAGAAGCCATTTAAAAAATGAATTTATTATTATTTCTGTTGTTATTATTTTGTATTATAAGCTGCTCTGAGCTGCTGAGTTGAGTACTGTGGTCAAAAAGTTGTTTTTGAGTTAGATATAAATGTAGTGGTCTTGATGCTTCTGGCTATAAATGCCATCCTTTGCAATCAAGTACCAGTGCCTTCAAAACAAAAAATAAATCTGTGCAAAGAAGAAGAATGTAGATGTTGGGGACCTACATATTTTTGAATTAAAATTTTTTTGCCAAAGAAGCAAAAAGCAATCAACTCAGAATCACCTGAGAAAACAGTCCGTCTGTTTCAACATTTGTTATAGCCATAACAAATCAAGCATCTTAAAGATGGTATGTTTTTACTTTTCCCTTTCTCTTTTAGGCAGTGTTTTTCTTTTTGTCAATAGCAGTAGGAGCAGCTGGTGGTCAGTACAATTATTCCATCAGGATATATTTATTCAGTCAACAAATACCTTTCTGTAAGTTGAGAAAACCTATCTTTTTTGGCTGGTGCTTGTAATTCTTAAGTATGGTATATTTTTCTTATTCTCAGCCTACATTCTAATGTAAAAAAAAAGTGCTCAAATTCATTTTAATTCTGTTTATTTCTCAGGGGGAATTACCTTTTTTCATTTTAGATATCCCTTGAGTTCTTGTTCTTGAGGACTTGTTTTAAAGGTAGAAGAAAAGTGTCCAAGCACTTCACATGTTTGAATAAATGAGTTATTTTCATTATACATGAAATGCATAAATAAAATATTTCCTTAAACCCATTTATTTTACTGATTTTTTAGAGAGAGAAGATGGGGGTACAGAAAGAAGTTTATGCATTCATTGGTTAATTCTTGTATATGCCCATGTGCCCTGATCAGAGATCAAATCTGCAACCTTGGAATATCAAAAGGATGCTCTTACCAAACTGAGCGAGGGCTATCTTAAACCAGTTTGAAACTCAGATTGCTCTTTCCTAAAGCAGTTATGATTTAGTTAAAAAGATGTTAATATCTTTAAAATTCCTTACTGAAAAACTATTGTAGCTAATTTGATAAATGTCTTTATAAACCCAGAATCTTGTTTAAGCTTCAGTTTTCTTATCTTCAAAAGGCAGACAATACCTTTTCAGTATTTTTTGTGATACTTAAATTTTGTCATAACTACCCATTACAGTGCTTAATGCAGACCTATATAACATGTTAGTTCCCCTTTATTTCTTCTGCTAATTATTCAAGTTGAGTTTGTGCATCCAAAATTATTATTGATGTTTTAGAGTGAAGCATATCTAGAATGAAGGATAGACTCTACATAATCTGAGTTCCCTTTAAGTTTCATTGCTGTACACAAACAGAATTATTAGTAAGGATTAAAAATACACCCTCACCAGTGTTGCTTGGTTGTAGTCTTGTCCTGTAACTGAAAGGTGTGGGGGTTTGATTCCTGGTCAGGGCACATGCCTAGGTTGCAAGTTTGATCCCTGGTCTGGGTGCAGATGAGAGGCAACAAATTGATGCTTTTCTCTGATACCGATATTTCTATCCTTCTTCCTTTCTTTCTAAAAGCAATGAAAAAATGTCCTCAGGTGAGGGTAAAAAAAAAAAAAAAGTGCTAAATTACTATGTAATACGGGATAGGAATTTCTTCTCTATTCCAACTCTGTCAGTAATTTGTTTTGATGTTCTTTGAAATAATAATAATAGGGAGATATTTTATAGTTTGTTATTTTTAACAGTTTTGCTTAACAAAGATTTCTCATTTTAGGTAGTGAATGCATACCATCTTCGTGTAAGGAGAAAAAATCCAGTGACTGGCAATTATGTGAAAATGAGCTTACAGCTTTACCTGGTTGACAATAGAAGCTATCTCTTGGACTTTAAAAGCATTGATGGTAAGGAAGCTATGCAGGCATGAACTCTGAGAAGATAAAACTTGCCACTAGTTGACAAGATGTTAAAATCATCTCAAAGGCATGGTGGGTAGATCTTTTACACTGGTTTTTAAGTGATCTAGATTTAGGCAAAATGTAAGTGAAATGAAAAGGATCAAATATCCATGGAGTATCTCTAATCCGGCATCTCTCCAAAAGAAGTATTTTCTTGCTGTAAAAATGTCCTTTGGTGCATTGGCTCTGGAGCAACAACAGGGAAGCAATTTTTACCTAAAATTAGTGGATGTTGTTAGCATGTCACATTTCCTTATTTGTATTTTATTGCTATTAGCATGAGAATATCTAACCTTCTTCATTAGCTTCTTTCATCCTGGCTGGCCAAAGTAACCAAATAGACCGTTCCTGGGCTTTAGGTAGGTTAGGTGCCCATGGCCATCCAGGAGCCAAAAGAGTCAGGGAAGGAGGTCCTGTCCGGGTATTTAGTGTGTGCCAAGTGTCAAACCTGGGTGAACAGAATGTGCTTATTTCATTCATAGGCCAAAATAGGATAAAAATAGGAGGTCAGGTGCTGAATGGAACAAGAACTGAGTTTGATACAAGGAAGTTGATTTAAACAGTTTTTAAATTCTTTTTATTTTTAATTTTTACCTGAGAATATGGTTATTGAATTTTAGAGAGGAAGGAAGGGAGAAGGGAAAGAAGGGTTGTGGGGGTGGAGGGTGGAAAGAGAGAGAAAGAGGGAAAGAAATCTAGACATAGATGTGAGAGAGAAACATCAATTGGTTGCCTCCCGTACACATCCTGACTGGAAATTGAACTTGCAACCTTGATATGTGCCCTGATCAGGAATTGAACCCACAGCCTTTTGGTGTGTGAGATGATTTCAAGTTTAATGCCAAATCTTATGTTGAGAAGGATTTAGGGTTTGACATTTTGACTGGCTGAAAGTGTTGTGATTAGTGATGTCTATTATGCTTGTGAGAGGAAAGAAGTATTGTCACCCTCCTTCTAAAACACTGAAACGTGACATTTACTATTACATCACCTTTTCTAGATGTACTGGATGTTGTGAATATAACGTTTTCATAGGAAGGGCTGGGGCAAATGTACTTTTATAATAAATTGCTCCTCTTTGGTCCCTTTCAGATGAGGTGGTGGAGCAGAGGTCTGGCTCCTCAACTCCTCAGCGTTCCTGTTCTGCTGCCGGCTTACACAGACCAAGATCAAGTTTTGATTCTGTAACTGCTGAGAGCCATTCACTCTCTGGCTCCCTCACTGGCTCCTTGACTGGAAGTACATTGTCTTCAGTCCCGCCTCGCTTGGGCAGCCACACCATGGATTTTTTTGAAATGTGTGCCAGTCTGATCACTACTTTAGCCCGTTGATGTTCTTTCCCTAGTTTCTATCTTATTGCACTGTGAAAATCACATATATTCTTTAAATTATTTTACTCTAAAATGCTGATTGACAGGCAAGAATATCGCCAGGGACACTCAATGCCATTGAATTACTGAAAACAGAAAAGTCTGACGTTTCATTTACTTGTAGAAATCTATAATTCTATTTTGTCTGTGATTAATTCCCATAGGCAGTATCTTTAATCGGTGAACATTGATGAGATTGTTAATTTAAATTGTGAGTTTGCTACAGATGATTAATACACCTTCACTGGCGAACCATCTCAATCAAAGGGGTGTTTTGGCAGCGTCTCCTTGCTTTACTCTTTGGTGCAGGGAAATCCAGTTTACAGATCCCTGAAATTTCAGCAGGCTTTAAGCTGTACTTATGCACCCAATTCTTTTGCACAAGAATATTAAAAAATAGCCATGAGTAAGATAGTTTTTAAATGGTGAAATCTTCCAAGCCTGCCCCCCAACTCTTAGAAGCAAGTTCTAGCATTTTTTGCCTCATGTTGAATAGAAGGGTTATGGTTCTGAAACAGGTAACCATGATTTTCTGGTTCCTTAAAAATAACTGCAATTGACTAGAGGTTTTATCTTGAGATTTACAAGAATAATATACTCATTCTAAGAGCCTTCAAGGTTCTACTCAGGATTGGAATATCTGGAATTGTGACAACTGTTGTCATCAACTTCTATCATTTTAAAACATGTCTTCAAAACTTTTTTTTCTCCCATTTTTTTATACGTTACCAAGAATTATAAAATTGACAGTTACACAAAACAAAGCAAAATATCAACAGTCGCTTAAAAGAAAACTGATCTTTTGTTGTGTGGTGGCAGGGTGTATGTGTGTGTGTGTATGCACGTGTGTGTGTATGCACGTGTGTATATGTGTGAGATGTTGCATCCCATATGTGAATTCTTCATCTGAAGTTTAAGTTTGTCATTGCAGATACCCTCTTCCTCACTTTCCCTGGTCACCACTTTCTTTGTTTCTTGTTTGATCCTTAGTTGCCATTTGGTTAACTTTTAAATCTCTGGTTCCTTTTCTTTGTTTTATAGCTTGGTTGCTAGCCATCCAATTTGAAAATACTGTTCTGGCCTTAAGGGCTTTTTTTGTAATCCCAAAGCTTGATAGGCTGTGACCTTCACTGTTGAACTTTTTAAGGCAGTGAAGCCTTAAACATTAAAAAGAAATTCTCTCTTGTATAAATATATGTGTTGTTTACATATATACATATACATATTCACACACCAATGATTTTGAAGGAAAACCAAACAGTTGTTTTTGTTTTGTGAAGGTTATGTTTTTCTGTAATCTTTAAAGAAAAACAACCTACATATTGCAGGGTAGATGATAGCTTATAAATTATATTTTGTTTTAGTAAACATATTTAATTTTTAAATTATATATAATTTTATCTAATTTGTATTTATTCATTTGTTTTCTTTAGCATGTTGTAATTACCAATCTCATTCACCTGATTTTCTGTAGAAAAGGTTAAGCTCTTGAAAACAAAAAGTGAATAAGCCTTGACAGGTTTTTCTTTGCCAAAAATAATGTTTTCTACCAGAAGCAAATGAGAATGAATGTTAGACCAAATCTCTCCTGTGTTTATGGAAGATAAGCTCATCTACCTTTAAACACTTCTGAGTCAGGAGTTTGAGTGTTACATCATGTTGTTTTGTAGAACTTTTAAATAATCTTGTCAAGTAACTTTTAAAGTCTGACTTCTTAATATCAAAATAAAAGGAATCCCTGCTGGGAAAGGGGGTGGGGTTGTAGTTAAGTTTTAAGTTTAAACCTTTGAAAGGTTGCCACCTAGTGGCCCTGAAGGGTGCTTTTTTTAGTGATTATTTTTATAGGGATAAGCTATAGTCCTATTGTGTTAGCCTGACATGCATTCTAGGTACTGCATCATTTTCTCCTCTTCAAATGTGTAAATATTTACCTCTTTTGGGAAGAATAAGGCCACCTCATCACATTTGCCTGGCTATGAGTGGGATGACCTTAGCAATAAGGAACTAGTCTGGTTCCTTATCCTCAGTGACAAAATTCCTAACAATTTTGAAGGTGGAGAAACAGCAGGATGGAATCAGTGGTATTTTAGCTTTGTTAGTCTTAATAAATCATATATTAGAAACATATTCATATCAGAATACTTTATACGGTGATTGTCATATTTTTTGAGAATTAAAAATTTATTCACTATTTTCTCCATATTCATGAACATCTACAGTTTGGTAGTTACTTGTTGAATTTCAGAACCAAGATTCACAGTTCTGGTTCTTGTATGGTTGAGTTTTTAAAGCACAGCTGTTCTGTGACTCTAGCATTGTTGGTGGAGAGAAGATTACAGGAGGCTTAAGTCTAGCCTAACAGGCTAGAATAGTGTCAAAGGAGGCTTTTTGTTGCTAATGAACAGAGGAACAGAATCCGTAATGAAGTCCCACATTTCAGTCTTAGAGACTGGTTCGTTGTGGGTGTGGAATATGGTAGGTAGATCTGGGATAGGAACAATTTTTTCTCGTTGAAATTCTAGAAGAGAGCTTCTGTTATTAGGTTACAGATAAACGTTAGCTGCATCATGATCAGGTTCTCCACGGGATTCTGGAACACATTTTCCAGATTGTGTCCTGTGAGTTGCTCTGCAGAAAATGATTCCATTTGAGCAAGTTTGGAAAACATCATAACAGGCTGCTGTCCCACTGGAGGATGACAGTGGATAGGAGCAATGAAGACTTTAATAAGTCCTCTGTGAAAATAAGACAACCATTTAACTTGAATTCTGCTTTGCCAGAATTAATTTAACTGTTTTTAACTTACTATCCATGGGAGAAAGCAGCTTTGGAAAATACTAGTTTAGGAAAATGGTCCCCAGTTGTACTTACGATAGTTAAGAATAAAGTTAAGATTTCCTTTCCCCTTATCAGTTGTTGTAGAGAATCCGGTTCAAAATCAGAATAATTTCATTTTGACCTGTGGTATAGTTATCTTGAGCTGCACTAATTAGAATTGTGTTTGTCTGCAGTTTGTTTCATAGCACCTTGATTTCTTCATCAAGAAAACACTGTTTGGGAGCAAATTTTTTTCATTTATTTTTTGTGCTGAATGGGTAACTGAAAAATCTTAAACAAAATTACTTGTAAGAAAGTACTACAAGACTAGTGACAAATACTTATGACTGGATAATGAGTCAATATAATTGATTCTTTCATAATGTGTCATCAGCAAAGATTTTCTAAATACTTCTAAGTAAGACACCATATTAGATTTAATTCCTATTCTTTAACGTAAGAAAAACATCTCAAATTGAATTGGAAGAAGGTAGGCAAATCTATTGCAAGTGGGGTTTTTGTTTCGATCAGCAAGTTTTTAAGAGATATTTTTGTAACTTCTAGTGTTTGCATTCCTTCATATTAGGCATCTATAAAGAGAATCCAGGAGACTAAATTAAACCAGAAATGATTATATTTCTGTGTTAGGGAATTGGCTGCATGTAGTACAGACATTCTGTTTTCTGCAAATAGGTTTTCAATGACAGTTACATAATTCTGGGCTTGATTTCTCTTATTCCCTAGTCAGTTTGTACTCAGAGAATACAACTAAATTTTTAGCATTAGATGAGATGTAAATGATAAAATAATTATAAACAATGGTTACAGGTGGTGGTGGTTTTTTCCCAACTGTTTGGATTTATGTGAAGCCCCTATTGTACAGCATACTGAGTTAATATGAGCACTGCACCTTTTGCTATAAAATACAAAAGCTTAGAACGTGTCTATTACAGACACTGCCTCTTTGTTCATTGGTTAATAATTAAATCCTATTAATGCTTGTGAAATCTCATTATCTAAATGCTAGACATGTTCACAGTTTTGTGTTCAAAGACCCTACATTTTCAATCTGGCATTTCTTTACCTGATCGTACTGTCACTCTGTGACTTTTTAAATAAGGAATATAGTTTATTTTAATAACAGTTCCCAGAGATCCTACTTTATTAGAAATTCTGGATGAGGGATATGTGCAATCTGTTGGGAAGTCACATCCTATGGTGGGGTTCATTTTCGTAACCGCCACTAAAAGACCCCTGAGGCACCTTTGAGCTTTAAAGTTCTGTCTTTTCTAATGCTTTGTGTTAGTGTCCACTTTTTATATATTTAGAGTTTTTATATTAGTGAGATTTGGTGAGGCATTTTGAAGGTATATACTTGAATTTTTTCCTAAATGCAACTGCCCTCTGGAATATAAATGGCAGAAATCATCCGGAAAACCAAACATGTTACAACATCATCTGTACTTGACATAAAACAAAACATGATTAATTTGAAGTGATGGAAGCATTCCTTACATTTTTTATAGTGAAATTTAGATCCAAAGACCCTCCACATCTATTAGTTAACACATCGCAGCACCCTTGTAAGGTAACCACTTTGCAGATGAGGAAGCAGGACCAGAACGCTCTTCATCAAGACGTCATGCTATGTTTGCAGCCATGATCCCTGCTTGCCATTCACCCCAGAGGGGCGAACGGCTGAGTCACTGAAGCATCTGAGTAGCGGAGTTGTAACAATGAACACAAGACTGCTTTCAAGTCTTAGAGTGACATCATGTAGTCTTAACTGAATGTTTCTCCTTTATTTGAACCCGCTGATTGTAGTACCTAGATGTAATTATCTAAAGTAGTTAGGATTTAGCATATTTTTTTTACAAGTAATTCTAAGTTACTGAGGGTGCTTAAATACACTGAAGAAACTTTTTAGGACATGCTTCTTTCTTTAATTTACATGCTTCTATAGTACAATCTTTAAAAAGTAAAACTAGCTCCAGCCCCTATCTTTATCATATTTTTTGACTATTATCTGATTAGGCTTATCTAAATTTCATATACAGATTGATAATTTTTAATTTTGTATGAATATTAGATGATAAAACACTATTTTCATAGAGTATATTTCTATTCATGAACTACCTAATTATTGTCCACTTGATAGAGATTCCCCTAACCTTATAAAACTTAGAAATGTAATTTTTGTTTGATGGGCTTTAAAAATTATATAAACCTCATGTAAACAAGTTGCTGGCATCCTTACCTTTCTCACATGTAATTATGATGTATTTGATGGTACTGAACAGAGGGAACAAGACCCACAGTCCAGACTGGATGGAGTTTTAATTAAACTTCTTCAGTCATAACCTGATAAGAATCAGGCTGGTTCTAGAAGTTATCAGACTGTGGGCCTGTGTTCATTTTTGTGCGCCAGTGTTAATGTTTACTGCCAGCCTTGCATAGCAATGCCAGTTTGCAGCAACAGCTGTGTCTGTGACTTTTGGTAACTATATCTAAAGCAGTTTAGATTTTATGGAGTTAGCTCATGATTATTGGGATAAGTAGGGTAGGTAAATTTTAGTTACATTTAAAGTGCAATTAAAGAAATTTTAGAATAGAGCACTCTTTACAAGGAAAAAGAAATGTATTTGTAGAATATCCTAGCACAAAAACACTTTATTGAGCATTTGTAGAATTTTGACAAAGTTTCATACAGTGTTTTTGTTGGTTTATTCAAGGTTTGCTACTTTGCATTGATTTAAATTTTCAAAGAAAAATAGGGATGTTTTAGCCAAGGAGAGTTGCATAGTTAATTTTTGCTGCTATTTTATGCATGTACTTTTCACAGCTAATAGTCCCTTTTAAGTTTTGTTATGAAGAAAGACCATTTTTCTAGACTGATAAAACATGTTTCTAAAATGAAAAAAAAAAAAAAAGACATCCACTGATCTAAAAAAATACCTTTATTGTGCCTTCTGTTTTAAATTATAGGAACAGTAATAATTAAGTTCTAAACTTGTTCAAACTGTCTTTTCTTCTGTTTTAATTCCTCTCCCTTTTCCTTATATATGCCTTCTGTGACCGATGACAGTGTTTGCTTTGTGTCTGTTTTCAGGTTCCTTTGGCCAGACCTCACCCTGTCACCATCAGAAGTTGGTCACTAGATCCATTTTTCTATTTCTCTTGTGTTGCTTTACTTTTTAAGTCCCCTTAGTAAAAGTCTGGCTGCCTTCCCATGTTTTTAAAATGAATGCAACAAATAGGAATCTTTACATTTCAACACTTTAAAAAGGCTTGTAAAGGAAAGAAGTATTTGCAAAGAACATAATCTAGTTTGAAATCCGAGTCTCAGTTTGGCTGCTGTGTCAGCAGCAGGTCACATAACCTCATTGAGTTTTCTCATCTACAAAATGAGGATAATAACCTACCTCACAGATGTGCGTGAGAAACTTTTTGAAGGCCCATGTTTAAAGACAGGGTTTGTCATACTCATATTTAATGTAAATCCTCCCTTTTAAAACTAGATATCTTTGATACTGATAGGATGAGTGTCTTGATTTTAGGTAAGTCTTGTGTAGTAAGAATGCCGTAATAAAAATGTTTGACCACAGTTTCACAAATTAGAGTATTCTTATTTTAAGTGATTTTAAAATATCTTGAAAACATTGAAAATTCAGTTATCAAATTTGTTTTTTGTTGCAACAACTACTCAGAACTTCTTAAAAATGTTGGCTGAAGCCGCTTTAATGTACCAAAATACAGCTTTCTCTCAAGACTGTTCACAGATCTATTGTTGTACAATGTATTGAGTGTATAATGTGAAATGGTTATAGAACTGTAAATTCTAAGCATAGTAAACTTACTATTGTTTTAGAAAGAATGCTTGTATTCTTTATTATGTATTCTTCAATATCATACAGTGAATTTTGACTGCACAAATAAACTTAAGGTTGCCAGCCATTAGGTTATGTCCATGATAATCATAAAATTATGTAAGACTGGATATTAAGTATTCAGTTTTCTAACCAAGAACATCCTGCATTTTTCTTAGCCCATCATTGAAAAAGAATTCCGTAGGCTATACATTAAAACATTGAAGCACTTGATTATATATTTGTTTGTTTATTTTTAGCTGTTGAGATTGTAATCACTTTCTATAATTTGTTTCAGGAAGAAAAAACACAAAAACAAAAAGTAGACTCCCATTGCTTTCGTAGTTTAATAACCATAGATTGAAATTTCAGTTTTGTTTGTTAGGGTTTTCTTCGTGTGTATGTGTTTAATCAGTGGGAAGGCTGTGTCTCTCAGTAACCTGTTATGTGGTAATTTTCTTGATTACACAGCATTTCATCATTACAGGATCACCCTAGTTAATATCTGCACTGCATGAACTCACAGGTTACGAACACAAAAGAGAAAAGCAGCATATCTGGTTGCTTATAAACCTGATTGCTTATAAGCCTTTTTTTTTACAAAATCAAATTAAACTCTGGTTAATTTAAAGCTGTTTTTGTTTCTGTTCAATTATTAAGCTTATATTCCGCATGTCAGTTAGCAGCTGTTGTGGAAAAAGATTGCCCATGACTCCTTGGATTTTTCCTAACATTGTCTTTGTTGTACATTGTGGTTTCTAACTGGAGCCATTTGTAGTCATTTTCTATTGCTGCCATAACAAATGTCTACTAACTTAGTGACAGCACTTTTTGTTTTAAAGGTTTTTTTTTATTATTTTCAAAGAGAGGCAGAGAGGGAGAGAAACATCATTGTATGGTTGCCTTTCACCTGCACATTTTTAAAAATTATTGAGGTAACGTTGGTTAGTAACGTTACTTTCAGATATATGTTATAATTCGCTATCACTACATACTAAATATAGTGTGCTCATCACCAAACGTCACCATATGTTTGACACTTTTGACCCATTTTGCCCTCACCCCACTCCACATTCCCCAGGTCACCACCAATTTGTTGAGTGTATCTTTGAGTTTGTTTGTTTTGTTGGTTTATCTTTTGTCTAACATATTTTTATATTTTATATGATTGAAATGATAGTTTCTGTCATTTTCTCTCTAATTTCATTTAGCATAAGGATCCATCCATACTGTTGCAAATGGCAATTATTTTCTTTGTTGTATGGCCGAGTAGTGTGTGTGTGTGTGTGTGTGTGTGTGTGTATTCATCCATTGATGAACACTTAGGGTGTTTGCATGTCTTGGTTATTGTAAATAATTACTGCAATGAAAATAGGCCTACGTATATCTTTTTTAATTGGTGTTTTCATATTCTTTGGCTAAATACCCAGAAGAAAAATGGTTGGGTTATATGGTAGTTTTATTCTTAATTGTTTTGAGGAATCTCAGTGTTGTGTTTACAGTGGTTGCACTGTCTGCATTCCTATCAACAGTATAGAAGGGTTCCCTTTTCTCCACATCCTCTCCCAACAGTTGTTTTTTTGTCCTTTTGATAGTAGCCATTCTAACAGGTGTGAAGTGATTTCTCATTTTGGTTTTGATCTGCATTTCCCTAAAAATTAGTGATGTTGAACATCTTCTCATGTGCCTGTTGGTCATTTTTATGTCTTCCTTGGAAAAACATCAATTGAGATTCTCTGCTCATTTTTAAATTGGCTTGTTTCTTTTTTGCTTTTGTTGTTGTATGGGTTCTTTATATGTTTTGGATATTAACCCCATGTTGGAAATATCATTTGCAAATAGTGGTTGTCTTTTTGTTTTGTTGAAGGTTTCCTTTGCTGTGCAGAAGGTTTTCAGTTTGATGTAGACCTGTTTGTTTATTGTTTTTGTTCCTCTTGCCTTGGGAATCAAATTCACAAAAACATCTCGAAGACCTAATGTCCAGAGCTTACTGCCCATGTTTTATTTTAGGTATTTTATTGTTTCAGGTCTTACATTCAAGTATCTAAATGCATTTTGAGTTCATTTTTGTGTCTGGTATAAGATAGGGTCTAGTTTCATTTTTTTGCATGTGACTATCCAGTTTTCCCAAAACATTTATTGAAGAGTCTTTTCTATTACTATCATATATTTTTAGTTACTTTATTATAAATTATTCATGTATGTGTGGGTTTATATTAGGGCTCTCAATTCTTCCATTGGTTTGTGTATCTTCTTTTGGTCTAACACCATACTGTTTTGATCATTATAGCTTTGTAGTATAGTTTGAAATTGGGGCATGTGATATCTCTCACTTTATTCATTTTTTGCAGGATTGCTTTGGCTAGTTGCGTTCTCTTGTGTTTCTATACAAATTTAAGAATTTTTTTATTTTTTGAAAAATGCCAATGGAAGTTCAAGAGGACTGTAGTAAATCTGTAGATTGCTTTAGGTAAAATAGTTCAACAGTACTAATTCTTTTAACCCATGAACACCAGAATATCTTTTCATCTCTTTGTGTCTTCAATTTTTTTCAATGATGTCTTATAATTTTCAGTGCATGAGGTCTTTCACCTCCTGTGTTGTTTATTTCTGGTATTTTATTCTTTTTGTTGTGATTATAAATGGGATTGCTTTATTCATTTCCTTTTTGTTAGTTCATGTTAGTATATAGAAATGCAGCAGATCTGATGTAAGTATGGTTACACCTGCTTTCTTCTAGATAGGATTTGCTTGAGGTATCATCTTCTACCCCATCACTTTGAGTCTGCATGTCTTTAGAGTTGAGACAGATCTCCTCTCAGAAGGCTCATATAGTTACATTTTGTTTTCTTATTCAGTCATCCATTCTGTGCCCCTTGATTGGTGAGTTCATCCCATTTACATTCAGGGTGATTATTGATATATTTGGACTTACTGCTATCATTTTATCTTTTGATTTCTGATTATTCTGTATCTCCATTGTTTCTTTGCCCTTATGTATCTGTGTGCTATTTTAATTTGGTGGTTTTCTCTGATGCCTTTCTCTGCTTCCTCATTTTTAATGTTTTATTTCTGAACTTCAGGTTTTTGTTTTGTGTTTATCATGAGGCTTGTATAAAATGTCTCACAGATAAAATAGTTTAAAAAAAACATTCAGATAGCATCGTATCTTCAATGGCCTAAGCAAGTTTCATTCTTTTCCACTTCATTTCTGTGTTGGTTTTATTTATTATTTCCAGAGAGAGGGGAAGGGAGAGAGGCAGAGAGGGAGAGAAACATCCATGTGTGGTTGCCTTTCACCTGCCTTCAAGCTCCAGACCTGGCTGGAGACCTGGTTTGCAACCTGGTTATGTGCCTTGGTGGGAAATCAAACCAGCAACCTTTGGGTTCACAGGCCGGTGCTCTATCCACTGAGCCACCAGCCAGGGCCATTTCTATGTTTTTGTTGTCACAAATTATCCCTTAATATATTTGTGTTTGTTATCAAATTGAAAGTAGCTAAAATTTTTTTTATAGTTCAATGTATTTTAATAGCAAACATGCAGGAACAGCACAGAAGATACAACATTAAAATCATGTACTTGCATGTACGACAACTCAATATAGTGAATGGATGGAATCTACTATATAATAAAAATGAAGTAGCTAAAGTTTCTAATGCTTCTTTTCCTTTTGTTATATTTAAGTGTTTAACATCCTATATTGAAATAAAGTTACAATTTACTGGTTCTGTTAGATACCTTACTCAAAATTTTGAGTATTTTTCTTTTTCTTTTAAGTTAAAGAGCTCATTTCAACATTTATTGTAACGTGGTTCTTGTGGTAAATTCCCTCTGCTTTTGTTTGTCTGGGAAGTCTTAATTTCCCTTTTATATGTGAAGGATCATTGTTAGAGAGTGTTCCCAGCTGGTGGTTTTCCCCCTCTTCCTGCTCTCCTTCCTGGCCTATAGGGTTTCTGATGAGAGATCTGATCTTAATATGAAGGGGTTTCTTTTGTAGGTTACTGCCTCTTCCACCCAACAAAGGCAGTCATGAAAATCTTTTATCATTAACTTTTGAGTTTTAATATAATGTGTCTTGGAGAAGGTCTCTTTGCATTGAGATAATTAAGTGTTAGTTTCTTGTACTGGTATGTCCTGTGCCCTTCTCCCTCTCTTCTGCCTTGGGATGCCCATATTGTGCTTCCTGATGATAGAGTGAGAGTGTTCTCATAGAGTGCTTTCATTTTTAAAAGTCTTAGTTTTCTTATCAGCCTGAATCATTTCTAGATTTCTATCTTTGAGGTCACTAATTCTCTCTTCCTTATGATTTGTCTGCTCTAGTTCCAATTCTTTCTAATGCAGTCTTTATCTGATTTATTGAGTTCCTCAGCTCCAGAATTTGTTTGGTTCTTTTTATGGGTTTCAGTTTCTTTGGTAAAGTACTCTTGTTCATTAATTTTATTCTTTTTAAACTTTATTTTTATTGTTGATGCTATTACAGAGATTCCCATTACTTGCCTCCCACCCTATACCCTTGGCCACCTCCACCCAGCCCCGGAGCCCTTTTCCCTCTGGCCATCAGCACACTCTTGTCTCTGTCTGTGTCATGCCTGTATGTTCTTTGGCTAATTCCTTCACCTTCTTTCATCCAGTTGCCCCGTCCCCCACTCCACTCTCACAGTTGTCTGTTCCATGAATCCATGCCTCTGTTCCTGTTTTGTTTGTCAGTTTATTTTGCTCATTAGGTTCCACATATAAGTGAGACTATATGCTACTTGCCTTTCTCTAACTGGCTTATTTTACTTAACATAATGCTCTCCAGGTCCATCCGTGCTGTTGCAAATGGTAAGGTTTCCTTCTTTTTTACAGCTATGTAGTAGTTTGTTGTGTAAGTGTACCACAGCTTTTTTTTTATCCACTCATCTAGTGATGGGCATTTGGGCTATTTTCAGATCTTGGCTATTGTAAATAATGCTGCAGTGAACATAGGGGTGCGTATATTCTTTTGAATTAGTATTTTCGGATTCTTAGGAGATATTCCCAGATGTGGAATTGCTGAGTCCCCATTTTCTTCTATGTTGTCGAGTTTCTTTATGATAGCTGTTTTGAATTCTTTATCATTTAGATCATAGTCTTCCATGACTTTGAATTTTCTTTTTGTGATACAATGTTACTTTGGTGGTTCATGGTGTTTGATGTGTTGTTCCTCTTTTGGAGCATTTAAAGTGGTGAACACTATTCGTGTTTAGTTACTACTTTGATTGTAACGGTTCAGCAGGTTGATAATTAGAGGTCTTTTGTTTTCCAATAGAAGATGCTGTAACACAGGCTTCAGCTTTCTCTTACTGGCCCACCACTTATGTCTTCTTAACCTCTGGTACCCTGTGCTCTTGGTGTCTGTGGTGGTGGGCAGGAAGGCATCACTGTTTTGTGGAAGTCACTGCTTGGGTGGTCAAGGGGGTGGGTGCCCCGTGCTATGTCTGGGTTGCCTGGGTTTTGGGTCACCACCGCCATGGCATGGGGAGGTGGCAGGCATGGGGGTGGCCAGGTTTGCAAGCCTGCTACCAGTTTTCCTGTGACAGTTGGTGCTGTGGCTAGGAGGCTGAAGACCTGTCTGCACTGCTGCGGGCTCTGGTGGTACAAACACCAACCACACTCCATGGGAGGGAGCCAGGTTCTTGGGTGCTGGTGCTGATGCTGGCCCTTTACCTCCTGCCAGGCTGTGGTGTAGGGGCCACACCCCAACTCTTCCTCCACTGCGGCATTGGCTGGGGATGCAGGCTGCACCCTGGCATCTAGAGAGCCCCCCACTTCTGCTCCACTATGCATGTCAGTACACCCACTTTCAGATGTACTGATGTGTGGCTCTTTCAGGTGTCCCAGGGTAACTGTTGGGATATAAATATCATACTAGTTGTAGATTTAAGGGAATACACAGAGGGGGTTGTTTCACTCTGCCATGATACTGATTTCACTCCCAAAACACAAACTTATCTTACAGTGCTGTAACTCAGCAAGTCAGTAGGCTTAGCTGGTGTTTCTGCTTCAGCCACACAAGGCTGCAGCTGAAAGTGTTACGGCTTGGGCCTGGGGGAGAGTCATCCAAGGCTCATTCAGGTTGTTGGCAGAATTTCATGCTGCTGTGGACTGAGGTCTGTGACCTTTCTAGCTCTTAGCTAGGGCTCATTTTAGCTTCTATAGGCCATTACCTTTCTCTGGACCATGTCTCCCTTCATCTTCAAAGCCATCAACAGGAGGCTTATGGTTCCCATGTCTTCTGCCTCTTCCTCTACATAGCTGACTGGCAGACTCTTCTGACTTTAAGGGCCTATGCAATTTAAATAGGCCTCACCAGGGTAATCTCCCTATTTTAAGGTCAAATGGTTAGCAACCTTAAACTTACAGTCACACAACACATTTACAGGTGTAGTGCCAGGGTGTGAAGATCATGGAGGCCAAAGTTCTACTGACCACAGCCACAGAACAGGAAGGGGAAGGCCTAGAAGATCTCAGGTAGTGACAGAATTTCATACTAATGGCTGCTGAAAATAAAGAACTAGCAATGGAGATGTGATCCCACGTACTACTGGCCATGGTAACTGCAGATTCGTACCTCTGAAAGCAACTCTTTAAAAAACATTGTACTTTCAGTTCCCATTAATAACACATCAAAGATACAGAAGTAAACATTTTAATTTGCTTTTCCTAACAGGAGAAATTTTGTATTTAGTAGTGAACATGTTTTTCCTTTATTCCCTAAATTCCATCGGTAGGGATGCTCATGTTAGGAAATTCGAAAAGGACAAAGTTTGATGAAGCTGAAAAAAAAATCATCCTAACCCTGTTACCCAGAAATGATGACTTCTTAGGAATTTGTCATTATAGTATATGCGTTTTCTTTTTTCCTTTTTGTTTTTAAATTTAATTTTATTTTTATTGTTTTTAGAGAGAGGGGAAGGGAGAGAGGCAGAGAGGGAGAGAGACATAATGTATGGTTGCCTTTCACCTGCCTCTAGCTACAGACCTGGCTGGAGACCTGGTTTGCAACCTGGTTATGTGCCCTGGCTGGGAATTGAACCAGCGACCTTTGGGTTCACAGGCTGGTGCCTTATCCACTGTGCCACCAGCCAGGGCCTCTTTTTTCCTCTTTTATTCTTCCCCTAGAATCTATGTTTTAAAAGTTCTGAAGCTGTGGGGAGAGGGCCTGGGCAGCAGAAGCTCTGTCATCTTGGGAGACCAAGTGTTTCACAGAAGCTCCCAGGGGAAGGGGCGGTGGTGGTGGCGCATGTTGTCAACAGGCTGCCGGTGACTTGGCTGGTAAGTGACTGTGTGCAGACCAGTGTTAGCCTCTGCTAGGGTCAGGTACCTTCATATGGTTTTGTCTGCTGGTGTTTCCTTCAATGGTATGTCTGTGTAAAATTCAAAGTGAAACAGAGACTCTGATTCCCTTGACACTTTATGCTAGATTACGGCTTCTAGGAGACAAACGACATCACTGAGGGCTTAGCTGTTTGTTTATATACATTAGATGATTGTGCAGAGTGATAGTGTGACAGAGTTGGTTCCAATGGGGTGATTTAAAAAATGGAAGAAATGTGGGTGATGGTGCAATAGAAACAATCACTTTGTGGGTGATGGTGCAATAGAAACAATCACTTTGAGTATGAATAGAAGCAATTTTTGCCAAAAGTATAGTCTGTACCAACAAATAGTAACCAGGTACTAATTTACATTGAGTCAGATGGTTTATACTTTAAAGACATAGAAAAGTGTTTAGTTTTAAAATAGTGTTCAATGTATCTATGTAAAATTATGACATCCCAACCACTTTTTTCAAGTCTTAAGATTTGAATTTCAAAACCTATTTTTGTTTTTAACATCTTCCAACTTCAGAATAGGCCAGGTACTGAAATAGCAACACTTATACAGAATTCTGTATGAAAGATTTTAGGACACTTTCATTTATATTATTACATTCCAGCCTGACTGCAACCTGTGAAGTGACAAGGTGTTACTGGCCCTGTTTTACTGATAAGAAAATGGAGAGCAGAGCTGAGTCATGGAATTAAAACAAAAGGTCATGTAATGAGATGGAAAGTGTATGGGACAGACCCATCTTAATTGGAATATAGTCCCATTACCCCTGTAGGATTTTAGATATTCCATGTTTTGGTCAGGTGGCCAGAGTAATATGTGGTTTATAATTCTCTATGTATTCCAGGATTATTCCATGAAAGGGCTCTGCTCTCTGCTCCCCTCCTTGCCCTGAGGCCATTCTCATCCTGCTCTTCTGCAGGCCACGCTGTGGAAGGGGCTGCGGTTGCTGAAGGCCCTGCCTTTCACTAAGTAGGTAAATTGAATTCGAGGGATCCAAACAGAAATTTAGTCCCAATTTTGGTGCCCTCCTTAGTTTCAGCTCCCAAAACTGAAATCTTGGAGCCATTTCCTAATTCTTTCTCTCACCTCTAACTAGTCACCAAAACCTTCTGTTTCCTTATCTTTGTGAAGATAGAGCTCCTGTCCTACATATTTTTATTGCTGCTATCTCCTGGTCAAATGCTCTTTTGCCTACAATATTGCAAAAACAACTAGTCTCTCCTCTCTCTAATTTACCACTCCTATTGCTGTGATTTTTTTCTCTTCTCTCTAGGCATCTGGTATCACCTTCCTGAATAAGACCTTTGATAAGAACTCAGCCACACTCTAGCCCCGACTCAGCCTGTCCCACCCAGCTCTTCCCCTTTCCCACTAGACACAGGTCACTGCATTTCCCTTCAAGTTCTTCCCAGTCACCAGACAGCATGGACTTTCTACCTCTGTGCCTGGTCTAGCAAATATGCTTGTGATCAAAGACCAAGCTTCAGTGCCGCCTTTTCTGTAAAACCTTTCTTAATCTTCTAGGCATTTCATTCCTATCCGTTTCCCTCTCTAAACTATAAAAGGTTTGATTCTTGTCTTCTAGAATAAGCTTGGCCTTTTTTTTTTTTTTTTTTAATTGGCAAATACCATTTGGGACTTGAAAGATAAAGAAACTAGAAGCATGAGAAATAATCTCAGACTATAAAGGATAAGACCATGGAGTAGAGTTACACCCTTGAAGGCCAGAATCACCCTGCTTAGCAGGCAGTGTGCATCATTAAAAAGATGGAATGTTGTTAATAGCTCAGATGAATTACTCTCACATAAGTAAAAAAGTATATGAATTCTGTTATTTGAGTTATTGTAATAGTAATTATAAATAGTATTATTTATTTGGGGCAAATTTTAAACCAATACAGCATAATTTAAATGATGTTGGTGAATTTATGAATAAGTTACATTTCAGTATACCGTTTCCAAAAGAAACCAATTTTGAGTAGCATTTTGAGTCTGATTTTGGTTTTATAACAAAGCAGAACACTTATCCCATGACTTTTTAAAGACTGAGCAGTAATTACTTCAAGATTATACTTTGAATATTTAAAATACCTTAGCTAACCTTTTTTTTTTTTTCAGAATTAAATTCCACCCAGTTTAAATGGGCCGCATCTTTTAGAAATTATAAACACTTGTGTGCTAATATTAGAAGCGTGCTAACCATCTGTACAGCTGACTAGGTGGTGTCATAAGGCATGATTTCTTACTTGGGATGTGGCTCATTGAGCAGGTACTCAAAGGTTGGCACACGCTGCTTCTCATGCTGAGCCAGCAGTGAGGCAGATACTAAAATAGACATGGAAAGATAACCCTGTAGGAGTAAAACCAACTAAACATGGAGGATTTGTTCTCTCTCTTAAGATCCTAATGAAAATTTCTACCATCTCATTTGGACATGAAAACTGAAACTAATGTGAGCAGGACTAACACCTCAGAACCGGTTCTCACTTGTGCATCCGTATGTTTGATGTTGATGTTCCTATGGTGACCAACCTTGATGCCTGAGAAGAAAATAAAGAACGTATTTTGAAATATAAACCAGTGGATTAGTGAGCAGGAGATTTCTGGGGAAGTTCTCACCTAGCTTAATGTTTTTATGGTCCCTTAAAATGTTTATAAATAAGCTCTGTAGAGAAGTTTGGTGACATACTCAGGAGACATGAGCAAAGTCTCTTCCAAAGTGACCCTCGTAGACTACGACACTACATACCTAATTTTTACATTTTTTCCTGAATGTAAATAAATTCAGTAGTGGTTCCTTGAAACTAATGTACACAACACGATGTCAAATATTTAGAATTCATGATTTGAAGTATAAAATCGTGCCACTTACTTGAAATTTAGATGTTCAATTAGTACATATCCATCTATAGAAACAAAGATCACTGAAAGTTAGAGAAAGCTTTAAGATATTTTTAAAGCAGTGAAATTTTATAGGCCATAAGTCAGTAACTTACATTCGCCTTTAGAATTGCGACATATCACTAGATTTTCTTCAGTGATATCGATGACTTCCAGTTCTTCTCCAGGTGTTATTGTCAAATCAGATATTCCATTTCTTGAATTACGAGAACAAGCCACTGCTGTGTTGATGACAGTGATTTGTTTGTCATACTGAAATAAATTAATAATCAGATATGATTGCATGGTTTTTACCTTCTCATTATAATAAATGACGATAGTAACCTGAAACTCAAGATGTTAGATATTAAATAATAACTAAGGGAATAGAAAATAATAGCAAGATATTCAGTGAAGGGATTAAAGGAATAATGGTTAAATGCCATTTTTCAATCCATTATCTAATTGTACCAGAATGAATTCTGGTGTATCAGAGTCTCTAACATGGGTTTACATTGACTCTGGATAGTATGCTAATTGTTGCAGTTAATAAAACAGTTACCACCAAACCCAGGGAAAGAGAAATTTTACTAAGTGGGGACAGAGAGAAAATGCTCCTAAAGTATCTAGGTGGGACTCTCCACTTTTTTCTCTGTGTGGGCTTAAATATTCTTGTATTTAGCTATAGCACATATTTAAAGCAGTAGGAATGCATGTGGGGGAAATTTCCACTCTTTTTGTGGTCAAAGTCAGACATTTGGGGGAAAAAACAAAACTGATGAGCAATTTAATATCTGACTTCGGAAATTCCCCCCCCCCCCTTTTTTTTTTTTTTTGATATTTTAAAGTAGCTGGTCTATGCATTCACTGGTACATCACTGTCTAATGTATTGAAATATCTTGACTGAAAAAAAATAGCTCCAGAATATATAGTTTATACTTACAGATGCCTACTTCACCAAATTTGAGTGGCCAGACATGTCCCTTTGCTCAGGACACTCATTATTTACAAATCTGTATTAGTTGTGGTTAGGTGTGCCTCCTTCCACTTTCAGAAGTCTCCTGAATTTGGATGATGAATTATAAGATCACCCTGTACCAAATGGGATCTGATACATGAGGTAGATGCTTCCTAACTGATTTCTTACCCTTTCTAGGCCATTGTTCAATGTGATGACACAGTGATTTTTAGAACGCAAGTCAGATTAGGTCACTAGAAGTGATAAGGAAGAATGATGGACTCTTTCACAAAAGAGCTGGAATTCCTGTCCCACTCTAGACAGTCCAATGACAGTGGGGAGAAAAGCAGTAGGTGGAAAGAATGCCAGGGTCTTTTCAACAAGAAAACAACACTTGTTTTTCAGCTAGTCACATAATATCACAGTTTGCAATAGGTAATTCTATACCACGATTTAGTAGTATGGAATCATCTACTGCAAACATGCATGTCTATCAGAGCTGTATGTGCCATGTGAAGAAGCATAAACTTGATCTGTTAGAAATGGGGATCTTTCGAAAGATTTAGGCAGAGAAGTACGAGCAGGCACACCCTATCCCTTTCAATCCAGTGTCTGGCACATGGCAGGTGTTCAGTATGTCTCTTAAATTAATAAATTCTTTGACAGTTATAAACTCAGAAGGGAGGATCTTCTGATTTAGTTGGAATTATGGAAAAATGCTCCATGGACTCTCAATGACAGAAGAAGAAGTCAAGGAGCTTCAGATTCATTCATTTATTGTCCACTTACCTGTGTAGTGATCCATTCATGCACTGAACACTGTGGCCAGTTTTATGTTGGGAGCTGGGGAGCAAATCTGAGGGAGACAGTACCTTTCTTTCACAAAGGACTCAGAAGTTTTAGCTCCAAATGTGCATGTGCACACATAGGTTGTGACACATTGTTCAATGCACTAATGGATATGTGTAGAATATATATTTTTAAAGTGTGTTGAGGGAGAAACTTTGCCTGGAGGAGTTAGGGAAAAGAGGGGTGACATTTGAACTGAGTAACTTAGGAATTTTTCTAGGCAGAGGAAATTGCATATACAAAGGCATGGTAATACAGAAATGAATCAGGAAAAAATAACAACCATGCGTTAGTCCCAGAGGGGCAGAGGGGTAACACACAGAATCTTTAAAAACAGAAGTTTCTAGCTTTTAGTAGTATTGATTTTTACCTTCAGAGGTGAACATACCTGAAATCTTTCTCTGAAAAGTTTTTCTTTTTCCATTCTGTCCTTTTCTAAGTTTTGCTTCTCGGTTCTCAAGACATTTCTAGATGAAAGACTGGCAAGAAAGATGCAGGTTGGGATAAATGTACTATAATAAAATAAGTTTCCAAATCTTAGTCATCCTATTTCAGGATAAATTTAGGTAAATTTTCTTTGTGTGTGTAGTTACACACCCACATACTTTCCACTAGAGCAGATAGTCTAAATCACTGAACAGAGTGATACCAGTCCTTTTCCCCCAAATAATTTTTTTGACAGCATGATAACTTGGACTAAATCTAATTGGTTGAACAATTTAAGTTAAATAAGAAATTTCTCTGAATCAGATTCAGATTTACAAGTAGAGCTAACTTAAGAGAGGAAAAACTTAAAGTTATAAATTGTCCCACTCACCCTCTGATTACTTAATGGAAACCAGTAAGAGTGAGCAAATGGCTTACATTTTGTGGTTTTCCCAGTTTTCAAACCTAACGGAATCAAAAACCTCTGTGCATTAATCAAAGAACTTGCCAGTTTGCTGAGTGATTATGGAAAACATAGAATTAAGAAAATAAAGTGCAAGATGCGACAAAACACATGCAGAAAATTCAGGACATAAAGCTGGATAACCATAGCAGAGGCTGATTATGGTTTTCCTTCTTCCTTTTCCTTCCTCCTCCTCTTCACGTGGGTGTTGGTGCTCCATTGCAGTAGTTTTATGTATTGATAGAGGGAAACAGGTCAAACAAGTCTGGTCAGTTTTATGTGAAAGTATCACCTATATCTGTTTTGTTCTATCCAGGATTACAGTTGCTGCCATATTTTAGGCTATGGCCACTGCTCACCTGAAAGCCTGCCTACCTGCCTCCAGTCTCCTAAAATGTAATTGGCCATGTCACTCTTTCGCTTAAAACCTTTTAATCGCTTTCTACTGCCTACAAAAGAAAGTCATATATTCCCATGGTGGGAACATCTTACAAGGAGGGCTATATCATAACCATGACTTTATACAGGTCCTACCCCTCCTCAGATTCTCTGAAAACTTACCATCTTTGATTAAAAAAGGAATAATGGAAAGATTGTGCTAATCAAAGCATCTCTGATTAGCAGAATAAATGATGATAGAAACGAAGGAATCAAGAGCACATGAAAACTGAGACATCTACAGGAGTAATGATAGCCTCAATCTACTGCATTGTAAAATTTAACACATTTTCAAACTCATTCAGTTGAGAATAAAAGTAAACTATTATCTTGGTTTGTTCTAAGAATTAAAAAAAGCACTAGGAAATTGTTGCCTATAAAGATTTATGTGTAGACATTAAAATACTAGAAAGTTATTCAGGGGGTGGAGGGTGGGCAGTAAGATTTCTGTTATTTCCTGAATTGGAGTTCTGTTTTGTTAGGCTATGCCAATGTATGAAGTTTAAGGCGGGAAGTGCTTTCTTGTCTGTGAATACATCTTTCCACCGTGGAAAAAATAAATGACATCAAGTCTAAACCTAAAGAAACTAAACTTAAAGGAAGGGTCATGGTCTGCCATCCTTTGCATTTAAATTTGGTATATACTAGTGTCTTATTTCTTTGGGGGTGTCCCTGTAGGACTCTCCCTGTAGGTTTCCCAAAGGAGATGGACAGCACAGTGTTTCCAGCTTCATGACTTATTTACTTATTTACTTACTTACTTTGAAAGATTTTATTTATTTTTCCAGAGAGGGGGAGGAAGAAAGATGGGGCAGGGCACTGATGTGAGAGAGAAACATTGTACGCGCCCCAACCAGGACTGAACCCATAACCCAGGCATGTGCTCTACCAGTGAATCGAACCTGCAACCTACACTGTCCAACCGAGCCACACTGGCCAGGTCCCAAGTAACTGTTAAAAGTTACTTGGGATCATGACTTATTTAGACGAGGGTTTCCTGAAGACACTGGCTAAACCTCCCATGGGCCCCACCCCCATAGTAACATGTGACGCCTGGAGAGCACTAAGTAAGCACCTGAGACAGAAAAAGGAAAATCACCTCCAATAGCCAACGGGGAACTCCAACCACATGAGTGAAGGTTAGATTTTGAGTTGATAAAACATTCTTCTGTAATTCTAACACTAACGTCAACATAAATAGAATTGTATTTTAGGAAAATCAATCTTACTATATGATACCTAATTATGTAAATTCAAATTGGTGTATTATTTAAGGTTTATGTTATATCGGGAAAAAGTCCTTTCAGCCTGAAAGAAGATGAAATTTTTCATTGTTTGACAAGGGCTGGCTTGAAATTTTTCCTCGATCCCTAATCAAAAGCAGGGATGATGATGATGGAGAAAAATGGGTGTGGCTCTTTGAATTTTCATATTTTCTGTCTCTTCTCACCCACAACTGTACTATAGTATAGATGTTAATGGTCTCATTTTATACATGAAGAATCTGAAAATCAAACCTGCTGATTTGTCTAAGTTTACATGGCTGGTGAGAGGTATGAACTGCATCAGGTAAATTATAATGTAGGTAAACCTGTGTACTTACTCTTCTGATTCTTCAGTATTTATTTTCTTTTTTTTCCCCTTTGGTTTAAAAAGCTTGGGCTTCCAACTTTTTACTTTATCTTCATCTCTGAGAAGAAAAAATATTATTGAGCAAGTACATTAAGATTGAACTAAAATAGTTATGAAACCATTAGTACCTCCTGGGAAGTTATGTTTTACAAAATAATTTAAGTCATCAAGAAGTATATTTTGATAATCTATGACAAGGCCAGAGAGTAAATAGTATTTTAGGCTTTGAAAGGCACAACATCTCTATGGTAACCATTCACCTCTGCTGTTGTGACTATATTTGCAAAAACAAGTGGCCATGGCTATGTTTAGCCCACAGACCATAGATTGCTGACCCTGACTTGTGATGATCCAAATTTAAAACCAGGAGTGAGAGATCAACCTGCACCCTGGCTGGTGGCACAGTGGATAAGGCACTGACCTGCGAACCCAAAGGTCGCTGGTTTGATTCCAGCCAGGGCACATAACCATGCTGCAAACCAGGTCTCCAGCCAGAACCATAGCTGGAGGCAGATGAAAGGCAACCATACAATGATGTCTGTCTCCTTCTCTGCCTTTCTCTCCCTTCCCCTCTCTCTAAAAATAATAAAATCTTAAAAAAAAATCAACCTGCTTATAATCATACTTTCTCTTCTTTCTGAGCCTTAGTTTCTTTGCCTCTAGAATCCAAATAATAATAACTCCTACCCTGAAAAAAACTAATCCAACTAGTGTTTACTATTAATAAAAAATCATTCAGGGAGGGGAGAGGGTATTATAGAAAGAATTCATACTTCATGTTAAGTTTTATGCTTTCACATGCTTATTGATTTTTTTAAAAAAGATTTTATTATATTTTTAGAGTGGGGAAGGGAGGGAGGCAGAGAGGAAAAGAGACATCAATATATGGTTGCCTTTCACCTGCCTCCAGCTACAGACCTGGCTGGAGACCTGGCTTGCAGCCTGGTTATTATGTGCCCTGGCTGGAAATTGAATCAGCAACCTTTGGGTTCACAGGCCAGCACCTTATCCACTGTGCTACCAGCCAGAGTGTGTTTTGTTTTTTACCATAAGCATCCATAAAGTAGTCATTCATAATGTTTTACAGAGAAGAAAACAGATGGTCAGCAAATTATCATAGTCACAGAAACAGTGGCTTTGAACCCCCAGGTACCTTTAATTCTGAACTCTGTAGTCTTTTTACCATACTTGCTGCTTCAAGACATTTTTTGTTTTGTTTTTTGTTTGGTATGAAAAAGTTACCAATACATCCATCACTGATATGAGCAAAACAGAACCATACTCCATCAAGCATCTGTATGTGCCTGGTGTCTTTACATGTATGAACAGGTAAAGAACTCTTCATTGGGTAAAGTATAACCACGGGATATTATGTCGTAAGATATTTTGAGATTTTCCGAGACAGTGTGTCACCATTCCCTTTAGATTATGACCACAGTTGCCTAACAGCATGTCAAGGACTCAGCCTCTGACCAATATGGAAGATGCGCAGCTTGGAGAAGTCAGTTAAGACGTTTTCCAGGGCATGTCGAGGGATCTCCAACCCCTCTCTGTTTCTAGGTCTGTTGTCTTTGGAGTCTATAACATGGAGCCCGGTAGTTACTGCTTTTCTCATTTTATCTTTCCACTTTAGGCTCCCAGAAGATGGGATCCAACCATATATCCCAATGTGCCCAGTGAGCTGTGCACAGCGAGGCACACAGTGCTAGGCACGGTGCGAGGGTTCAGCGAGAGCTGTGCGTGGACTTGTTTGGAAGGAGCTACAGCTGAGAGGGAAGGAGATGGGCCAGGTGGATGCTACGTGAAAGCTTATTTTCTTTACTGATGTGAAAGCAATATGTTCTGAGTATTTAAAAACTGGAAGCAGAAGTAGAAAAGACACAAACTAAGCGTATTCTGAGCTGTCCAGGACATCTGAGTTTCCTTCTAACTATTTTCAAGGCCTTGTAAAAATGGAATTGAAATCATGCTATACATACAAATTTTCATTCTGCTATTTCTGCAAGCATTTATCCATGTCACTAGAAACTTTAGGGTATATTTAGTATATATTTTAATTTTTTTAAGTTATTCTGGAAGTAAACACTACATAATTTAGTGTTTTAAGAAAAAGTAAAAGTTCCCAATGAACCCACTGTGCCAAAAGACAACCAGCAGTAACTGGTTTCCTATTTTAATGTTTATATTGAGTGCTACACTATAATAATTTTATCAAATTATTGGATTATTTGGGTGGTTTTAATTATGTAAATAAATCTTGAGGCACACAATTATTTTTGTATTTCCTTTATTTACTTTTTTTACTTGAGTTAGTTGAAGTACAATTACTGGGTTAAGTAAAGAGTCTGGCATTTTAGATATACATTGCCAAATTATTCTTTCAGAAAGCTTTTATTACACCAATTTATACCCATGCTGACCAGGTGAACATTATGGGCAAGTTTTCGCCTCTGTCAACTTACTGATAATTTGACAGGTTAAGGATTGCTATTGCCATAGCACAGGTTAAGCAACTGAGGTTCAGAGAAGTGAGGTGACATGCCACATGTCCCACTGTAGAAGCTGTTCCAGTGTCCTTTTCAAGATCCCCCTGTTTCTTCTCTTGCTGACTTACTAGGAGATACTCTAATGAACAAAAACCAATTCAAAAGAACCTATGCACCCCAATGTTTGTAGCAGCACTATTTACAAGAGCCAAGTGCTGGAAACAGCCTAAGTGCCCATCAGTAAAGGAGGGGGTCAAAAAACTGTGGTACATTTATTTACACAATGGAGTACTACACAGCAGAAAGAAGGAACTCCTACCCTTTGTGACAGCAAGGATGGAACTGGAGAGTATCATGCTTAGTGAAATAAGCCAGGTGGTAAAAGACAAATACCATATGATCTCACCTGTAAGTGGAAACTAATGAACAAAATGAAACAAAAAAATGAGCAGAACAGAATCAGAGACATGGAAATAAAGAATAAACTGACAGTGACCTGAGGGGAGGGAGATAACCAGGGAAAGAATGGGAAGAGTCTTGTCAAAGAACAAGTATAAATGACCCATGGACATGGACAACAGGGTGGGGATTGACTAGAGCAGAGGTGGGAGGACGGGGCATGGGAGAGCAATGAGGGAAAAATGGGACAACTGTAATTGAAAAATAATAAAGTTTTAAATATAGGAAGTGCTTAAAGTATAAGTGAAAAAGAAATATAAAGCAGAGGTCTAGACTATCTAGCAACAGTTCAGCCAAGAGCAGATTGGGCTACTCAATCTAATACCTGGCACACATGACGTGCAAACTAGCCAGGCTTACAGGGACTTAAATAACACCTCCTCTCTCTCTTCTCTTCCAAGTTCTGCTACTTCCCATCCATGTTCTATCTACTTACAAAGACCTTTAATGATTGGCGTCTAGGAAGCCAAACAGATTTACTCTCACATGACAATCAGTCAAACTTTGATAGAGCTAAGTGATTTGATAAATGTTTTTGTTCATGAAATATTCCTCGCATGCTTACCATGTCTTAAGTGCCATATCCAGAGCTGGACAATGGAGGCAAAGAAGATATGATTTCTACCAGAGGAATTCATAATTTCGTAAAATCCACTTAAGTTCTCTGGAATAACTTCATTTCTTTCACAACCCTAGAACACATTTGGATCCTCTTTCACCTGAGTGAGTATAACAATATTCTAACATGTTCCATTTCTGACTTTCTCTAAAGCATTCTGTGAAAGGGTTGGATTACTCTTCTTGAAGTGTAGCTCTGATTACATTCTCAGAATTCTGGACTTCCTTGTTTGGCAGTAGAGGGCAGAATAATATTCTGAAAGGGCTCTCCAAATTCAAAACTACTAGATCCTAGCTAAAAGGTTTTCATCTCATTTTGCCTTAACAAATTGCTACACTTTACACATAAAGTACAACACAAAGTACCCTAATAGTCCCCACCAAATCAGCTGAAACCAGACAGCACTAAGCAGTTATGCAAGCATAAAAGACAAGTTTGCACTGAGGAAGGTGTTAGTATCAGCACCACAGTATCTGAGAAGATGGAAATTTAGGTCAAGGGCAAGGTAGGAGATAAGACAGATTTTCATACTGGATTTTTTAAAAATCCAAATTCAGCAATATGACTTCTCACAGAGAGAGAGAGAGAGAGAGAGAGAGAGAGAGAGAGAGAGAGAGAATGAGAATATATGTAAATTTGGGAAACAGAAAAATTAAAGGATTAAAAATGTATATACGCTGGGATTTTAAAAGAGTAGGTATATAACATCAGGCAGATTACACTTGAAGACAATGAGAATTACTAGGATACAGAGCATAGTGTAGTAGACTAGTAAAGAGGAAGGATTGAGAATCCAATACATGGGTTTGAATCCCTAGTCTAACACTAGCTGTGTGAGTTGGGCAAGTAACTTGACCTCTGTGTCTTAGTCTCTCTTATATAAAATTTGTGTAATAACAATATTTACCCCACAGGATTTGGGAGATTGAATGAGTTAATACTAAATACATGAAACAGTGACTGAGCCACAGTAAGGGCTCTGTAAGTATTTTTTTGTTAATAGTATTAGGGACAGAGGTGGCTACAACATAAAAAAAAAAAAACACTCAATTCACTAGAATATATTTTAAATTTGTATGCAACTAATAAAATAGAGTATATAAAGCAACAAATGATAGAATTTTTGGAAGAAATCGACAAATCTACCATGTTTGTATGAGATTTCAATTGGTTTCTTTCAAATGTTGATAGGCCAAGTATCTAAAATGTCATAAACCTATAGAAGACTTGAATAAGATAATTAACATATGCTTGAATGAAAGGACATAAATTGATCCTTGTATCAAAAAATTAGAGAAGTCAAAAAAATTGGAGATGTCATATATTTCTAAAATGCACATGAGACATTTATAAAAATTGACACTATATGAGGTATAAATGTCTCAGAATGTGTCAGGGTACTAATAGCAATGGTTTTCTCAAACCACAATGCACTTCAGCTAGAAATGGCACTGGACTGGAATACAGAGCATAGAAACAGATCTTTGGATACTGGAAACTTTGTACGACAAAGGTGGTACTGTAGATCAGTGGCAGAAATAGGGACCACTCAATTGTGCTAGGACATTTATTCATAGGGAAGGAAATTTAATTAGGTCCCAACTTCTCTCTATATAGGAAAATCTGTTCCAGATAGATCTAAGGTTTAAGCATTAAAGACAAAACTAAGAATTTTAAAAGAACATGTGGGAGAGCATCATGTGATCCTGGGATAGAGTTCTTTATAAGCAACGATCCTAAAGGATAAATTGATAAATTCAAGTGCATTAAAATTAAGAATTTCTATTTATCAGAAGCAACAAACTTGCCCAAACACCTGTTTCTGTTGACACAGCTGGTTCCTGCCTGTCCAAGTGCCACCTTCCTGCTTCAACTTGGCACAAAATTTCCTGACCCCCTAAACAATGGAAATGGTTTTCTAGTCTGAGCTTCCAGATTATTTTTCTCATGTTTTAAAAAGATTTTTTAATTTTATTTATTATTTTTAGAGAAAGGGGAAGGAAGAGAGGCAGAGAGGGAGAGAGACATCAATGTGTGGTTGCCTTACACCTGCCTCCAGCTAAGGACCTGGCTGGAGACCTGGCTTGCAACCTGGTTATGTGCCCTGGCTGGGGATTGAACCAGCAACTTTTGGGTTCACAGGCCGGTGCATTATCCCCTGTGCTACCACCAACCAGGTAAAAAGATTTTTTAATTTATTATTTTCAGAGAAAAGGGCAGAGAGTAAGGAAGAAAGAAAGAGAAGCATCAATGTATGGTTGCCTTTCACTTGCCTCCAGGCATAGACCTGGCTGGAGACCTGGCTTGCAACCTGGTTATGTGCCCTGGCTGGGAACTGAACCAGCAACCTTTGGGTTCACAGGCTGGTGCCAATCTACTAAGCCACACCAGCCAGGGCACTCATTTTTTTTTTTTTTTCCTTAAAGCAGGTCCCTTGTTAACTGAGTTAAGATAATAGATTGGAAAGCCACCATCCCCATCTCTGGAAGTCTCCATTTAGAGGAGGACACAAGCAAGAAGTAAGACCACTACAACTATGAGAAAAATATTCTGATAAAAAAGGTATCTAACTCAAATATATAAGGTCATACAGGGCTTCCTGGGGAAAATAAAATCTGAATTCAGTTGTAAATAATGAAGAATAAAATAGCTAACCAGGCAAAAAGCATGGCAAAGTGTTATAGATAGAACCAATTTTTTTTTTCCTTAAATGCTCACTCCTGGTAGAAGTCTCTATAACTATCTACTCTGAAATGACTATCAGTCTTCTCCCAACACACACTCCTTACGTCCACTGCCTTTAAAAATATCCAAACAACTAAATACCAATGGGGAATTATAGATTTATTTTTTTATCAATTTGTTTGTCTCCAATCAGACAGGAATAGAAATTATATGTTCTCACTGCTGGATACCCAACACCTAGCACAGTGACTGGAACATAGCACATGCTTATTAAATATCTGTTGAATGAATTGATGAAGTTGGAACAAATGTGAATCTTTAGAAATGCTGGACAGCTCAGTGAGTTCAAGGAGCTCCACTTAGTATTGTATAGATGGAATGGTAGGTGAGTGGGAAGTACAGGTGAGGCTAGGAGTTTGCCAGGGGTTGGATCACTAATGAATTTTATGTCTTCCTAAACAGTTTGGATTTAATTCTGAGAGAGACTAGCAACCACAAAAGATTTTTAAGCTGGTGGATGATTAGTTTTGTAATATGATCACATTTGCGCTTCAGGAAGTCTGAAGAGTGAACTGAAGTGGAGGTGAGATGCATTCAGAAAGTTGTTGCAATAATCCAGCTGAGAAACAAGGAGTGCCTGCATTGTGGCTGTGCAGTGGGGATGGAGAAGTGGGAGTGTCCTGAGAATTACTGGAACAGAAGGGGGTGCAGGACAGGAGAGGAGGCATTAAGGACAATGCTTAGGGTTTTGGTTTGGGCAACAATGTGTTTATTGAAAGTCACCAACATAGAGATTAGAAGAAAGAGGCCATATTTGGGTGATAAGCATTGAGGTTATGAGTAATTACTGAATTCTGAGTTTCAAATACAGATAGTCAGCAGGCTTATTTGAGTGGAGAAGAGAAATTCAACCTCAGAATGTAAATTTTGATATCATTACCATAATGGTTATAATTAAAGACTTATAGGTGGATGAGAGCATTCAAGAACACATACAGGAAGAATGGAAGAGAACTAAAATAGGAAATCTGAGGAAGATAATTTTGAAAGAGTTGCATGGTAGAATTAGAACCCATACAACACACACACACATACACACAAACACACACAACAACAACAACACACAAAAAGAAGACGACAGCCAGAGATGAGAAATAAACAATAATGATAATATGGAAACTTGAGGAAAAGTTTTTTGTTTGTTTGGTTTTTTTTTTGTTTTTAAGGATGGCATAGTCAACAGTTTATGATATTCTAGTGAAGCCAAGAAAGTTAAGGACTTAAAGGCATGTACTGGATTTACCAGAGAAGTTATTAGTGACCATATGAAAAATGAGCTCACTGGCATGATAGGAACAGAATCTTAATTGCAGGGAGCTTGGGAAGATAGGCAGAGGAGAACTTTATTTTCAGCCATTTAGTGGAGAGGGCAGACAGATAAATAGCAAGAGAAGGGGAAGTGAGTTTTGGAATGCTTTTCTATTTGACAGATTATAGCTACTTAGCCTTGGAAAACAGAGGTTTTGTCAGGTAGTGCTTGCTGTCTTCCATGTTGCCTTGTCCATAGGAGAATATTAAGAGTTTGTTGGATTGAAGTAAGTTTCAAGTCTCTAGATTCAAAGATAAGAACCAGATTCTAGAGCTCCAGTGACTTTTGAATCACCTACCACTGTTAGACCATCTATATTCTTTTTTGTTTTCCCTTCTTCATGGGGGGAATGTAACAAGTTCACTTCTCATCCAGTATCCAAGCCCTTGAAGATGGCCCCCTGACCATAGTTAACAAAACACACACAAAAATGGGTTAAATAACAGGAATGAAAAAAGGTAAATTGACTTACTTTGATGCTTTTTCATTTATGTTCACATCATCATGGATAATAACTTTCTGAGACTTACATTCTAGAGTCAAAATGGGATCAAAACAGTCCATTATTAGGTGGTTTATACAATCACTGGATTCTCAGATTGCACACACATCACCTAATTATCCAGGTATATCCCAAAGCCTATTTTAACAAAATCTGATCGTAGACTACAGATAGGCTGAAAGGATCAAAGAAGGACAAGTTTCTCATTTGGGAAGAAATTTGGAGAAATACCCTTATATCTCAAACACATAGGCATGCACTCACATATTTATATCGATTTGATTTCCAGAAATAGTGAATTGCTAAAAGGATTAGTTTTAGACTAGGTTTCCATCAACCTAGACCTGGAAAAAGATATTATAGTTCTAGAATAATAACAGGATTTTTCTTAATTCTTAGGGGAAAAAACAGTATAATTGGATATTAATGTTGATTCTTTTCCATGATTTTTATTTCAAATTATTGTCAACTGCTCCTTTATAATAATTTTGCATAAAACTGAATTTGACTTAGTACATAATCATAGACATGTTCATTTTAGGATATTCACATTCTTTGGTGCTCTACAAAGAAATCCATAAAGTTCAAGTGATTCACTACCTGAACGAATTTGAGATCTTTTGGCCTAAGTCATTATAATCCATGTTTAATTATTTATAGGTACATTTGAATGGGGCACAATGCATGCCAATTTTAAGTTGGCTTTATTTTTAAAACACAAACCAAAGATTTTTTTGGAGACCTGTAGTTTTAACAGGTTTATATAATCATTTGTTATTTCATTCAGCAAACTCGTATTTGTGGAATATAACATGTATTCAAATTGCCAAGTCAGAGGGAAGTTAAGGAGCGCCCATGGCTAGAGCATGCACAAACCAGCAAACAACAAAAGACATGACCCTCTTCCACTGACAGATTCAATATACTGAACACATGCTGAGAGCACCCTACATCTCAGGCACTGTGATAAGCTGTGCACCACTGTTTTTATAGCAAAGCAAACAAAACTGCAATGGCTCATCCTTGACTCATTTATTATGCATACTGCAATGTAATCATGCTCAACTTACTATATCTTAATTAGGGTGATATGGCTATCAAATCCTTCAAGAAGCTGTGTGGAACAGTTCAAATGCATGAGGTTTGTAATCAGAGAGACCCAAGTATAAATCCTGGATCAATGAAGTAGGGATGTGGGCCCTGGGGCTTCCCTGAAAGAGATGATATCTTTTTTTTTTCTGGGAGTTTAGGAGGCCTGGTATGTAGTAGGCACTCAAGAAATGCTACTCAACTTCCCCAAAGTCAATACTACTCATGTAAATTTTGTTCTTTGATTTTGATGGATCAATTTTTCATTACATGTGGAATGCGGGAAGGATGACTACTTCTCTCTCGCTGTCCCTGAATATGCCAATGCCGAGTAGTTTTGGGTCAACAATAAGCAAATGCCACTTACCTAAATCAGGCAGTGAAATGGAAGATGCACTGTTGATTGACAAAAGACACAAAAGGGTTAGGGAAGAAAGCCATGCTCAGAATAACATTGATGACTCGTTTTTTTTGATACAGCTGCTGCCAAAGATATGACGCACCCCTTTCCTGCGTCTTTGCTCTGCCCACCCCCTTTAATGAGCTTATTTCTCCCAAGTGACCACTTATACCCCCTTTCCTAACCAGACACCCTTAGGCTATCCCACAGCTCTGCCTTCTCTATCCACTGGACTCTATTTCTGCGTTCTAACCTTCCCAGATGTACGTCACAGTGCCATGTAAGTGTGGTGGGAGCGAATGACACTCTGAGACACTGGACTCTGCCTGTCTACAAACAGACCCCAAAGGGATGCGGGGAGAATTCCAGGCCAGGCACAACTGGAAGATGGTAAACGGCTAAGGGGAGGGGACATTTGGCTCAGAGAGATTGTTTGGTTCTCCTTTAATCTCAGTTAAGATCACATGGGAGGAAATATGATGTAATAGAAAAAAAATTCCCATGTATTTTAAAGCAATACGGTTCATCTCTACAGGTATTTAGGGGACACCCACCACAGGCCAGGCCCATGTGCTGGGTAAATAACACAATTAGACAGTTTCTGTCTTGCAGTAGCTTGGGATTTAGTGAGGGAGACCAAAGTAAGTTAATGTAACACTGAAAAAAAAACATAATAATGTCCAAAGAACTAGCACTTTTGTGAAAATCAGCTAACCTTTATGCAAGCCTCTGTTTCTTTGTTTCTAAAAAGAATCCGATCACCCATGTTAGTGAGTTATTATCATATCAGATGAGCATTTCTAAGTGAATGTGCTTGGGACACAGCCAATACACATTGATCCCTGCTGAGGTGTCTGTCAGACCAGATGGACACTGTCAGCATTGTGATGGGCGGGATGCAGTAGAAGTCAGAGAGAGTGTTTTCACCTCTCTCCCATTTATAAGGGGCTGTAGGTTTCCTGTTTATAATTTTTGTCAGAAGCATCTAACCTGCTAAGGCCGGGCAGGGTCTGCCATTAGGTCTCACTGGAGCCAAACACCTTCTTCCATTGCCAGCACTACAATTTATAAACCCTCTAGTCAGTTGAATCTGTTGGTCGACCTATATTCAACAGGCAATCCGACTTAAAGCAGCATAAGTTTGAGGCTTTATAGTTGAAAAAAACTTCAAGGTAGATTAACATAATTCCACGTCAGTATATGTAATGACCTTGGGTAAATTATTTTATTACTTTCTGCCCTCATAGACTACAGATCTGTAAGTATATCTATATATACCAGTGTCTATAGATCAGGAAGAGAAATGCCTCCGAAGACTACCAGGCCCCCTTTCACTGTGTGCAACAGGAAATGGGCCATAAGAAGGCAAAAAGGAAGTGAATTGCCCACAGTTACATACTGAATAAATGGAAGAGCTGAAACCAGAATCCAGACTCTAGGCCTCCATCTGTTGCTATTACCAGTGAAAGGGTAACCTCCTAAACATTGGTCATTAGCTGGGGGTGATCTTGGAGGGACCTTTCCAGGTCTAAGACTTTGAGATACACAGGCCATGCAGCTGAAAATCTCGTCTTCCCTCTCCATACATTGTCTTTCTCAAGAGAGGCCAAGTGTAGACAAATAAAAAATCATTAGAACTTGTTGGAATAAGGAAACGTAAAAGGGTGTATGTATTTAATAACAAAATGCTTGTGATTAATAGGACTATATGGCAAGGATGACAAGGTCAGTTTCCTTTCTGGATTTTGCTTAAGACTTTCCCTCTACCCTTGTTTGCAACCTTTTCTCCTCAATCTTTTCGAAGGGGATTTTCTCATTTCTTACTTTAGCATCCATGGGTGTGGTTCACCCAAAGACTGGCAAGAAGGACATAGGGATAGCTGGGGCCTTTGGCTTCCCTTTTTGATGTCCCCTCTGCTGTGTCCTAGAACATGATGCAGAACATCCAACTGTGTGACTACCAGGCCGGCACTGCTAATCCTCTTCGTAAGGACAAATAAAAAGGGACTTTTTACCTCGCATTTTCTTTCAACTTGGTCTTCTTCATCTTGAATCTATCCTTTTCTTTCTTGAAGAATCTCTGCAGTCTTTTGAGTGCTTTTCCATCTAAACTAAGAGGAATCAGAGGATATAAACACAGCATTTGAGAGAGGACAAGAGATGGAAGGTTGGTATAGTCAAAAGGATCAGGGGCTTTGGTGTCATTTCTAAAACATATCACTCAAGGAAGAGCAGGAAAATGCCTTATTAGTGTTTCTCTCTTCTTTGTTTTGGCGCCACTATGAAGTAGCACAAACCAATCAGACACAAAGGGAGTTATTATACATCAATACAAGCTTTCAATTATGACAGATGTTCTCTATTTTGCAATTTGTGGAGCAAATTCTTCCTTTTAGAAAAGATAACTCACAGAAGCAGAGTTTACAAATGATACTAGAAATAAATTACAGGGATACTTGGCTCCTAAAATTCACATCACCAATTTTTAATTTTCTGAATGATATAATACAACAAAGGTGATACACTGCCCAGTTGATGAGTAAGATTGTTCAAAATGTGCTCTAGGGTTTTGGGAGGGGGTAGGGAGAAGGAATGAGACGCCCACATCAATCCCACCCAGCATTATTCCTCTCTTTTTCTTTCAACCCTCTACCTCCTTGCTTTTGACCATTGCTGTTTTTGTTTTGAACATGCCCCTGGTAACTAAACTTGACAAAAAATGCCCACTTGAATAAATGTTATTCTTGATAACCATTGATTTCTTCCTGGAAAAGTACTATAGAATTAAAGCAACTTGTATTGACATTTACTTCTCACTAGTTTTCTAACACAATATCAAAGTCCTCTACTCTGGGAGATGGTCATTTTCTCAAAAGAGAAAGCAACGTGATTTGAAATGTATGCCATGGGATTGAATGCAATTACCAGTATTCTATCGGCCACAATGTAGTGTCACAATAGCTTATCTGCTTCTCTATGCAAATACTCCCTGAAGGAGGGGCAGGGAAGGAAGCCACTTCTTAAACTGATTTTCCGAGACTAACAGGAACTACAATTAGCCAGGAAGCCAAGAAAAAGAGAAACTCACTCTATATTTGTGGAGTCGCTTTTCGTTTTGTCTACATTTTCATATATTTCGTTACCATTTTCTTCTGAAGTAAAAAAAAACAAAACATTCATTATATTGACAATAGCTCTGGTTCACATTTAACAAAAAAATTAGTGGCTATAGGTACTAGGGTACTTTGCTCTTTCTTTTGTTTGTTAACTAGTTTTTATTGAAACATACATATTTTTATAAACATATGGTAAAAATAATTAAACTTCTATAAAAGTAGTATGTGCAAATGAAAATTAATATTTGCTCCCACCCCTGAGTCCAAGTATGATTGATTTAGCTGATGAAAGTTGGTTTATCAGCAGATTGCTTCCTTCTACCCTCTCCATTTGCATGTTTAACAAATAGCAATCAGAATCTATTAAACAGCAAACATTGTGTTGAATTCGTGGAAATAATGAAGAACTAATAAATCTTGAATAATCTTTCCCTTCATAGCATGGCTCTAGCCCAGCCCTACACATGAGCTTAATATACACAGATATACTTTGTGTCCCTCTCCAACCATGGGGTATTTTCACATTCAGAACTTGATTTACAGTGAGTTTAGGAGAGTCACTTCACTTTTCTGAGCCTCAGTTTCCATTTTAAAATGAGGGTACTGTGTTTAGTGATCTCCAAGTTGGATTTTCCATCTAAAATTCTGACATTTTAAAAAAGGACAAAAGCAACCGGAGTAGTATTTGATTATACCTCTTCCATTATGTTTTCATTCATTCATTCAACAAATATTTTAAAAGTGTATTACATGTACCTGGTGTTATGCCTGGGGCTAAAGAAAATGGTAAGCCTGAAGGGAAGATAGTCATTCATCAAAATATCGTATAAATATAAGTTTGTGAATCTGGTGAGTGCTAAGAAAAAGAGGGCCACGTTACCCCAAGATTCTACATCAAGGAGAATATTCCCTGGAATGATGATGGAGCTGAGATCAGAAGAAAGGTTAAGAGTCACCTTAGGCAAAGGGGTTCAGGGAAGGAAAGGAAATACCAGAAAGCGGGAGCAGCCTATGCAAACGCCTGCAGTGGAAGCTTGGAGGGAGCCTGGCAAGTCAGAGGAACTGAGGAGTCAGCACAATGGTTCTGCAAGGTGCAGACTGAGTGCAGCTCACAAGGACAGGCTGCAGGGACAGACAGAGGCAAACCTTTCAAGGCTTTTAGACCATGTAAGGTAGGTCGTAAAAGTACTGGGAAGCCATGTAAGTGTGTTAAGCGGAAAGGTTCCTGTAATCAGACTTCCATTGTGAACAGGGCAGGAAGGAAGCACTTATGCAGAGAAGTTGCATGCTTTGCCCCAAGAGCCCCGTTACCAGCATCTTTGCCTTCACAATTCTAAGTGCATTTACCAACACAGACCTCAGACCGCGGCCCTGGGCTTACCTTCAACCTGCCCCATTGGTATTATTCAAAGTATGGATAAATAAAAGATGATTTATCATTAATCGGCCACAGCCGATTCAGAGACATTTGCCTGTACTACTTACCACTATCTGAGGCAAATGAGTTCGAGAAGTTTGACTTTGATCTGTGGAGAGAAAAGAAACAAAGACCATTAGTTGGCCCCACTGTACCTTCACAGTCTCTGCTGAGGGGCTGGCACGAACTTACTCCTTTCTCCCAGAGCACTCAACATCATCATAGGTATCGCTTGATGAGACAGAACTGGGCTTAAAGGCCTTTGGGCCTGGTGTTCCTTTAGCTGCCTCCAAGACCTCCACGTACCCACCTGGAAGGCAAAGAGAAACCCTCTGAAGATAGGGCGCTGTCAAATACACTCATGCGCACCATAGCAACGGAGGCAAAGGAGGGAAAGGCAGATTGCATGAGCTCAAACTGGTTGACAATCTTGGTCTGTACAATCCTTTTGGCAAACCACTTCCCCTCACAGAGGCTCGGCTATGATTCTCAGAAGTTGGGATAATGATGCATAACACCCCTCTCATGTGATGGTGGCAAGAATTAACGCATTTTTAGGAAAGGGGCTAGTTGCCTAGTGAGCCAGCAACTCTTCCCTCTTCTTTGATGGTTCTTGCTCTCACCCTCACCAATGCTGGCATCTACTCTAGGGTGTAGCTCTGGGGCTTCTCTCTCTACCTAGATGACCTTACCTAGTTCCATGTATTTTTTCCCTTAAAGTAAACTTTCTTGGACAACTTGACATTTACTATTCATTAATATTGAAATCAGCCAGGAGATGGTTTGCCAGGTGGAAAAATGTTTTGGAGTTGTTTGCATAACTAGCTAGGCTGTGAAATGTAAGGACTGATTTCACGGAGCTGTACTTTTGTTGTAACCATAATACTGTCACCTGTTTATCTGTTGGCATAGGTTAGTAGATTATGGGTAGTGCAGAACCATTTTCAGACATGAACTGTTAATCAGAAATGAGTAAGATGTCTGCAAAATAAACAATAAGCAAATTGAATTGTATTTATTAATTAAATGAACCAAGGAAATCTTTTTTATTTAATTAAGATTTTCCCCTTTAACATGAGGTTAGTTAGCACTTAGGCTCCAAACTGTGTCAATGAAGGTCGGCTCCCAGTGGCAGGAGGTCCTGCTTTTTCTTAAGGAGTTTATCAGTAAATTTCTCCAACCCAAAACAAAGATGCTGAACATGAAGTTGCTTAACTCTGAGTTTGGGACAATGTTTTTCCTTTCTTAATCCTTCCTTTTGGCAAAGACAAATGTAAAAGTTTGTAGCTTCAATCTAAAACCACAGACAACTCTCAAACTGACAGCTCTCATTTAGACATCTCTGATGAATTCTAGATACTTCATCAGCCTTCCGCTTGTCTAAACACATTATGTTCCAAACCAAACTCACCATTTCTCTCTGCAAATTTGCTCTGCCTGAAATCTGTCCCAACTCAATAAACAGTGGCAGCTCCATCCTTTCAGTTGCTCAGGCCCCATACATCCTTGCCTTTCTCACATCCTACCTCCAGTCCACAGCTCCACTTGAATGTTGCTTCCTGAATCCAAATACATCTCACCAAACCCACCATGACACCCTCCTGCAAGCTACCATCACCTCTCAGCTCAATTATTGCAACAAACTCCTCACAGGCCCCCTAGTACCTAGCATTCTATTTTCAAAGACAGCAGCCAGGATGACTCTTTAAAACACAAGTAAGATTATTCCATTCTAGTGCTCAAAATCTTTTGTTGATGTGTAAAATCTCATGTACAGCAAATGCTCAAGTTCTTGCAATGGTCTAGAAAAGCCCGTATACTATCTACCCTTTATGACCCCTGACCTTGTCTCCAATTAGATTCTTCTCCTCTGTTCTTGTCACACTGGCTTCCTTGCTATTCCACCAACACAGCTGGTAGGTTTCTGCCTCAGGATAGCCCCCTTTCTTGTCCCCTCTCACCAGAACATGCTTACCCTAGATACACACATGATTCACTTCTTCACCTTGCTTAAGGTCTTTGGGCCCATACAGGAGCATTTTAAAACTACAACTTCTAATACCTCCACCAATCTCCCTAATTCTCTTTCCTTGTTTTATTTTCTCCCCCGTCGCATTACTACCATTCCACACAGTGGCATTTCATTGGTTATATATTCATTATCTGTCTCCTCTGATAAGAATGTGACCTCTGTGAAGACAGGCATGGTTGTCCATTTTGTGTGCTGTTACACTCCAGGCCCTAGAACAGTGCTGGCCCAGAAATGGGGTCAAACACTGTTTTAAATTTTGAACGATTTCAATGCACCCATCTTCTAACAAGAGCATTTTGTGTATTAAATTTGTAGTATCTAGTGATATTTAAAATTTTATACCTACTATCTTATTACATACTTTTTATTTGCTCCATGTTTTCCCCCCTCATCTTCCTCTTTCTTGATTCACCGAAATTTCTCTTTTTTTCCCTTCTGTTTTTGTTGTTGTTGTTGATGTTGTTGTTTGTTTGGAAGGTACATGTGCTATGCCTATCTTTTAACTGTTACCCTACTGTTTTTAAATGTAGGTAAAGTGTAATACGCAGGAAAGGGCAAAACATAAACTCAACAAATTTTCCCAAATTCAATATATTCATGTACTAAGTACAGGGAGCAAAAGGCGTTGACAGTGCCTGTGTCCCAGAGCGCCCTCTTGTGCTCCTTTCTAGTCGCTATTCCCTCCCGCAAGGGAACCACTCCAGGCAGGCATTTTCCCTAGTCATGTAATTCTGGGAACACATTTCAGATCTTTCAGCAAGACTTAATGGTTATGTTGGCTCTTCTTCCTCTTCTTTTTTATTTTATTAACTAGGTATGAGTATTTGTAGGCTTTACTTTTAATTGACTTTTCTCTTCAAAATCTTGGAGCTTGATCAAGAAGGCGTGGGGAGGCAAATCGCAGTGCAGCCTTGTCCATCATCACAGCAGGACCGCTAAGAGCAAGGGCTCTGCGGGGCGCACCCCTGGGTCTGACGGCTGGCTCGCAGCATCCCAGGGAGGGGCCCGTGGAAAGGCAAGTTCAGCCCATCTATCATGCCTCAGTGCTCTCATTGCAACAAGGGGTGGTGAAAGCCTGCACTCTCTCAGGGCTGGCCAGTGGACTAAGTAAGTTATGACAAGGTAAATATCGCAGAGCTACACTGGTCACATAATAGAGCTTTAAGAAAGCTGTAAATAAATAAATAAATAAGATCTTTCAGCTCCCTTGTATTCTAGCTATGCACTCTTGTTATTGAGAACTCAATATGCATCCACCTGTTCTTTTACAGGCAATTAGTCTTTTCTTTTTCTTTTTCTTTCTTTCTTTCTTTCTTTCTTTTTTTTTTTTTTTTAGCTTTTCAGGCATGTTAAGATATTCTCTTATTCTTCAATGTTCTTCAGTTTCTTTAAGAGATGACCTGTTGTGGGTTTATTTTTTCTGTCTGAGAACTGTAGTGTTCATGGATCTGCATATTGGTATCTTCCAACAGTTCTGAAAATTATCAGACAGTGCTTTTTTTAACCTATTATTTCTTCATCCTCACCCTTTCTAGTGTCCTTTTATAGAACTCTGATTTGGTGATTTTCAGACTCTCATTGCCCTGGCTGGTGTGGCTCAGTTGGTTAGAGCATCATCCCATAAACTGAAAGGTTGTGGGTTTGATTCCCAGTTAGGGCACATGCCCGGGTTGCAGGTTCAGTCCCCAATCGGGGCATATGCAAGAGGCAACCACTTGAGGTTTCTCTCCCTCTTTCTCCCTCCCCAATCTCTCTCTCTAAAATCAGTAAGTATGTCCTCAGGTAAGGATTAAAAAAAAAAAAAGAAGAACTCTCATTCTGTCCTCCATCATTCTTATCCTCTCTTTTATCCTTTTTCAATCATTTCCCCCATAGAATGAATTTTGTATAATTTTCCTATAATTATCTACCAGTTCACTGCTTTCCTCTTCAGCTGTGTCTAATTGATGTGTAATTCATTCACTGCATTTCTATGCTAATTTATCAGTTATTTAAAAAAAATTTTCAAACCTGCTTATTCTTTTTATTTTAAAAACATTAATATAGTTATCTTATGTTTTGTATCTTACAGTCATAATATCTGTAGTATCTTGCAGATTGAGTTTGGTTGTCTGTTGTTCTGCTGGTTTCCAGACCCTGGGACTTGTTTCCTTGTGTGTTTAGGCTTTTTCTTTTTCTTTTGTCTATGAACTAATAATTTTTAAAAATCACTTTGTGGGAATCTTTTAAAACCTTAGGTAAAGGTAGAATTTCATCAAAGAGAATTTATGTCCACTTTTACCAATTGCCTGGGAGTGCTACCAAGTTGATAACTTTAGATTCAACTGGGTTTCTTTCGGACCACACAGATAGAGTGACTTTGAAATGCAGATACACATGAGGATTAGTTTATGATAATTAATTTATCAAAAGGGTAAAAATGAGCCAATTTGCCAATTTGGTTTTACCCCCTGGGGTTTATGCTGCTAATTCTTTTCCTTTTTTTTTTCCTAATCAAAGAAGCAATACTTTTATTTATTTATTTATTTAAGAGAGGCCTACGTGGATGGCATGATTTTTTACAAACCACTCAGATTTTTTCTCAAACCTTCCCATTTCATATGCACTCTCTTCAACTCAGACTTTGTGCTGCCTATAATAAGTACTGTAAAACCTTATTAATGGGTTCAGCAATATGCATGAACTACTGAGAATAATCATCAGACTGGTCTCATCATAGCATAATCCCCGATACTGTAGTGACCCCCCATGGACATCACACAATTGTATGGAAATGGCTTTCAGCCCCCATATTCAGGACTCTCCTTTAACCATTTTATTTACTGCAACTTATTTTCCTCTCTTCTACATTTTTCCCCTATCCTCTGAATAACTCCATGCGTTTTTCATCTTAAGTCATGATTTGAAAATGAATGCTACCTCTGTGCTTTCTCATTCACCTAATCAGAAATGTCTCCCCAGCCCCAAATCTGTTTTTTAATTAAAAAGCCTTTTATTGTGGTAAGAACACATGAGAGCTACCACCGTAACAAATTTTTAAGTACACAATGCAGTAATGTTAACAATAGGTACAGTCTTGTTTATTCTTGAAGTGTGGCTGTAACCCGCTGGGGTCCCAGGTTTATGCAGGATCTCCTATTATAACCCCCCCCTGGGCAGGCCCTGGGACAGAGCCCCTGTCCTCTGCATGCTGTGCAGTCAAATGGGAGCCCAGGGGATTCAGAGCTCAGCAAAACCCTCAGGGCAAAAGTAACTTTGGCACTCTCCTTCCCAGGGTTCCTTGTTACTGCAGGTATGTAAATGCTTTCTTTTTATATCCATTCAATGATACTTCTATAAATTAAAAAAAAAAAAAACTTATTCTTTACTTGTTTCTGTCAGGGCAGCCAGATTGCCTAATCTACTGTATTGTCAGAAACAAAAGTCTGATTTATTCTTTCATTCCTTTACTCACCCAAGTTTTGTTAAGTAGCTCAAGTATGCCAGACACCGTGCCAGGTTAGAGATACAGAGAAAAACACCAAATGGTCTCTGATCGCAAGATGCTCACAGTCTGCCATGGGAGGCAAACATGTGCATGCTGAATGATAATGTAAGGCACGCTGTAATTTTTCAAAAAATAAAAACAAATGGAGAGAACTAACAGTTATTTTAGCATATGAACCAGACACTTTATATGCAGTGACAAACAGCACTGGGGAATAAGTGGTAGTATCTGCATTTGCACATGAAAGTAAGGCAATTTTCCAAGGCTACAGGATTGGTATAAAGCGCTCCTGGGTCCCAGAACTGCTCCACTCTAAAGCCTGGTAGAGAAGCGTGGTTGTCCAGTTAGGTTGTTATGGAAACTGGGGTGGGAGGACTTGTGGTCCCTGAAGAGGGGGAGAGAGGAGGATGGAAGGAGGTTGGTGAGGTCTCGGAAGAAGTGACTTTTGAAAGGGATCTGAAAGGACTAATAAGACATCAGCAGGTTGAGAAAGAGCAGAAAGGCATTTCAAACAGAGGAAAGAGATCAAGCTAACTTAAGCACATGCCACAGTCAGTAAACAGATGAGGGCAGAGTGTGCAGGGAAGCAGAGGTGTGGCCAGGACGAGGCCAGCTGTCTTGGATGGTCCTCGAGTCCATCTTATGATCACTACGCATTTATTCTTCCTATAACTTGATTATAACACTTTATGAGATGTCAGTAGTTTGCTACAGCCTACTAGGCTGGAATGGACATCCGTGTTCTTTGTCTATCCCATATCTACTTTTTTTTTTCCTTTTCAGATAACGGCCCTCTTATTTTCCTTGGGAAATCTTTCAATCTGGTGTTCTGTAGTTTTTCTAGAAACGACCTTACCCCTAGTTCCAGGGGTGAGTTTGTGACCCAGGCAGAGCCACGAAGCTCACATCTGGCCTTTTCACAGAACAATTTCTAGTTTTCCTCTGGGATTCCTAAGAGGACAGAGTCTAAGCCCGTCATTGCTAGATGCCTTCTTGCCTCCACAAGGGTAGACTGTGTCTAAAAATGTAGCCAATGCAGAGGGGGGCAAAGCCAGGGGTAGAAAAAGTAATATCGAGTCCTTATAATATTGTTTCTGTCCCTGGGTCACTGGCCCAGGCTTTCTGCTGGGTGAGGATCCCTTTTTTTTTCCCGCCTTTTTTTCTTAAGACAGTATGATTTGATACTATTACTTGCAATCAGGTGAAGGCAAAAAGCCACCTAAATCAAATCAAGTAACGGTATCATACCACAACATTAGAGTGTCAGTTACTTGGTCCTACACAAAACACCCAACAGGATCTGGTAGATTAAAAAGGGAATAAGCATTTGCCGAGTACCTATTATATGACGTACCTTCCAATTTAGTCTTTTTATAAGTAAAGAAATCGAGCTGCAGGAAGATGACGTTACTTACCATGTGGCTAATAAGTATTAGAATCTGGATTGAACTCAGGCCTTCCGCTTCTAAATCCAGTGCTCTTCCCACTATTGCTCAGCTGCCTCACTAGGACGTTACTTGGTACATAACAGATGTTCAATTAATACTTAGAAAAGAATGACCATCTTGGCAATGCACAACTTTAAAATAATTTCATAATAGTGAAAAGAACTAGGAAGGAACAGAACTTACCTTGGCCTTGGACGTGCCAAGCCAGCTTCTGGTCCTCAGGGCAGCCCTTTGTCTGGATGTTGCCAATCACATCATCCTGCTCTCTGGCCAGCGTGTTCTCCATAGGTCTGCAAACTTTCATTATGGGGACTTTTCCAGGCAAATCTTCATAGGCACCCACCTAAACACATGCAACAGGGAGAGGGCTTGACTTTAGCTGTTGAGTTCTTTGCTTACTCATGCTGTTATCTCTTCATTCCGCACAGGCAGCAATTATGTATGATTTCATTTAACACTGTCATACTAGGCTCTGAGTTCCCTGAGGACTCCCACTGCATCTTTTGCTCACCTCTGAATGGCCAGTGTGTGTGGGCACAGAGGTGGGAGGCAGCAGGCAATCAGGGTATAATGGAGCATGGACTACAGGGCAGGCTCTTTAGCTATTTAGTCACACTTAATCTTCATTAGTTCTCTTGATAGAGAGTTTGGGAAGGTTAAACAGCTGGTCTCTGTTGTATTGCTAGTACTCTGTAGAGGCAGGACTTGACGTTTGACCCCTGTGCTCCGGACCACTAAGGGATGCTTTGTTCCTTTTGCTCGGCATTTCATCTTTCCATTCACCATTCCCCTGCTCTTCTCCAACTCTTTGTATCATTTGTTAAACATTTACAAAAGGTAAGACAACATGCTAAGCTCTAGAGATACAAAGACACAATGAACATGGTGGTTTACATGCATAGAGACAATGCATACGAACAATCAAGGTAGAATGTGGTGAGATTTTTACAACAGCAGTTGCTCACTGAGATGGAAACAGCAAGGAGGAGGTCAATTCTCTCGGCTAAGAGACAGGGTTGGGAAAGACTTCAAAGGCAGGTTTTATTAAACTGTGTTTTAAAATGTAAGTTGCAGAGTGATTGAGGGGGTAAAGGAACACCTGGCTGATAAAGCAGCATGAGCAAAGGCACGGGTATGTGAGTGTTAGTGTAGGGCGAGGGCCGTAGAGAGGCTACAGATGAGGGAAGACTTGAAGCGCAGGGGGCCGGGTGGCGGGTGAGGGTGGGTGGGATGGGGAAGACAGATTGGAAATGAGACTAACAAGATGAGGTAGAATGGGGCTGAGTTATGAAGGGCCTTAAGTCTAAGGCACAGAGTATGCGCTTCTATCTCACGTTACAGGGAGCCAGTTGGGAAAGAACCTGTTTAGATTTTTATTTCAGAAACATCTGGGTAGATTGACAGGAAGAGACACGGAAGACAGAGGAGAATTAGAACATTTCTGGCCACTGAAGTGTTTTCTAATGATCAGATGGCACAGGAGAGGAAATTCCTGTCCTCTTGACCCCAAGTGGACATAAGGATTGACTATGATGATGCGTTTGAAAAAGCTAAAGTGATCAGTAGATGTAAGGCATGGAATTTCCTGCATTCTTGGTGGGATCTGAGCAAACTAAAAGGAGAATAAGAAGAGGGGCATTCTTTTTAGTCACGTAGCCAAGAATGAGCCTTTTAAAAAGGGGCAAGAAAGAAATGAAGTCGATGTTTCACACAGGTATAGTGGCGGCCTTCTTTCAATTATGTATCTACTGACTTATACCTTGGATTTGATCTCAAAGAGCATGGCCCAGCTAGAACACCCACCATATTTGTCTAACACATTCCAGGTAACTTCCCACAAGACCCAAAACTCAAATCCACCGTATGAAAGTAAGAATAATCCCTTTGATGGCAGCCCAACCCCACACCTGACTCTTGTCATATGGCCACACTGGAAAGCACACTCTTGTTCTTTCATGATCAATATTCCTTAATGACCTCCTCTCCTGCCTTTCTGATAACCCCCTTGCTGATCTCTGGACTCAACACCTATTTATGGCCCTGCCCTTCAGCCCTCTGGCCTTGATACACTATGCTGCTTCCCTGACTCCAGTCCTGGTCTTCTGTGATTAGGGACTGACTTCTCTGAATTATGCTGCTTTGTGATACTCTGTAAACACCTAACTTGGTCCAGCCTGGCCTCTGGGCCCACACACCCATGCAGACTACCACCACCAATAAGCTGTTTGATTTGTCTAATCCCTGCAGATAAAACTGGAATCATCTGATATTATAAGGTATGTATACAGGTAGATATTATACAGGTATCTAGAATGTTTTAAGCACTGTTAGGAGTCCTGGTGGAATCTCTTGTTTATGCCTCCTATCACACTGCTTTGTGAGGCAATAGCATCAATTGGAGATTAATACAGGTAGGTACACAAATATTATTTACTATTAATAAATATCAGTCAATCAACTAGTTAATGAAGTGACAGCAATAATGCATTTCATTTTTATGGTAGCCTAAGGCTTAAAAAGCACTTTCATTTACATTATTTCATTTCATTATCATGACTGAGGATAGTAATGGGGGCAGTAATAGGGTAAGATTATTTATTTTCATTTTACAGATGAGATGAATGAGTTTAGACACCAAGTCACTCTTCTAATAGGGCTTTGGAGCACAGAACCTTCCCTGCAGGGTCATGCAAGTGCAAGGTCAGCACCTGAGTGTCTTTTTATATTTTGCCCACTGGGTGTCTTGCTGACCTCACATTAGTCCCTTCCTTGCTTCCAAGGCCTTGGAAATCCAAGGCTCAATCTCAGTGTTAATTGTCATGTCCATATCTTTGATAAAATGCCTTCAGAACCCACTATATCGTCTAACTTTGCCTCTCTGGAGAGCTGCCTGTTAACACCCTCTAGAAAGTCACCACATGACCTGCGGCTATTACAAAGCTGAATGGTGTTGTTTGGTCCAGAAGCCTAAAGTGCAGGTACCTCAAAAACATGGTCTGAATGTAGATTCCTGTCTGGGTTTTGAGGCTTCAGTCCACATGGCTCTTTCTCCTTCATCTTTTCATCTTCATCTTCATCTTCATGTTTAGGGCTAAAATGAGAAGAGATGCCAGGAAAAAAGTAAAGTTTAGTGTATTTAGATAATAGTATACCACTCAACCCTAAATGAAATGAATGGGAAAAATGAATTCAAACAGATGTGAATACCTCTTTTCCCCATATATACATATGTACGCCAAATTCGTTTATTTGTTTACTTGAGATGAGGGGTATCAGGATCACATCCACCATAGACAAGATGCTTTCTCTGAGTTTCTGCCTGCTGCAAATAATGCCAGATTGAATTCCTGTTCAAAATCTTTTAATAACTCTCCATTGCTTATAGGATGAAGTAGAAGTCCTACTGTGATCTGGTAGAGACCTTTCTTCCCACCCATCTCTCCCTCTGATCCACCCTGCACTTTTGCTCTAGTCTGGACTCTGGTAATTCCCCAAACCTACCCTGCTACTTAGAGTAACTCTCCCTTTTTATTTCTACGTATTTCCTTTGTCAGACACACCTTCCTCATCTTCTATTGCTGAAATACATAGCACCCTTCTCCATGTGTCCAAACCAACTAACTAACCTCTGAGAACCCTTTCTTGATTCCCCTGAGCAGTCAGTCATACCTTCGTATCTGCTCCCCAACCCTTCGTCCTTCTGTCTTGTCTTGCAATGGACTGCCTAGGGATCTGTCTCCAGATCCCCATGTCTTCTTGTCAACCAACTGAAAATCAAGTTGCCAAGGGGCAACACTCTCTTATTTATGCGTGTGTCCCCACTGGGGCTATGGAACCGTGGCAGCAATAGTATGGCACCCGGCAGAGTGCTCCCCTGTGACAGGTGTGACTGCCGTGCACCAGAGGGCAGACAGCAGGCAACAGGATGGAGTCCTGGCGGACCAAGGACAGCATGCTGGAGAGCATCAACATCCATGTGAGAAGTTCTGCTTCCAGCGTTATGTGAACTGGATAGTTCTACAACCATGTTTACATGGAAAACAGAGAAAGAACAGCCCTCCAATTAAAGAAGAGGCAGGCATGAAGGAAGGAGAAACACCAGGAGAGAGTGCTGCTCTGGAAGATGATGGAGTGAGGAGTTTCATTTCTTAATCTACTTATTGAGCCCTCTTGTCCACTATTCAAGCCATTTCCTGGTTCTTTTGTCATGAACAGGGGCTGTGGAGTGAGGGCTGGGTTCTAATGCCCACTGTCCATCTTTCCAAAGGTATAAAATGAACCTTTCTAAAAATCAAATGTTCTTATCTATAAATGAAAGGTTGCAAGGCCAATTTCCACAGCTGCCATAAAAATGAAACGTGATAAAAATGTTGAAAGCCTTGCATTGTTTATAGCATGTGATGGACCCTTAACAATGGTTGGTAAGCTTGTCTTCATCAAAGCATTTGCTGAGTTAGAATCATTCAATATTTTTTGTTCCCATTGCAATTGGGGATATTTCCTCTACTGCATTCACCCACCTTATTGATACAGAGATCCACGGTAATACAGCTTCCTATCCCCAAACCTTGTCCAGTAGTTTCTACACAGCTGGGTCTCCATAAGTAACTCTCAAATTAAGTTTCATATTATAACTTATAGGAATAATATTGTCCTTTGAAATTCTTTTGTAGTTCTCCCTGACCTATAGGATAAAATTTGTGCTAATATAGTGGACATGGTCTACATGTGGCTTTTGAATACTTGTAATGTGTCTAGTTTTGACTGAGCTGTAAGTATAAAATTAGAATATATTGGGATTTTGAAGACCTGCCATGCAGAAAAAGAATATCAATACCTCAGTAACAGTTTTTATAATGATTACCTGTTGAAATAATATATGGATAATACTGGATAAATAATAATATACATTATTAAAATTAATTTCCACTGTTTTTCTTTTACCTTTTAAAAGATGGTGAGTAGAACAGATTTAAATAACATGTGGCTTGCACATATTTCGATTGGAAAGGGCCAGTCTAAACGATACATTAGGGAGAGCAGACCCTCCCGGACCCACACGCCTCCCCAGCTTTGTCCCGGTGGCACCTGGTGCTCAGAATTATCCAGCCGTTGTGGAGTCCTGTACCAGCCTCACTGGTTACCACTTGCTGCCTTACGCTACTCATGTGCCTGGCACCTGCATTCCTCCGTTTTCACCTGGCCAATTCCTGCTTGTCTTTCAAGATTCAGATCAGCTGTCCCTCTTCAAGGAAGCATGCCTGGAGCCCCACCTCCGTGTTTTTATCATTTCCTATTTACATGGTCATTATCTCTTCCAAATAATCCCCCTCTACTTCAGCCTTCGCTCCCTTCTTGAACCAAGGCTAGAAAATATCTTCTATTCATTTTTTTTTGGTACTTTCAAAGCTAGTAGTGTCTGAAACAGAGTACAAGCTCAATAAATGCCAAACTGAATAAGTACTCATTTATACATGCCTACCATGCGCCCACACTGTGCTAGGTGCTGAAGGGTTAATTATGGGCTGGGCAGGAACTCAAGGAGAGGGACAAAGGAAGCCCACCCAGCTGACGCAGGGTTCTCCCCATAAGCCAGCACCTGTGTCTCTGACCTCAGCCAGGAAATTTTGATACTTGCTTCTCTGGAGCTCACTAACTATGTTTATTCTAATGCATTAAAAATAACTCCAGCACCAGCCTGCGAACCCAAAGGTCACTGGTTCAATTCCCCAGCCAGGGCACATAACCAGGTTGCAAGCCAGGTCTCCAGCCAGGCTCTGTCGTAGCTGGAGGCAGGTGAAAGGCAACCATATATTGATGTTTCTCTCCCTCTCTGCCTCTCTCCCTTCCCCTTTCTCTAAAAATAATAAAAATAATTTTTTAAAATTAGTTGAAAGTCTTTAATTAATATAAAGAATTGAGCCAAAAAAAAAAAAAACAAAAAAAAAAACATCAAAAATTTAAAAAAAACAACTCCAGAGGGAAAGAGACTGAAGAGGCAGATAAGACCACTGCTATGTGCCAATGCCCTGCTCTGAGCCAGGAAGTATGAGAGGTGCCAGGAATACCAAGAACAAGGAAACATGGGCCCTGCCCACAGGAGCTCTTGGACAAGAGGGTGGGGAGGAGAGTGAGAATGAACTGGCATGTTAACACAATGCACAGTGATGTTAGTGCAAACAGTTGTGATTGGTTACCTCTCCCTGAAGGAGGGAAATCAAGGAAGGTTTCTTAGAGGAGGGAGCATCTGAAGGTCAGGAAAAGTTCGCCACATCATTAATTTGGGATGAATTAATGACATGAGCAAAGGTAAAGAGACTTGAAGCAGCATGGTGCATTTTAGAAACTTTAAGTTCCTAGGGATTCCCACGATTGTTACATGCCTGTCAAATTGTGTGACACTTCTCTTAATCTGGAAGTCCCTGAGGGTAGTGGCTAGAACTCTATCATTGCTACAGTCTCAGTGGCTCGCAAGTGGCTTACATATGCTGGGGACTCCGTTTTTGTTGAGGGAGGACAGTGTGGGCACATTCTGTGCACCAGGCACTGCAGGGTGCTGACCCAGGTCAGGCACTGGAATCAGCTGGCCCACCCAGGAACTCTAGGTCAGTCGTCAGAGGGGCAGTGGCTGGATTAATCCTGGTCCTTCTGAAGATAAAAACTCACCTAAGTTCTTGGTGGAGAAAACTCTTCCAGGGCTGAAAGTAAAAAGGAAAATGGTCATTTTCACAAGCCAACCCTAATCAATCAGGTGTCTGTCTGGTTATAGATCATTAGAGACTGGACTAAGAGGTGGGGTGGGCATGATCTCAGTGCAAGCAAATGTAGACACTGACAACAGGAAATTCCATGAACTGTTGCCAGTGGCTGCTGGTCAATCCAAAAAGGAAAACAAGCATTTCTGAAGTTATAGTGTATGCTAGAAGGAGTATATGATTTTACTTAGAAAAGTAAACTCTTTTTGCATTCCAGGACTGCATTTGTAGAATAGAAAACAGTTAAGTCCGATGAAAAAGTATGAACCTGTGACATTTGAGTATTAGAGGAGTGGGCAAAAGTAGGTTTACAGTTGCTTGAATGGCAAAATGACATCCAGGTTATGATTATTACAATAGCTTTATTAACTCAAAAGAATGTCACAGTGCAAGTGTAAACAGTGGCCAAACTGGCCAGTGTGCAAGTCATGCCGGGAATTCTCCCTTACTGATCGTGTACTCTCTGATCAAAAATCAGCTCTCATGCGACCTTGGTTTGACTCCATTGAAACTATGCCCCAGTGATGACAACATAGCCCCTCATCGATTTAATTGTCACAGAGTTGATGCCCTTCGGAATGGAATCTGGCCAAGAACGCTGAAGGAAATGGACCGTCTCAGCTCTGCTGAGACCAAATGCTGCTGCACACTCCAGGTCTAACAGGTCGATGCGCCTCTTTGAGGAGAGCCCCGCAGGCCTTCATCCAGAGACTGCTGGTTTATTTCCTGTGTAACGCTAGCAACTTGGATGGCAGCACTGGTAGAGCAGGTCAGACAGACCTCGCTTTAGGCCTCTGCTATGTGATTTACAGGTTCCGGAATCCCTGTGGGCCTTGAGTTCTCACATATAAAGTGGGAGCAGAGCTACCTTGTGTGCCCACGTGCCTGTTATACAACAGGGACCTGGCAATACGAAGATAGCGAGAGTAGAAAGAAGTGACAATTGTCAGAAGACAATGACAACAAACAGGCTTGTGGAGCTTTGGTGCGAAGGCAACTTGCTCTGAGCACCTGCAGGGCCAGTAGCATCTCACAAAGAAGAGCGTGGGCTGTGTCCACTCAGCCCCTTGTGCTCTGTCATCAAGAAAGTGTGACTTCCATGTCCAGCCACCAAGAGGAAGAATACTGAGACAGGCCTAATACACATCTGAAGGCTAAAAAGTAATTAAAAATTAAAAATACCCACATGCTTCTTTAATTTTGCATGGGATAAAATTTGGTCCTTTGGAGCGTTCCCTTGGACAGAAAAGAGTATCACATGCTGATGTTGTCAGGTAAGCGAAACGTGTTAATAGAACGCCTCTGTGTTCACTAATAGGAATAATAATCATTTCTAGTTTTCTGGCTACAAAGTGCATCCACAAATGAGCCATCCTTTCCAGGAAGCATAAGAAAACTGAGGGAGGAAGTTAAAGGGTCCAATCTAAAGGTACTCAGTGAGAAAAGAGTTAGAACCTTCACTGACCCAGTCCCAGCATTCGGCAGGTACCTAGGGTGTGTCAGGTACAGGGCTAGGGCCGAACCTCCTCTGTCTGACTTAGTTTTCTCAGCTATTTAGTGAACTAATATTGGTCCCCTTCTGTATTGAACATCTACTGCTGCAGGTATAGTAACAAGGCATATGCTTCCTGCCCTCCTGGAGAACACATCCTTTTATGAAAGACAGGATGGAAGGAAGCTCAGCGAGATAACAAGCATGGAGCAGGTGCCAGGCACTTTCTATCCAACTGTTGACCTGAATTTACCTGACATTCGTTCTCACAATGACCCCAGCTGTGGGTATTTATGCTACCTCTATAGGTAAGGAAATGGGGGTTCAAGGTTACACAGTCAGCAGCTGGGATGGAGGCCAGTGACCCTGCTTGGGCCCTGATCACTTTGCTGCATTGCCTCCAAGGGGTCGCCTAGGAGGATTCCAGAAAATGGGTCTTTGAGGGTAGGGTCACTTTGGGGAAAGCACTGGGCACACCAGTTTGTCTTGTGCCAAATAACCTTTCTTTCTGAAGAGACAATTAGCAAAGGCCTATTGGTACGGGCTGCCATGGACAAGGGTTGAGGAAGGAATTAGGACCATTTTTTTGCCTCTATTCCATCAGGCACTTTCTGTCCTTGATGTTACAGGGCTCAGGCTGCAGAATCTTAGCGCTAGAGTCTGGACAGGCCTTGTTAATCTGAGGAAAATGGAAAACAACAACACTTTCTCCCTATAAAAGACACTACTTTTGAATCAGCGCTGTACCCTTGTTTTAGTTAGAAAGTTGTTAAGAAGAGAGGAAACAATACCTTTTGGAGTTCTTCAATTCCAACTTCATAAGTTGCTAAAATAAACATGGAAACAATTATTTCAAGGCAGTCTTATAATACCAATTTCTCACAGCACCCACTATTAAATCAAGTGTGAAAGGTTGCAGAGTTCAAATTTCTTAACTTCATAACATCCATCTGTGTGAGGCTTTGTTCCAGTGGTTTGGGAGATTCTTAGGTCACGGATCAGTTTTAATTTCTTTGGGGATTTCCAAGATGGAATGTACAGTCAATGAAAACATTCAAAACAATTTTGAGTTTTCTGTTTTGATAAACTTGAAAGGGAAGAGAAGGGAAGAGAAGGGAAGGGAAGTAAAGGGAAGTGAAGGGAAGGCAAGGGAAGGCCAAAGGCCAAAGGCCAGGCAAGAAGGCCAGAAAAAGTCTAAAATCCGCTTAAAAAAAAAAAAAAAATGAACTCCACAGTATATCTAAAAGTGTTTTCTTCCCCAAGTGTTTGGTTTCCTTACTACAGCTTGGAGAGAGGAGACAAACCACCAACTAGGGCTTGAATACCTTTTGATTATTTCAACAATTCTGTGGATTTCATTAAACGACATGAAGCCAACCTAACAAACATGAGTAATGGCAAGAATTTGGGTTCAAAGCCCAGTCCTGACACTACCTGTGAGGTTGTAGACAGATTACTTCCTTTCTTTCAACCTCAACTTGCTCATCTGTAAAATGAGCAAATGAGGTCAGTTGGCACCGGCCTTTCACAGGTAATGGGGAGATTATAGGAGATGATACAAGAAATGGAACATACTTAGCAGATCACCATTGTACAGAAAGGGAAGTGTTTTTATTTTTTTTAATTTTTTAAAAATTTTATTGTTGTTGTATTATATCCATCCCCTTTTTGCTCCCCTCTGTCCCCCTCCCCACCCACCCATTCCCCCCAAAGTCAGTCCCACCTGTTGTCCATGTCCATGGTTCCTTTATACTAGGTTCTTGTCTAAGCTGCTCCCCTTCCTTGCCTCTGCCTCCCCCCTCCCCCCAACCCGAAAGGGAAGTGTTTTTGATAAAATTGCCAGTTTGATTTTTTCTTGCTTAAAAGTTATCTATAAAAGTTTTCCCTTACTGTTAATAAATAATGTGTGCATAAGCAGGACATCCCTCCCCAACCCTGTTTCTTTTTTCTGTTTTGCTCGAGTCCTGAAGCTTTAGTTTAGAAAACTAACCAACATGTTGCATTCCTAAGCCACTGTTTTTCTAAACATACAATCTATCATTAAAGTAAAAGAAATCCTAGGTTTTCCTCAGGGGCTACCCACCTGTGATTGTTGACAGGCAGACCTAAAATTCTATGTGGATGCTTAATAATATGTATGTCAACTTGGCTAATGACACAGTATTATTTTCACAGTTTTTGAAACAAAGTGATAATACTGATATCACTCGCCTAAAAACCTTGGCCCTGGCTGGTGTGGCTCAGGTGACTGAGCACCAGCCTAAGAACTGAAAGGTTGCTGGTTTGATTCCCGGCCAGGGCACATGCCTGCTGTGGGCCAGGTACCTGGTTGGGGGTGTGTGAGAGGCAACCCAATCACTATATCTTTCGCAGGTTGATGTTTCTTTCCCTCTCTTTTTCCCTCCCTTCCCCCTCTCTAAAAGTAACTAAATAAAATCTTTTAAAACCCCCTGTATTTATGACTTGGCTGGTGTGGCTCAGTGGGTTGAGTGCCAGCCTAAGGTTCACCAGTTTGATTCCTGGTCAGGTCCCAATTGGGCACCTGCGTGAGAGGCAACCAATCGATGGTTCTCTGGCACATCAATGTTTATCTTTCTCTCTCTCCCTCCCTTCCCCCCTCTCTAAAAAATTAATAAATAAAATATTAAAAATCCTTTGTTTAGCTATTACTAATTTCAAAATACCGCTTATGACACAGAGCATCTCATTCAAAGCACAGACTTTTTTTTTTTTTTCCAATTGAAAAAGTGATCACCTCTTCCTTCCCCCAATTTATTTAAAGAATTAACAAATCATGACCTCTGCTTCTCCTTGCCACTGGATGGGGAGTTGTTATTGTCCTGTCTTAGAAATGGGGCAACCAAGGCTCAGAGACAAGGTTGACAAGGTTGGTAAACAAGGATGACACACACAGTGAATAACGTGTTCCTCATTTGATTATTTTTAAACAAAGTGGACGTTCTCCAGTGATGTTGTGCCATCCACACTTGTTCTCAGGTTGGAACTTTAAAATACAAAGGACCCCAGAGGGTCAGGAAAGGACTGGGAATTATAATAAGAAGATGCAGCCCTTGCTCACTTTTCCCACAGGGTTAGAGAACTCTCTCCACTGACCAGCTTTATCCCAGCTGGGAGGAAAGGACAAACATCACGAGATGATCCTCTATTATATTGCTTTTTTCCATATCATTTATTTTCTTCTACTTGCTTTGGATTTATTTTGCTCTTCTTTTTCTATGTCCTTAAGGTAGGACCTTAGGCTTCTGTAAGCATCAAATGGTACTAATTTCCCCCTCAGCCTTGTGCAAGCTGGGTCCCCCAAATTTGGACATGTAGCAGCTTCATTTTAATTCAGTTCCAACGAGTGTGTTGATTTCACCGGAGATTACTTTTGGGCCCATGGATTATTTAGATATGTGCTGTTTTGTTTCTAAGTGTTTGGGGAGGTTCCCGTTACCTCTTGGTTATTGATTTCTCCTTGTCAGCGTTGGGCAGTTTTTCAGGAACATTTTTGCAGGTATTTTTTTCTCCCCTTTTCTCGAGGTCACGTGTCTAAGACGTTGGCTCTCGTCCTGCAGGTAGCTGGAAGCTCTGTTCGTTTCGTTTTTCAGTCTATTTTCTCCTTACTGTTGACACTGGGTAATTTCTGTGGTTTCAGCCAAGTTCACTGATTCGTCTGTTCCCTTTGTTCTGCTGTTGAGCCTCTCCAATGAGCTTTTTATTTTTCTTGTTATATTTTTCAGCTCTAAAATTTGGTTTTTCTTTCATTTCTGGTCATATACGTTCTGTTTCTTCGGGAAGACCTTTTAACGTTTGTTTCAATTGGGTTCACAACTGCTCAGCGAAACATCTTTATAATAGCTGCTTCAAGGTCTTTGTCAAAAAATTCTAACTTGTCAATCATCACAGCGTTGGCCTCTGTTGGTCACCTCTTCACATTCAAGTTGAGGCTTTCCTGGTTCTTGGTATGATGAGTGGTTTTCTCTCGAAACCTGGACATTTGGAGTATCATGTTGTGAGACTCTGGATATTAAGCTGACTTTCCCTGGCAGTGTGAGGTGGGAGGACTGCCTTTCTTTTGCCAGACAAAAGCATAAGTCTAGATTCCCTGCTTCTTGGCCTCCTTGATACACAGGTGAGAAAAGGGTTCTGCATCTCTGAGCAGGAGTGGGGCTCTGGCTCCATTTGCTTCTACAGCTAATACCTGGCTGAGATGGGGTAGGAGCTCCTTGCTATTGCTCCCCATATGACCTCCTTCACAATCTCCTGGTGGATGTGCAAGTCCTGGCTCTTCACTAGGTCTCCACTGATACCATCCCAATGAGAGGGGAAGGGATACCTTGTTACTGCTGGGTGGGGGTTGGAGTTCAAGCTCCCCATGTTTTATGGTCTTCACTGACCTTCATTGTAAGTGGGGTTTTGTTACTCTCAACAGGGATAAAAGTCCAAGCTCTCTACTTGGTCTTCTCTGAAACCATCTTAGCTGGGGGTCAGGGGGCAGTAGAGGGTGGGAATGCATCATTGCTGCCTGCTGAGGACAGTGTCTAGGCCTCCATTCAGCACTTCTGTGGGCTGGAGTCATGGTATTTTCTGCGATGTTTGGCTGGAGTAAAGTGGTTATTGTCTAGAGGCTTTCTGTCTTGTTAGGCTTCCCCCTTGGCTAGAAAGAGGAAGATTTTTTGGAGCGTTTTTTTTTATTTTTTATTTTTTTAAATATTTTTATGTATTCATTGTTTTCAGAGAGAAGAGCAGGGAGGGAGGAGGAAAGGGAGAGAGACATCGATGTATGGTTGCCTTTAACCTGCCTCCAGCTACAGACCTGGATGGAGACCTGGCTTGCAACCAACCTGGCTATGTGTCCTGACTGGGGAATTGAACCAGCAACTTCTGGGTTTACAGGCTGGCACCAATCCACTGAGCCACCAGGCAGGGTGGAGATGTTTTTATTTCTGACCATTGATGCTTCTAGGTTGCTGGTTTCTTCAGCTCCAAGTCTGGAACACATGAGTCAAGAAGAAAACCAGGGAACTTACCACCTGTCCTTCTGTGGGTCCTGAGGTCTTGCTGCTCTGCTTTCTCCTTTCTACCTTTCCAGAGTCTTCTAATTTTTTTAAAGCTTGTTTTATAAATATCCAGGTATTTTAGTTGCATTTAGCAGTGGGACTAGGGACAGATATAATATACCCATTTGATCTTCCCCAAAGCAGAATTCTACTTGAGTTTAAATGTATTATTTTATCAAATTCTCAGGACAACTCCACCAACAACATATTATACCCATTTTATATATGAAGAAACTGAGGTTCAGATGTCATTCAACCAGTAAATGGTATACAGAGAATGGAAAGGAGAATTAAATGAACAGATACACATGGGAGTAAGATAGTCCACTTTCTTCCTTTATTTTTTTTCAGTTGGGTAACTGTAGCTTGATTTTCAGAGAGGCAGAGAAAGGAGTGGAGATACACAACAGAATAATTTCAACCCCAGACTATAGTTCCTTCTTCAACCTTGACAGGTCTATAACTATCTCCCACAAGGATGCCCTCTCTGACAGGGGGTGCCCTGTGCACCCTCATATTTCCTCCCTGTCCCCTTTCTGTCTGTGGCCCCGTGCTCAGCTGGGTCCCTGGCTTATGTTCCAGGCTCTCTCTCCTTTCTTATAGACACTTGCCTCCTGAGCATCACCATCCATGAAGGAAGTACACAAAGAATCTCTCAGTAAGACTGAGGAGAGGTTTGGGCTAGTGGTTCTTTGGGTTTCTCAAATGACATCCCTGGCTGGCCCACCTTGACCATTTGTGGCCTAAAGAGAGCAAACAGAGACCTTGAGACCATGTTCCGGTGTCCAACCCTCAGCTCACCTACATCATGAGGAGCCTTGTATGTGGACATACCCCTCCCCAGCCATGAGCAGCTCATCCAGTAGCCCAGTCTGATCTGAGGGGAGGACTTGGGCAAGAGGCCCAAGTAGGATCTCAGAAGCCCCCTGAGAGAGGGAATTCTCCATGTCTCAGGTGTCTGGGAGGGAGAAGTTGCAGGCTTTAACTGGGGGAGCTCCTTGGCCCTGTGAGCCCTCAGCCTTGTAGAAAGACATGCAGCTGGCATGTAGTCCAAATGGGACCCACAGGCCTTCCAGTCAGAGCGTAGTTCATGGACGAGCAGCTTTGGCATTCCCAGAGAACATGTTAGAAATGAAGACTCTCAGGCCTGAACAGAGTGACTATATCAGAATCTACATTTCCACATGATCTCCAAGGTGATCAGTATGGACCAGCATTACCTAAAAGATAATTTAGGGATGGGGGCAGAGTGGCTCTTCTCATGGCTAGCATTTTACAAGCCATATGGGAAAATCTAGACTTTGTCCACATAGGAGAGAGTTTTTCCAGTAGGTCTTCAACCCCTTACTTCCTGGGGGAAGCAAGGGAAAGTTCAATGGATCCTGAATCTTCCCCTACAACTTTCTAAGAATGTGTTCCCCTAGTAAGTATTCTACAAGCAAATGACTTCCTCCCCCAGGGCTTGGGCTTGGTCTTCTTGTCTGTATAATAAAGAGGTGGGACCAGACAATCTCTTTCCAACCCTCCTTTCAGGGAAGCTAAACCTCTTTGAAGGAGAAGCTGCATAAAGTGGTGGAGTCAGTGTGGCTCTCAGAATCAGGCTGAGCCCATTTCACATTATAGCTCTACCACGTACCATTTATGTGACTATACGTAACTCAATCTTTGGTCTTGGGTTTCCTGCCTCTAAAAGTGGATGAAAATCTCTCTGTCAGCAGGGCTAGACACAGGGGACTGAACACAGAACTGTGGCCCACAGTATTAGCTCAGGAAACACTAGTGTTCATCCTGACACCAACATCTATGCCTTTCGTAGAGGACTGGCTGATCCTATAAGCAGAACGTAGAGAAACTAGTAGGAATGCTGTAAGTCCCTGCTTCTTCACATTCTTACCTGACAGGGTCTCTTTTATCAGAGAAAGGCCTGAGCATTTTTGGTGATAGCAAAGGAAGGAAGTCTTAGCCCTGAACCAGTGGTCAGATCCATTTGATGAATTCTGCGCTCCAATTCAGGCTAAACATAAGACCCTAATTTACATGGTTTGTAATCTTCCTCTGCACACACAAAGTTACCAGGGGACTTCAAAAAGGACACCATAAGAGCCCTGGCCAGTGTGGCTCAGTGGATTGAGCACTGGCCTGCGTGGGCATCGAAGGGTTGATTCTCAGTCGGGGCACATTCCTGGGTGCAGGTGGGGGTATGCAAGAGGCCACTGCACATTGATGCTTCTCTCCCTCACTTTCTCCCTCTCTGCCCTTTTCTCTAAAAATAAAGTCTTAAAAAAAATAGGATACCATAAGAGAGATTAAGTTTCTACAGGAGGACAAGGAAGAAACATGAATCACTGTATCTTGATTTCCCCTCCCACATAGCAACCAAAGACAAAGCATCCAAGTGGATTGGCGGAGAGACTAGCTGAGGGTAGTGAGAAGGCGGCACTAGGAGTTGTGAGAGAGCATCGTGGCCCATCTGGGTGTATTTATATTTTATTTATATATTTATTTTCAATGTATGGTTGCGTTTCACCTGCCTCCAGCCACAGACCTGACTGGAGATCTGGCTTGTAACCTGATTATGTGCCCTGGCCGGGGAATCAAACCTGCGACCTTTGGGTTCGCAGGCCGACGCCTTATCCACTGTGCTACCAGCCAGGGTTTGTATTTATATTTAAAAAAGACTAGACAAAGGGGTAAAGAAGAAAATTAGATGATAAAGCAGCATGGATGTGAATGTTTAAACTTATAGCGAGCTGTGGGGAATACCATTTTTGACACATTTTCATTCCACACAAGGTTACATTATTAATTGGCTTAGTAGACTTACAATCAGCAATTTCTTCTGCGGTGCACAGGTTAATCGAGTTGCCAGAGTGTCTCAGATATGAAATTGTTGCCTCATAGTTATGTGGTTCTTCAGATTCAGCACTGAGAAGCAGAGAGAAAAAAAGTTTGTTAAAATAAAATATGTCTTTAAACATGTTGTAGAACTTTTTGTATTTTCTTCCTAATGAGAGAGGCAATATAAGTACATCTGGCCAAACCTCAGCAGATGCGGAAGGCGTGCCTGCTCTGCTCTAAATACATAAGAACTCTGGACGAAATATAACAATGCAAAGAATTATACAAACAATACATAACTCATCAGGAAATCAATAAGGCAAAAATCCCCAGGACATAGAGAGGAATCTCATAATTAAAGACGTAAATGAGAACTGCAGTCAAGGGACCCAGGAAAAGTGGAACCAGATAAAGTGGCTGGTTGGCTGGGGATTTAGTGTCTTGGTCAGAGGTCAGAGGTCAGAGGTCACAGCCATAGGCCCCAGCTGAATAGGAAGCTGAAACTGAGCCATCAGCATAACATTCAGAGACACAAAATTCCATCTCAGCTATAAAACAAATTTTCAAAAATATCTGTTTACTCTCGCAGGACTGAGCAGGGAAGGCTGGTTTTTAACCATTAGAGCTAAAAAAATGTTACCATGAGAAATCAGAACCTTAAATACCCGCCACCAAAGTTCAGATGTGGGTTCTAAATGCATCCTGTGTATTTCAGAGATGCAAAGCCAAAAGACTACTTGAAACCCAACCCTCTCCTCTTCTAAAGCAAATCTGAAATCATTTGGTAAATATAATTGCACAACCCATGATGCTTATGATTTATAAAAGAAATTATTTTCACTTAAAACAAGCTTATGGTCAAAGTGCATATCCCACAAGGAGATGAGGCATCATAGAAATTCAGAAGATATAACTCATGTGAGAATTAAATAACAGAACAACATGAAAGTAACTTTAAAATAAGTACATTTTCATTGTTTGAAGAAATAAAATGAGGAACAAAAGACATCAAAGTATGTAAAAAGAGAAAATGCAGATTAGGGGACAGGAGAAAGAAGGGATATAAATCATAAATAAAGATCTTGAAATAAAAAATTTAATGTATAGGTTGAAAAGTAGACTAGATACAGCAGAAGAGATTATTGGCCAGTTAGTTAGATTTGAGGAAGTTACCCAGAATGTAGCACAGAGATTAAAAGGTAGAAAATATTAAAGGGAAAGTTAATTGTTAAGAGGATGGAATGAGAAGGTTATAGACACACACACACACACATACACACATATACATATATGTACACACACAAATTGGAGGTAAGAAAGAGGTAAAAAATTGGACTGTTATGATCAGTTCTCTGACAATAAACTTGTAAACTTAAAGGAAATCAGCAAATTTAGAAATATAAAATTACCACAGTGACTGAAGAAGAAACAGAGAGACTGATAGGCCATAAACCACTAAAGGGCTTAAGTCAATAGTACACACACCCAGTGTCGCTTGCCCACCTGCAAACTTCTCCCACCTGTCACCTTTTCCTCCACCAGATAGGGTTTTTTGTTAATGACTTTATTGTTGTTGCATTAAAGTTATTCCAATAGTTTTATTTTCATGGCCAGTTTCAGAGAACAGAAAAGAAAGGAAGCTACATGACTCATTTTAAAATGGTAGTGTAATTTTGATATGAAAACCTCAAAATGACCAAACAATGAAATAAAAATATAGCCTAATCTCACTTAAGACATTTTAACCCAAATAAAATAATAGAAAAATTAACTTATCAGTAATAAAAATTACTAAAAGCAACTAAAACTTTCCCAACACTTAAAGGATGACTCAATATCAGAATTTTTGTCACTGCAACTAATCATGTTGAAACAATAAAAATGAAACAGGCCCTGGCTGGTAGTACAGTGGATAAGGCTCTGGCCTATGAACCCAAAGGTTGCTGGTTTGATTCCCAGCCAGGGAACATAACCAGATTGCAAGCTAGATCTCCAGCCAGGTCCATAGCTAGAGGCAGGTGAAAGGCAATCATACATTGATGTCTCTACCTCTCTCCCTTCCCCTCTCTATGACAATAATAAATAAAAATTTGAAAAAAAGAAAAACCACCCAGATTACTTTAATAAATGCAAGAAAGCATTTCAAGTAGATAAACTTTCTTAACTAGATTAACCTCCAACAAGTGTCACAATAGCAAAGTGGAACAAAGAATTAATATATAAACTTTATTTGAAATTTTGGCAATACAAAGATAAATAAAACCATAGAAAATTGGACAAAAGCATAAGGTAGACATTACAGAAGCAACCAACTGAATATCTACAGGTAAATACACAACCTCATAATAAACAGGGAAATAGAAATCAAGACAATGAGAATTTGCTTCATACTCTTCAGTTAAGCAAGAATCTTAAAGTTAGGAAAAAACTCAGCCAGAAAATGGAAAACAGGAACTCTTCCTACTGATTGGAGAGTATGAATTGGCACAATTATTTTGGTGGGTAAGTTTCAATACCAAGTAAAACTAAAGTTTTTACTTATTCTTGTTTAGCACTTCTAAGTGAAAAACAAAAAACCAGAGAAACTTGCTCATATTCACCTGTAAATACATGGGGATGATTACTGCAGTATCATTTGAAAGGGTGAAAATTAAAAACCTTAATGTTCTTTTGTTATTATTGTTCTATTACAATTGTCCCAATTTTCCTCCCTCCCCTGCCCCACCCTTCACCGTTGTTCATGTCCATGGGTCATTTATACCTGTTCTTTGACTAGACCCTTCCACTTCTTTCCCCCCTCCCTCTCCCTTCTGGTCACTGTTTGCTTCCTTGTTTTGTTCATTAGGTTCCTCTTATAGGTGAGATTTTGTTTTTTTCTTTCATCACCTGGTTTATTTCACTTAGCATAACACTCCAGCTCCAATCATGCTGTTGAGAAAGGTAGAATTTTTTTTCCTTCTGCTGTGTAGTATTCCATTGTATAAATGTACCACAGGTTTTTGGATCCACTCTTTTACTGAGGGGCACTTAGGCTGTTCCCAGTAGTTGACCATTGTAAATAATGCTGCTACGAACATAGAGGAGAATAGGTTCTTTTGAACTGGTATTTCAGGATTCTTCAGGTATAATCCCAGCAGCGGAATCGCTGGATCAAAAGGCAGTTCCAGTTTTAGTTTTTTGAGGACATTCCGTACTGTTTTCCACAGTGGCTGCACCAGTATGTGTTCCCACCAACAGTGCATAGGGTTCCCTTTTCTCCACATCCTCACCAGCACTTGTTGAGCATCTTTTTATATGTGTATGAGTCATCTGTATGTCTTCCTTGGAGAAGTGTCTATTTAGATTGTTTGCCCATTTTAAAATTGGATTATCTGTCTTCCTGGTGTTGAGTCATAGGTGTTCTTCATATATTTTGGAGATCAAACCCTTGTCTGAGGTATCATTGGCAAGTATGTTTTCCTATATGATTGGTTCCCTTTTCATTGTGATGATGTTTTCTTTAATCCATACAGAAACATTTTAATTTGATGTAGTCCCATTTGTTTATTCTTTCCTTTATTTCCCTGACCCTAGAGGATATATTGGCAAAAATGTGTAAGATATCTGAAATTTTATTGCTTACATTTTCCACTAGGACTTTTGTGGTGTTACTTATAATTAAGTCCTGTACCCATTCTGAGTTTATTCTGGTGTATGGTGTAACTTGGTGGTCTAGATTAATTGTTTTTGCATGTACTATTCCAGTTCTCCCAACACCATTTGTTGAAGAGGCTATTTTACTCCATTTTTATACCCCTGCCCCCTTTGTCAAATATGAATTGACCATAGAGATGGGCTTATTTCTGGGCTCTCTGTTCTGTTCCATTGATCTATGTGTCTGTTCTTGTGATAGTACCAGGCTGTTTTGACTAAAGTGGGCTTATTTTATATAAGGTATTATGATTCCTCCAACTTTATTATTATTTTTTTCTTCCAAATTGCTGAGGCTATTTGGGATCATTTTTGGCTCCAAATAAATTTTTGAAATATTAGTTCTAAATCTGTAAAATATATCATTGGTATTTTAATAGGGATTGCATTGAATCTGTAGATTGCTTTGGGTAAAATGGACATTTTAATGATGTTAATTTTTCCAATCCATGAATGCAGTATATGCTTCCATTTCTTCCTTAATTTCTTTCTTCAATATTCTATATTTTTCCAAGTACAGGTATTTTACCTCCTTGGTTAAGTTTATTTCTAGGTAATTTATTTTTCTTGTTGCCATAATAAATAGGGTCCCCCCCCCCCCAGTTTCTGTTTTTAATATTTAATTGTTGGTGTCAAAAAATGCCTTTGATTTCTGAATATTGACATTGCATCCTGCTATTTTGCCAGATTCACTTATTAGGTTGAGTAGTTTTTGCATGGAGCCTATAGGGTATTCTGTGTATACTATCATGTCATCTGCAAGTAATGATGGTTTTACTTCCTCCTTTCCAATTTGGATGCCTTTTATTTCTTTTTCTTGTCTGATAGCTGTGGCTAGAACTTCCAAAATTATGTTGAATAAAAGTGGTGAATGCAGACATCTCTCTTTTTGTTCTTGATCTTAAGGGGAAAACATTTAGCTTTTGCCATTGAGTATGATGTTGGCTGTAGTTTTCTTGTGTATGTCTTTATTATGTTGAGGTATGCTCCCTTTATTCCCATGTTGCTGAGGGCTGTTTTTTTTTTTTTTTTTTGTCATGAATGGGTGCTGTACTTAATCAAATGCTTTTTCAGCATCTATTGATATGATCTTGGGATTTTTGTCTTTCATTTTGTTCATGTGGTGTATTAAGTTTTTTGATTTGCCAATGTTACACCATCCTTGCATCCCTGGGATGAATCCCACTTGATCATGGTGTGTAATCTGTTTAATGTATTGCAGGATCTGGTTTACCAAGTTTTTATTGAGGATTTTTGCATCTATTATCATTAGTGATATTGGCCTGTAGTTTTATTTCTTTGTGTTTATATCTGGTTTTGAAGTTAGGAAATTACTGGCCTCATAAAAAGAGTTTGGGAGTCTTCCCCTTTCTTGAATTTTTTGGAATAGTTTAAAAAGGATGGGAGTTAGTACTTCCCTAAATGTTTGGCAAAATTAACCTGTGAAGCCATTCCATCCAGGGCTTTTGTGTGCCAGGAATCTTTTGATTATTGCTTCAGTTTCACTAGTTGTTATTCATCTATTCAGGCTTTCTGCTTCTTCTTGATTCAGTTTTGGAAGATTATATGTTTCTAGAAATTTGTCCAATTCACCCAGGTTGTCAAATTTCTTGGCATATAGTTGTTTTTAGCAATTTCTTACAATCCTTTGTATTTCTGTGGTATCGTTTGTAATTTCTCTTTTGTTTTTGATTTTATTTGGGTCCTCTTTCTTTTTTTTCTTGATACGTCTGGTTAAAGATTTGTCAATTTTGGTTATCTCTTCAAAGAACCAGATCCTGGATTTATTGATCCTTTAATTGTTCTTTTAGTCCCTATGTCATTTAATTCTGCTCCGATTTTGATTATTTCCTTACTTCTACTCACTCTGGGCTTTGTTTTTTGGTTCCTCTAGTTTTTGTAGCTTTATGGTTAGGTTGTTTACTTGAGATTCTTCTATCCTTTTTAGGTAGGCCTGTATTGCAATGAACTTCTCTCTTACAACTGCCTTTGTTATATTCTATAGGTTTCAGGATGTTGTATTTCATTTACACTTGCTTCCAGAAACTGTTTTATTTCTTCCTTGATCTCATTGTTAACCCATTCATTGTTTGATAGCATGTTATTCAGTCTCCATGAATTTGAATGTTTTTGAGTTTTTTCCTTGATGTTGGTTTCTAGTTTCAAGCCATTATGATCTGTGAAAATGCTTAATATTATTTTAATTTTCTTGAATTTGTGGAGGCTTGTTTTGTGTTCTACCATGTGGTCTATCTTTGAGAATGTTCCATGTGCATTTGAAAGAAATGTATATTTTATTTTTGGGGGTTGAAAGGTTCTGTATATATTAATTAAGTTCATTTGATCGAAAGTGTCACAAAATTCTTTGCTTGGAAGATTTAGCCATTGTTTACAATGGGGTGTTAAAATCCTTTACTATGAGTGTATTGCTGTCGATATACTTCTTGATATCATCCAAGATTTTCCTTATGTATTTAGATGCTCCTATGTTGGGTGCATATATGTTTACAAGGGTTATATCTTCTTGATGGTTTATTCTCTTAAGGATTATATAGTGTCCTTTTTTTTTTTGTCTCTTTTCATGGTCTTTGAAAACAACCTTAATGTTCTTCATCAAGGGAATACAGGAGCAAACTCTGATATGTTTAATAAAGAAATACAGGCAATGTATATGGATAATGAGTAAACTAGCCTTACATGTATTAATGGATAATACAAAAACACAGCTTTAGGAAAAAAATCAAGTTGCAGAAGGATAAAATAAGATGTCATTTATACAAAAATGTAAAATACTACATCTTAACAGATAGGTGAGTTTGTAGCTAAAGTAAAAGACATATACTAAATGGATACACTCCTGCATTCATAGTTGCCTCTGGGAAGGGAGCGTGAAACAAATAGGACTTTAACTGTATCCATAGTAAATGCAAAATAACTGTGTCACACCTGATATGGACAGTAAAGAGGAGAAATATTACCGTAATTCTCCCACCTTAACACAAGTAAGGTCTTAGCATCTTAGTATTCTCTTTTTTCCCATTTATAGGTATATCTGATAGTTGTTAGACAATGAAAGTTTGGAGTTTTCTCTTTTTTTTCCTCTCCATTTATTATTATAGCCTAAGCACATCTCAACCAATTGTTTTCCCTCCTTTGGCCACTTGGGATTTTGGGGGGATATCTTTTTTTTATGGCATCTGCAATATTAAATATGTAGGAATAGTTCATTTTGCTGGAAAGAAAAATAATAAACTATAATGTATCAGTAATTTCTTCCCTTACCATTTTGTTCCCTTATCCTTTCATAAAGTAATCAAAAGAAACTTTCTTAAATTATAGATTATCCCATTTATTTCATGCTCCGGTGGCCCAACAATCTTATTGGGTCTATAATAAATTAACTTTATTAATAAGAAACAATTTGTGGAAAAATTGAAAGAAGATGTCTAATCAATTTCTTGTACTACTTTTGTCAGAAATGAATAAATACCTGACTGACTTCAGATGATCAGAAAGAATTTCATCCAAATTTAAAAAAAGGCATTTTCAGGTCAATTGTCTTTACAGAAAGGCAGACTCAGAATTAATGTTAAGAGGGAGAAAAAGATATTATAGATATATTTAAACTTCCTTTTTTGCTACTTGCGAATGTCTTTTATCTTTCTCTTGGTCCATTAAAGCCAGATTTGAGATCTGCCTTGATTTAATGCAGTGTGGGTTGATATAAAGAACTTGGATTAGAGGGAAGAAATAACTCTATGAATTAAACATATCTATGCTTCCATTCCTTTCTTTCCACATTTATTAAGTCTATAGTCTATCTCTAGAACTGTAGACATTAGTGGGGGGAAGCATAGAATTACAGACAGACTTGGAGCTTGGGGTCAGACAGATTTGAATTTGAATCCCAGCTCTTCTACTTTCTAATTATAAAGTATTCAATAAATCCCTTAACCCTTAGTTTCCTGCTCTACAAAACAATATAAAATCTACTTTAAAGGTATATTGTGAATATTGAAAGAAAAATTTGCCCTTTTTACATAGGCCTTCCACAAAAAGCATACTAGTAATATTATTATACTGGAGGACAGAAATTTTAGTGTTTTTTTTTTTTTTTTTTTTTAATAAGTTTTAGGGTTTGCATTTTAGAAAGTTCTTTTCATCACTGGCATAGTATCAGTTCTCTCTATCTTTCCTGATTTTCTTGTTGGAAAACTCTGGTAATTTAACCTTTCCTGATACGTTTCTATGTGTAAAATTAGGCTCCAAATACGCAACTTGTGATTGCCTGACTTGTTCTTACACGATGACTATTCTCTGGCTCATTGTGAGAATGCCACCAAAGAGAAAGGGCAACGGTTGGCTCCAAATGCTTCCTCACTTCAGCTCCACTCTAGCCAGCCTCCCCGTGTAAGTCTTTCTGCAGATAAAAAATCCAGTCCCAAGGCAGGCTTTTGAGAACACTGGCCTGGAGAATGTCCAGGCTCAATATGTAAGATAGACCGTAAGTCCATTATACTGTGACCCCTTTTTTCATAGGTCAAGATCCCATGTGACTCCAGTAAGGTAGCGGAGAGTGAGGCGTAAGAGGCTGTACTCTGGAGCCCCGCTGAGTCAGTTAGCCCCTGACACTACTGATCCAGTCACAGCACCCTGGATGACATAACCTGACCCCATGGTCAGATGATCAGACCCCATTTTTCTCACTTAATGGCGTGGTGGTAAGTTGAAAGTTTTAAAATGAGAGAGTGGACCTAAGTATAGGACACAAGGCTTCGTCCACAGAAAGTTCTCAATAAACATAACCTTTAGTAATTTTTTAAAAAAGGAATTAATACTTGAAAACATGAAAGAAGAGAAAAACCTTAAGTAAACCCACTGCTCCTACCTTTGGAAGGCAGGCCAAATAGTGATCTTGTTGTATCCCCAAAGTCTAATTAAAAAGGGATCATAAGTTACTGAAGTGGCTTAAGCTGACACCACCTGAATGTTCTGGGTCTAAAACTTTATGAGGCACAGACTTGAACATGTCTTTCTCTTCACTCTTGCCCCAAAGCAATTCAGTTTAGCACACTGAGATCTGGGGGCCCAGTTTCATGTTCTGGGCATCTTAGGTAGAGGCTATTTTGCTATTGGTCAGTTAGAGAAGGTCCATTCCAGTCATAACCACCTACAGCAGTCATTCAGGAAGGAGCACTGTAGTTGTAAACAACTTAAAAACCAGCCTTTAGAGATTCTGATCTTACATAAACAAAGGTACACTGACTACTGCTTTTGTTTTGTTAAGTAGAAAGCAATCCCAAATAGCTTTCAGGAAGGGTCTGTCTTGTACTGAGCAATTATGTGTTTATATTAACAATGACAGAAACAGCAAACCACCAACTGAAGAGTTTTCCTAGATTCCTATCTTTCTCTCACATCTCACTCCCCACAGCAGACCCAACAATTACTGGCTTTCCTCCCAAACAACTTGAATCCACTGATTTCCTTATCTCCATTTCTACCACCTTGAACATGCCAAGTTAGCCTACCTGTCCATGACTCAGCATCCTCATCTGTAAAATGGGATGATTTCATCTACACGTCATAAATGGAATCATATATGTACTTGGAGATACTATATAAGTGTTAACTGCTATTTTTAATGTTATTACCATTGTTTTGTTGTTGTTCCAGTGGTTTCCTAGGCTGTCTTCCTTTCCTTCTGACTTACAATTCTCCTATGGCTTCCCAGTGCATTTTCAGCAAAACCTAAATTCATCCTGTGACTCACAGAGTCACTGCCCCCAACCCCCAGTGCACTGAGCTTCAGCTGTGTCCCCTCCTCTCTGGCTCCCTCAGTGTGGGGACTGAGCTCTGTCTTGAGAGTTTGCACAAGCTGTGCCCTCCCTTGCAAAGTCCTTCTAGACCTTCCATGATTGGGTCCCCTTAACTTAGGTCTCAACTCAAATGCCACCACCTCAGAGAGGCCTTTCTTAACCATCTTATACATCCTCTATTTCATGCTCAATCCCCAGTTACTACCCTAATACTTAAAGTATGTTTTTCTTTATAGCACTTACTGCTATTCAAATAAGGAGTAGAAATGCATTTTGTTTGGCCACAATGTTATTGTTCTGTCATCATTATTTTACTTGAATACCTTGCATTCCCCACTTGCATAGCTCCTATCTCCCCGGCTGTTTCACACAGGTCTTGGTCCCACATCTGCAGCCCTAGGAGGGAGGCACTAGTGTTTCCCACTCAGTATGGTGTAGAAATACCAAAAACACAAATACAAAAGTGTGTTCCAAAGTAACAAGTTGAAAGAGGTCATCCAGAAGATTCATAATAGACCTATATTATATTTTAAAGACTATCATCAAAAAAGAAATGCAAAATTAAAAAGGTCAGGAGAGGAAATGGTAGACTCCTGAGACCCACCTGTAGACCAGCATCTGAGAAACACTGAACTGTCTCAATGTTTTCTGCTCCTGAAATAAACAGCCTCTCCCTTCCTTAATGTCTAGTTTGCAATTTCCTAAGTTAGTGCTATCCTAAGACACTTCCTAATGGGAAAAAAGCCGTACCTATATCTAATAAATAAAATATTCACCAACTCTGCTAAGTACTAAAGGAGACCCAGAGATGACAGCTACCTTGGACTAATCTGCTTTGCTCACACAAATAGGAGCTGTGAGTTGAAAGAAATGCCAGCCAGCTTGGTTTGCAGGAAAAAGTGGTGGCAAAGAATAATCTCCAAGGGGTCCTTTCACTGTTGGGAACTATGAGATATTAATATTCCAGAGAAAACAGAGATGGAGAGGCCAAGGATTGAAGAAACAAAGACCTAGCAAGCATCTTCTTTGTTCACCATGCTTTACACTATTTATCTCATTTAGTCTTCAATGAAGTAAAAATTATTGTGTCCACTCTGCAGATATGTCTGTTAATGCTCTAAGCTGTTAACTGACTAGTCTAAGGTACAGAGGGTGGGTTTGAACTTGACTCCAGACCTGTACTTGTTCCATTCCAAAATGGGACTTTTCATATTTAGTAGATAATATGAAGGAGTTCAGGAAGAAATGGTTACTGCAAATGCACCAAGTTTCTAACCAGATGATCATTCATATACATATCATCCAAGTACAGATAAAACACAAAGACCCGTGAACATGGAACTGTTCTTCCTAGACAAGCTGGGAAGTTGTATCTAAGGCTGCTCAGCATCATGGCATTTACTTGTTCAACCTAATTTCTTTTCTTACTTACTTTCTTCTTCTTTTTTTTTTTAAGGAAGAACATGACAATAATTTATTTTGGACTATAGGACTTACACAGAAACCACCAGGCATTTTTTTTTTTTTTTTCTTTTGCATAACTGAACTCGAGTGAATTTGGAAAGCTAGGAGATAAGGAAGATTTCTAGCAAAAGCATACTTTATGAATAGCAACTTTTCCTCCCATCCCCAGCAGAGATAGGAAACCTAAAGAAGACTCTCTATAGAAAGGTAGAAATTTCATAGGCGATTCTCACACATTTAAAAGCACTGGAATCACATGGTTAAATACGCTGATTTTACAATTGCTTATTTATCAGTTACGTTAACATTGCTCAATTCAAGAGCAATGAACGTTTGCCAGTGATATAGGGTGGAAGGAGGGTGGGCCCCCCACATTAGGAGTCTAAGTATCTGATCCATGTTCATTGTCCAAATCAGGGGAATCATTGGTTGCTAAACTATGTTGTTATCTGGGCTCAGATAATGAATTAGATGAGGGCCCAGAAATCTGACAAGAAGGAGTGACACCCTTGCCTCTACTCTGTCCCTAACCTCTTTCACAAAGATGATTAAGGTTAGGGCCCATGTCTGTGGGTGCCTGCAGGAGACCAGTAGCTTTATGCTCCCTGAAGATAGAGGAGAACATGCAGAATCACAAATATTTATGGGAAGTAAACAAATTTCTTATCATTGATGAAATGAAGTTTAAATGCCTTAATATGACACTTCATTCACATTAGGATCCAACCTCATCTCTTATTTTTCCATATGAGAATACTTTTTGTCTGTTCACATCCTCCTCTTTATTACTACTGCCTTGCTTTCAATCATGTTTTAGCTCTATACTACATATGCATTTGCCTGTTTGTCAGTCCATCTATCTATCCATGCATTCATCCATTCATCCATCCATCATTCCATCCACTAAGCAACTGTAAGTCAACAATGGGGTTATGTCCAAGAACAACACCTTGTCCTTACCATTTTCTAGTCTCACAAAAGGGAACATAAAACCCACCTAATTTTAACCTACCAAGCAGGATACATCTCAAGTTCTTTCTTCTGCTGTGAAGCTGCCCCTAAGAATTCTGGTCTGTCTTCATCCCTTTCCTCTTCCACTCTCACAGCATTATGGCCCACATCATAATTGAGGCACAATGAATCTAATTTCAGATGAAAGTAGATTTAATTCTATCATCGACATGAAAGACCTGTACGGTCAAATTGCCCTCATCAATCACTGAGGAAGAAGGTGTCACATTAGAGACTGACTACTGTTTCCCAATACTTGCCCATTGCAGCAAGTGTATGTCCAGGGTTGAAATGGATTGTTGTTTCTCTGATGAAAGTATGAGAGAAATCAGCCTTGTTTGAAGCCTAGCAGCAGGAAAAATGCATGTCAAGCTAAATACCAAGATCATGGCACAGTTATATTGAGATGCTCACATATGTGAGGCACAGGGAAACAAGATTGACTTAAGGTTCATCAGAATGCCATTGTCCCCTCACATGGTCACACTGGGGATGAATGTTCATCCAGTAGATAATCCAAACCACTGTTTTCCTTTATCCAAATACCTGCACATAGAATGCATTTCTACTCATTTACCTTGAGCTGTCATTAAATGTAACCACTCATTGAAGCATTCCTGGAGCACATGAATCACACAGTCAGCTCCTGGTTGAATGTGCTTGTCCTACCTATTCCCTAGTGTACAAGACCCTCCATGATTTGGTGCCTGTCTACCTCGATGGTCCCACTTCTTTCCAATCTTTACAACACTTGCTATACTCTAGCTCCACTTAACTATTGTATTTCTACTTTCCAAAATAAGATGAGTCACTTTTTACTTCCTCCCTCTGCCTGCAGTGCTCCTTCCCATGTTATCCAGCAGATGTTGACTCTCAATACTTATGCAAATATTTTCTCTTCAGTGCTAGTTTGGTTGGATTGATGCTACTATTCTTCACCTCTTCCTGGGACCCTGAATTTTGTCATTGTCAAGTTTCAGTGCCTAGGATCCCACTGGAACTCTGGGCTGGTCATGTGACTTTCTTTGACCAATAGGGTGCTAGCAAATGTGATACAGCAGAGGCTTGGAAAATGTGTGGTTGGGGGTACCTGCTGCCATTGCTGGGAGAATATTCCTCGGCTGGCTGGCTGGAGGGCGAGGCGGATGGTGCCCAGTCAAGTTGCACCAGACACCCCAGTCAAGGCAACCCTGGATCAGCCAGATGCAAGATGACCCAAGACAAAAGAGCCACCTCAACTTACAATTAGTATATAAACAAGTTCTGGAGCGCTAATGCACAACATAATGATTAGAGTAAAAATAAAGCACTTATTGTAAACTTCCAAGTTGCTAAGAAACTAGATCTTAATTGCTTTCAACATGCAAAAAAGAAATAATTATATGAGGTGATAAAGGTGTTCGCTAAGACTGCTGTAGGAATCATGTTGGAAAATATAAATGTATCAATTAAACAGGTTGTGCACCTCAAACTTATAAACATATGTCAGTTACGTCATGATAAAAAATAACTTGGGCATAACTGAGTCAGAATCATAGCTCTGCAAGTGGCAAACTTTCTGAGCCCTAGTGTCTTTAGCTATAAAATGAGGATAGTGGCAGCAACTTCCTTGCCTTCTTGAGAAGATGAAATGAGAAAATCTGTATAAAGTAGCCAGTTCAATGCATGATACACATCAAAGGGTTCAACAGTCCTTGGCTGAGTGAAGTAATGAACTGACACTTCCAAGGCAAAATTCTTAGAACAAGTGCACCAAAAATAGAAGGTCCTTTGACTATTGTCAGGGACGTCACCAGTTCCTAACATCATGCCAGCTGCCCTCGGCATTCTGCAGTCTCTAATTCAGTTTATTACCTTGGAAGATGATGTTTCAATGCATTGAACCCAATTGTACAATAAATAAAAGTACCTTAGAAGACCATCTTTGCAACTTAATATCAGCATGGCTGTTAAATGTGGTTTATTTCACCTCTAATCTGAAACAAGGGTTGCAGTTGGTAGTTTATAATAACTCTGCTCTTCCTGCAACCCTTTGGAGAAAGACGGACACCTGGCCTGTGCTCACTGCCTGCCCTTGGGCAGGCTCAGTAGCCTTGTTGGTGGGCTACCCTCCTGCACAATTAAGGAACAGGTACTCACCTTTCCAGAGGCAGGTCACCATCTTCCACAGCTGCTGCAAGAGCAAAAGGGAAAGTGAAAAAGAGATGTAAGCAGCAGCCTTACTAAAGCAAATTACATCTGTACAATGACCTGACCCCAGAGACAAAACGTGGATTGGCAACTCACCTGTGTGCCAGCCACGCCTCCCCTTCCCCTGGCACCCAGGGATCATCCATCTGCATTGCAGCCCTCACCCACACTTAATGGTGCTTAATTAGGAGTGTACTTTCTTGTATTAGACCTTGATCTCTTGGAGTACCAAAATGTCTGCTAGGTTTCTCTCTAAATTCTTCTATGTCAGAGTCTGGCAAACAGAGTGTAGCTTCTCAATATAGGCTTGGAAAAATAATAATATGGCATTTATTGAGCATTTACGGATGTGCCAATAACTTTCAAGTCTTTCCATGCCTCATCGCATACCTTTATCCTCTCAGTAATCCCAGGAGATGAGTGTTATTATCATTCCTGTTGTCGGGCAAGGACGATGCAGCTCAGTGAGTAGCATGCCCAAATTTCAACAGCTAGCGTGTGGGGAAGCTGGGATTTACAAAGTCCGTTTTACAACCAAACACTTAGCACTTTGTTCTATGTTCTCTGAGAGCCTTCTTCCCTTTTGGAGAGAGGGTTGGAGGCCTAAATTATTCAATGTTTATAAAAATCACACTTAGCCTTCTTTGATATGGAAGTAGCCATGTCCTTAAAGTGTAATTCTAAGAGAATTTTATTTTAGGATAAGATGTCAGAGGACTGAGAACGTGGTTCTCAAAGCATGATCCCTTGGCCAGCAGCATCAACAGATTTAGACAACTTATTAAAAAAGCCTCTCACCCAGGCCTAATGAATCAGAAACTCTGAAATCGGGGCCCAGCAATGTGTTTTAATAGGTCTTCTGGGTGGTTCTGATGCATGCTAACCTTTGAGAACCACTGAGCTAAAGAAATTTAACCCCAAGTTTGCCCAATGCTGTCAAATGAACAGTGAACTTGAAGCAACTCCCACGGTGTATACCACCTGCTGTCACTCAGGGTCACAGTAAAACAGATGTCAGCCCAGCAATCCATACGACCCCGAAGTGTATGTTTACCTCATATTTCATTAGAGCAAACGGAAGCGAAGATGTTTAAAATGTCAACAGGATCCGACTGCAGTGGGGGTGGGGAGGGGGCAAGAAAGTGCTCCTTTGTGTAGCAGAGGAAGACTTGTAAGAGCCCAGAGAAATGGCTTCCAAGGATGTTTCCCCTCCTGGGAAGGATCCAAGGGGCAGGGAAGGGAGCGCTTCATGAATTACTGGAGGCAGAGCACAGAGGCCTGAGGGACCCCCCTCATGATTGCAGGTCAAGTTCACACTGACTGCCTCCCTTTTCACTCCCGCCTCCTCCTCTACAGCACAGGTTGTGTTGACAACATAGGCTTTGTGAGAAACACAAAGGCTCTCTGCCTCCCTGCCCTGCTCCTTTTCATTTTCTTCCTCTTGGACGGGTTCCCAGTGATCAGATGCAATGCTCTCAGCGGAAGCGGGCTGGTTTGGGAGCGATAAGGGGCCAATTCCTGCAGATTTGTCGTTTCATGGGCAAGCTGCCATGGCCTCTGCATGAGAATCAGCAGTGATGGATGTCTAGCCCCAAGGAAAAGCAGTTCAGCATTGTCACCTGGGAGCTCCTATGGAGAAGGAGGAGGTCACTGGGGGAAACAGCACTAGAGCCAGCCAGACCTCCCTGGCTGGCTGTGTGTGTTGGAGGGGCAGGGGCTGCTGTGCATTTCCTCACCTTCCCTGTGGGTCTTAGGAACAGCAGCTGTTTGCCTCTGGAAGGCCTGGAGGTTCACCGCTGGAGGCTTCAGTGGCTTTGTGGGAGGAGGTCCCAGGGACTCCACGGAAGGCAGTGGCTTCGTTTTGGGAAGCTGGTCCTGCTCAACATCCAGCTGTTTGTCTGAGCACAAACAGTCCAAACTGTAGGTTATATTAATCATTTCCATGACACGGCTTGTTGGCTGAAACTGACCAGCTTCCTTGTCTCATTCTCACTCTCCTCCAATCTAGTCTCCACCCAGTAGCAGCGTGTTGGGACAAAAACGCACACCTGACCTTGCCACCATCCAGCTGCCCAGAAGCAGCAGCTTGTTTCTTCAGCATGTTTGCTCACACCCTCCTTTGGCATTTGAACAGCACAGCACAGGGCCCCGGTTGACATGTCCAGATCATTTTCTTACCGGATTTTAGTTCTCCTACTTCCTTGACCTGAAGCCCTAACAACTTTCACTCAGACCACTGGCTTCTCAATTCTCTAGATTTGACCTTAAAAGCCTTGAAAAGCTCTTGTATATACAAGATTTGGTTCATGCCATTCCTGGTTCTGGACTGCTGGTCCCTTATTTCTTTCTTGCCAAACGTCAACTCTTTCTTTAGGCCCTGCTCCAATGACACTTCCTCTAGGAAGCCTTTCTTGATTTCTTTTAGAGTTATTGGTTCTGATTTCTTTTAGAAATCAAGGTCAGAACCAATAACTCTGTTTGGTATCCCCACTTGCCCTTTGTTAACACCTCTCTGGCAGTGTTGTGGTGCATTAGAGGGGCTGGCCTAACTTCCCACTGAATGTGGGCTCCTGTGGACAGGGTTTGGGCCCTATTGACCTTTTCTCAGCACCAAGTACAGGGCATGGTTCACAGGAAATGGACAATATCTATTCCCTGCAAGGATTCTTCAGGCACTTAGGGCAGGCAAATAACATGGGGGCTGTAAGAGGAGTGAAAATTAATTTCTGATTTCCAGGATTCATCGCTCATGACGGCCATCAAGACGACTTTGGTCCTGAGGCATCTGTGGATTTTGTGTCTTATGGAAGTTTGCAGGACAGTCCCAATTTTGTACATTTTATCCTTCTGCATGAAAAATCCAAACTCCAACAGAAATTTCAATATATAAAAAAATCCAATCTGCTGATTCTGAAAATAGCACATAATCTTATATTATCCAACTGCTCTGATTTTGGGTTTACATAATGCAGTGGTTGGTTACATGGTAAAACTAAAGGAGTTGGATCATGTTTCCTGAATACATCAGTGTGACTTTTCTCAAAGCTCTGCTGTCCTGTGCCAGCAGGAGGAGGCTTCCTTCTTGCCCTCCCAAGCAGGGCCAAAGTTCCTCCCTTCTTAGGCTATAATTATAAGTCCCAATGTCAGGAACTTTAGTCTTTATCAAATTAAGTAGAAGACACAGTGCAAGTAAAAATGATTACTTACTTACTGGGTTCCTAATTTTTCCCAGGCACGGTTGTTTATGTGGGTTGTCTCATTTAACCCTTGAAACAATTCCACCAGGTAAGTAACCAACCCATCCTTCCTTCTTTCCCCTCACTTCCCCTTCCTCCCATTCATCCCTTCTTCCTTCCTACTTCTTCATCAATAACTGTTTATCCACTATGTTCTGGGTACAGTTCTAGGGGCTGGGGATGGAGTTCTGCCCTCAGGAATTTTTGTTCTAATAGGACTAGAATGATGATAAACATGTAAACAAATAAAAAAGATCATTACAGAGATTTATTGGTGCTATGAAGGAAATAAGAACAGGACATTATAAAAGAAAGCAAGCTCTTGGTGGTGAGCTAGCACCACTAGAGAGGCTAGAAAAGGTTTATTTGGGAAAGTGTCATTTGAGGACCACTATGCCTGCTAGGAGAGAAGACTATAAGAGGGAAAGAGTGTAAAAGCAGGAAGACCAGTAAGGCCATTGAAGTGGTCCAGGTGAGCGATGATAGTAGTGAGGACATGGGCAGAAGGCAGAAATGCACATCACTGGAGGAATATAGAACATATTTTCATAGTAGAACCAAAAGCTTGCTGATGAATTGGATGCAAAGAAAGAAAGGGAGAGAGGAATAACTCCCAGGTTTCAGGTGTGAGCATCCAGGAGGATGCTTGTCCCATTTACCAAAATAAGGATGATTGAATTTGGTTTCTAAGAGAGCAGACCTGGCTCTATTAGTTAAGTAGATAGGCTAAGTTCGTGCATCTTGAAAGAAGTAGAACTACAGTTCAAATCCAAATTTGCCCAAACTAGCTCTCAACATGATTCCAGAAGATTCATCACTTTGCCCAAAGCTGAAATTATAATTTAGCAGATGGTTCTAGAATACCATCTGTTGTAGTTTAGAGCAAACATTGCTGGGGTCACGGATGTGATCATCTCAAGTCAGCAAGCTTTAACTTGGAAAAACACAGGGAACTCTCCTGCACACCTGTGGGGATCAGATCTCTCACCTGGGGCCCAGCTGGCAAGCTCTGTCTCATAGACAAGCTGGCAGGTGCTCCCTGCTGGGCTCCTCTCAGGATGCGACTTCTCTAGGCTCTTCTTTCCCTGTGGAGAAAGTAGAGAAGTGGGATCTTCTGACGTGATGCACGAATTTCTTTGGGCCATCAAGTGCCCATGCGAAGGGAGAGTCTGGGATTCTTTTATTTGCATCTTTTCCTGGGACTCCTCTTGGGTAGCAAACCCTGTGCTTTTCGGATCTTCCAGGTGGGAAGCCCTATCCCCACAGTCAGCAAGGAGACAGGCTGAGGACGTTTCACTTTGCGGAGATGAAACCTTCTCCCGGTTCCAGGGCTTGTTTCTGAAGCTACTGGTCACCACCAATTTATTCTTTTTGGCTATCTTAGCATTTGATTGATTTGTATCTGAAAGCAGATAAGTCATCTGTGAATTCACTGTAGAATGAGCAGAACTTCCCAGAGTTTCTGGGGAATTAGGATGTTTCTGAATCTCAGTCCTCGGTGCCAACTTAATTTTCTGGGGTTTGAGAGGCTGGGGTTCACCACTGGAACAATATGGTGAGAGCTGATTGTTGTTGGATGAGAGGGGTTTCCCATTGGCCCAAGTCTTTGTTGATTGTGTGCTTTCAAAGTCCTTCTGAGAAACACCTGCTGGGAATTTAATCGTTCCTGGGAGAGATGGCACAGCAAGCTTTTGAAATTTAGCTTGGAGTTCTTTGAAGTTTTTAAATCTTTCCTAAAGCATAAAGGAAAATAGAAATGTCTTATTATTTTAGGAAAAAGCAGCATGATTTAGCTGACTGCATGCTAAGAAGCTTTAAAGGACAATGCAACGCCTTTGCTCACTCATCGAGCAAGCTCAGCCAATAATGCCAATAATCTATGCGAGATGGAACGGAAACAATTGTGCCCTCTTTGAAACATTTGAATCTATGTAATTCAATAAATTATATATGTATACTTTCTTCACAACATATACAAACCACTTACAAAGGAAATAGCATTAACAACTGTTGATAAATCATTTTTTAATTTAAGCTTGATTGTGATTTTCTATTACCAATTAGCCTCCTCGTACCCTCTCACCCCGGCAGTTGCCATTGTTGTGTTTGTCTGTGAGCAAGCCCTGTTTCCTTTGTGCTCAATTTCTCCACCCCCTACCCACCCCGCCACTAGCCATCATCTTGCTTTCCATCTAGGAATCTGTTTTACTCTTTAGTTCAATTTGCTTGTTCGATTCCACACATGGATGAAATCATAAGGTATTGGTCTTTCCAACACTGGCTTATTTCACTTAGCATAATGCTCTCTAAGTCCATCCAGACTGTAGTAAACGGTAAGAATTTCTTCTTTTTTTATGGCTGAGTAGTTTTCCAATGTGTAAATATCTCATAGTTGTTTTATCCACTCATCTACTGATGGACACTTGGGCTGCTTCCACATCTTGGCAATTGTAAATAATACTGCAATGAACATAGGGGGGCTTATGTTCTTTTGAATCAGTATTTTAGGTTCCTTTGGATATATTCCCAGAAGTAGGATCACTGGGTCAAAAGGCAGATCCCTTTTTTTTTTTTTTTTTTTTTTTTTGAGATCTCTCTAGACCGCTTTCCACAGTGGCTGTACCAACCAGCATTCCCACCAACAGTGCAAAAGAGTTCCCCTTTTTCCACATCCTTGCCAGCACTTATTATTTGTTATTTATTGATGATAGCCTTTCTGACAGGTGTGAAATGGTATCTTATTGTGGTTTTAATTTGCATTTCTCTGATTAGTGATGTTGAGCATTTTTTCATATGTCTATTTGTCATCTGTATGTCCTCTTTGGAGACATGTCTTTTCAGGTCCTTTGTTCATTTTTTAAATTTGGTTGTTTTATTTTGGGTGTTGAGTTTTGTAAGTACTTTATAAATTTTGGATATTGTCTTATCAGATGTATTGGCACATATGTTTTCCCATTCTGTGGGCTGACTCTTTACTTTGTTGATTAGTTCTGTTGCTATGCAAGAACTTTTTAGTTTGATATTGTCCCATCTGTTTTTTTTTCTTTTGTTTCCTTTGCTTTAGGAGATATATTAGATAAAATATTTCTAAGAGCAATGTTTGAGATATTTCTGCCTTTCTTCTAGGGTTTTTATGGTTTCTGGTCTAACATTTAAGTCTTTGATCCATATTTAATTTATTCTTATGTGTGGTATAAGAATGCAGTCTCGATTAATTTTCTGCATGTATCTGTCCAATTTTTCCAACACCATTTATTGAATAAACTACCTTTAGGCCAATGTATGTGATTTCTTCTTCTGTTGAATATTAATTGACTATAAAGGTGTGAGTCTATTTCTGGGCTCTCTATTCAGTCCCACTGATCTATGTGTCTGTGTTTATATTAGTACCAGGCTTTTTTGATTACTATGGCCTTATAGTATAGTTTGACATTAGGTAGCAGGATGTACTATAGCATGATATTAGGTAGCTTTGGGGTGAAATGCTCTGAAGATATAAACCCTTTTGATCTAGTGGGTTGTTAAGGCTGCTGTCTCCTTGTAGAGTTTCTGTCTGGATAATTCATTCATTGAGGTCAATGGGGCATTAAAATCCCCAACTATGACTGTATTTCTGTTGATCGCTTCCTTTACACCTATAAATATTTGTTTTACATATTTAGGTGCTCCTGTGTTGAGTGCCTAAAGGTTTACTAGAATTATATCATCTTCCTGGACTGTTCCCTTTGTCATTATTATCATATAAGTGTGCTTCGTTGTCTCTTACTATGGTTTTAAGTCTATTTTCTCAGATATAAGTACTGCTACCCCCACTTTTTATTTTCTTTTCCATTTGCATGAAATATCTTTTTCTATCTTTTTACTTTTAGTCTCTGTGTATCTTTCAATCCGAGATGGGTCTTTTAAAGGAAGTATATATATATATATATATATATATATATATATATATATATATATATCTTGTTTTCTTATCCATTCAACTACTCTCTTTCTTTTGGTTGGAGCATCTAAGCCATTTACATTTAAGGCGATTATTGACAGATACTTACATGGTATCATTTTATTGTTAGACTGTTTTCCTCCTTTGTTTCTTTCTTTCTCTTTTTCTTCTTCTTATAGCAAGCCCTTTGACATTTGTTGCAGCACTGGTTTGGTGTTAACAAAATCCATTAGCTTTTTCTTGTCTGAGAAGCTCCTTATTTCTCCTTCAATTTTAAATGATAGTCTTGCTGGGTAAAGTAGCCTTGGTTGTAGGTTTTTGCTTTTCATTGTCTTGAATATTTCATTCCACTTCTTTCTGATCTGAAATGTTTCTGTTGAGTAATCAGATGCCAGTCTAATTGGTGATCCCTTATAGGTGACTCCCTGCTTTTAGGATTCTCTCCTAGTCTTTAAGCCTTGTCCTTTTCATTACGATGTGTCTTAGGGTAAGCTTCTTTGGGTCCAACTTGTTTGGGACTCTCTGAGCTTCCAGGACCAGTGTAACCTTTCCCCTTATCAGATTAGGGAAATTTTTAGTCATTATTACTTCAAATAGGTTCTCAATCCCTTGCTCACTGTCTTTTTCTTCTGGTATTCCCATACTATGGATGTTGTTACACTTCATGTTGTCCAAAATGTTTCTTAGGCTCTCTTCATTTTTTAAAATTCTTTTTTCTCTTTGCTGCTCTGCCTGGGTATTTTTTCTTCCTTGTCTTCCAAAGCATTGATTCTATCTTCTGCTTCATCTAGCCAACTATTAATTCCTTCTAGTGTATTATTGATCTGAGATATGGCTAGCCTTTTTTCTATGGTTTCTATGTCTTTTTTCATGCCTTAAGTATCCTTATAATCATTACTCTAAACTCTGTATTTAATAAACTGCTTGCTTTCATACAGTTTTTCTGGAAAATTCATGTGTCCTTTCATTTGGGCTGCTTTGTATTTTCTGCCTTGGTTGTTAAACTAATCAACCATTCAGCTTATCAGCTATTAGTCTAATCAATCTGTGATCAACAACCTGGCTTAAGAACCATAGGGTGGGGCAGAGTAACTTCTGTGTGCAGGGGTATTGCTGCCCCCCAGGTTGATGCCATTCAGAGAGGAGTGCTTTACCTGAGAGCAATGGCTCCTGCAGTATGGGGAATGACTCAGTTCAGGGATCCCAGTGTCTCTTCCTTCAGTTTTCTTAGCAGAGCCACCAACCTCAAGCATCTCTAGTACACTCTGCCCTTCCTTTGCCGGCATCCAGGATAAGTGGCTGCAAATTAAATTTTGTGCTTTGGCCCTTTAAGAGGGCTCTCTTTATCTGCAACCATATCTCCCTGACAGACAGAAACCCTGCTGCTTTTCACAGCTGGTTGTTATTTGAGTTCCTTTCTGACTCTGGGGCTGTAGGCTGGGCAGCCCAGCTTAGGGTTAGACCCCATACTCCTCAGGTTGAACCGCCTGGCCTCTGAAATATCCCTCCAGTACTTCAGCTGGCACCTATGTGTTTTTCCCATGCTCCCTACCAGTCACATTGTGGTGAAGTGGTTTATTCTGTCTGTCTGTGGTTATAAGGTTTCCCTCCAGCTAGTGTTCAGTTGGTTATTCTGGATGATTTCCCTACAATTTAATTGTTAAGTCCAGATTGGTCCTGGGATGAGGTTAACATAGTTCCCATGTAGTCCTCTGCCATCTTGGATCCAACTGATAAATCTCTTGATACAAACTTTTGATGGCTTCCTCTTGCTTATACAAGTAAGTTCTAAACCCCTTTGGCATTCAAGAGTTTTCACCATGTGGTAGAATTATGATCTCCAGCCACAGCCCAACAACTACTCTTAAACTAAACAGGATGTTTTTGCAAACTTTCCTAGAAATTTTGTACTCTCTACCATCCTGACTTTGCTTGTGTATGCTTGCTTCACAAAGTGCATCCACCACCTACTCCAACTGCTTTCTTGCAACTTCATTGCTCACCTTCTCCATTTCCCTGGGTATGAAAGGTACAGCTGATTTCTTTTCTCTCTCCTTGGAGCTTGCATAGCTCTTTATAACTTGGCTGTTGAACTTAACACTGCTCAACAGGAGAAAAGAGAAAACTTTGGACCTAAACAAGTCTGCATTCCAATTCTGATGCTGTCTTTGTCATTAGGCAAATAGTTTAGGAAATTTGGTGTTAGCCGTGTACTCTCATTTTAAAAACAAATTGCCAAGCGGTAGAGGGTGAGGGCTGCCCTATATATCACTTTACATGATAAATGAAAGATATTTGTAAGATGTTAGATGATCCTCTTGTACTTAAAGCTCCTCTTGGAAAACTGTGTTCTTCTAAATTCAGCTCAAATTTAGTATATGAAAATGATAGCAGTAATAACTAGCCAACCCTTGAGGCAGAAGGAAGGGCATGCCCAGGATTGTACAGTGATTTGGTGGTCGAGGTAGGTAGGGTTAGGCTTGATTCTTGCTCGTTACACTTCCCACTGCTCAATCTATTGTCTCACTAGATCTAGGTTATTTTTGCAAGTTCATTTTGTCATCTTTTGTCTTCATAGGAGGACATGTGGGAGGACAGTTAATGGATTCATTTCAAAGTAAGAGTCCTTACCTTCCCCTAATCATCTTAAAGTTCTTAATTGCAAGTATATAGTCTCTATGCCAGTGACTTCTGCTTTTGCCAGTGAGCAAATAGTGGGTGACCTTTTCTCACTGTGCTTATAGTTGACTCTTACCTGTTCTCTGAAGATTTAGGAAGGGAGGGAAATTGAACAAGGAACATAAGGCAAGTGTCACTATGTGGTAGACACCAGCAATGAGCACAGAATGAAGAGATCTGTGTATGAAGCTAAGCGTTTCTATTTTGTAGTGTGTCTTGAAGTGGGTCTGTTTGGATTCATCTTCATTGGGACCCTCTGTGCTTCCTGAACTTGATTAATGTTTTCACTCATCATGTTAGGGAAATTTTCTATCATTACTTTTTTAACAGGTTTTCCATTCCTTGTTTCTCTTCTCCTTCTGGTATCCCTGTGATACGGATATTATTGTGTTTCATGTTGTCCTGCATCTCTCTCAAAACCTCTTTATTCTTATTCAGCCTTTTTTCATTCTCTTGCACTGTCTTGGAATATTTTTCTACATTGTCCTCCAACTCGCTGATCTGGTCCTCTGCTTCCTCTAGCCTACTATTGGTTCCTTCTACTATATTCTTCAATTCAGAAACTGTATTCTTCATTTCCTCCTGGCTCTTACTGATAGTTTCTAAGTCCTTTTTAATGCTGGTGTAGCTCTCAGTAAGTTCTTTGTAGCCTCCCTGGAGTTCTTTGTAGTTCCCCTTGAGTTGTTTATAGTTTTCTTTGAGCTGGCTGAGCTCGTTGAGCTTCTCTATCATCATTATTTTTTTATTTTATTTTATTGTTGTTGTATTACATCCATCCCATTTTTGATCCCCTCTGTCCCCCTCTCCATCCACCCATTCCTCCCAAAGTCAATCCCACCTGTTGTCCATGTCCATGGTTCCTTTATACTAAATTCTTGTCTATCATCATTATTTTGAATTCCATATTTGATAGTTTGTTTGCCTTTGTTTCATTTAGTTATCTTTATGGGGATTCCTCCTTTCCTTTTGGTGATGGACTGATTCTTTTTTCCCCCATTTTGGGTGTCTGTTGTTGCTTGTTTTCGTCTTGGATTAATCTGCTTTGATTCCTTGCCTTTGTGGAGCACCCTTCCATGTTAGGAGATTTGTGGAGTTCAGTGTTGCAGGCCTCTAGATTTCCTCAACTTGTTGCTCTTGGGATGGCCTTTATGTCATTAACTTGGGCTGTCTGGTTGTATTTTGGATTTGTTGTATGTGTTGCTCCTTTCCCTCCAGTTGGCTGATTCAGAGACACTCCTATCTCATACTCTGGTTTTGAGCTGCTCCTTAGGGATTAATAATTCATGCAGCTCTCAGTGTAACTCAGGTGCTTGAGATTAGCAGAGATCCATTTCTTGAGTCTGCCTCTTTTTCTTGATCAAGTCTCTACAGTCTACAGTCAAGCTGTATGGTCCTGGAGTGGCAGGGCCTATGGCTGTCACAGTCAGAGCTGATTCTGAGTGCCAGTCCCCAGGTAGGCTGAGCCTCCAGTAGCCTAGCTGGGTTTCTGCTCTGTCGGCATTTTGGGGCCCTCCCTTCTCTCACTGGTTCTGTGTGAAGACCCGCAGTGTGCTTATGTGGTGTCAATGGCTACTCCTCCCCCTCCAGGTCCTCAAGGAGGTTTCTACCTGAGATGGGCACCTGGCTCCAATGCGGGGTGGCCTGCAACTTTGTTTGCTCCTGTGATGGTTAGCCATCCCCTTCCAGATCTTCAAGGTGGTAACCCCTATCTGCAAAGAGTATCTGGCTCCCCGGGGGCCCCACAGGTCGTTTGCCAGGGAAGGCTAGCCCTCCCCATCCAAGCTTTTCTATTTTCCAGTTGTGTGTCTTGGACAATTTGCTTTACTTCTCTGAACCTTATTTTCCTCACTATGGAATGGGACTGTTCTACTAATAGTTTAGGGTTATTATAAAGATCAAATGAGATAGTAGGTGTACATACTTCAGTGGTTAGTATTTTTAAAATTGTGACAAAATACCCAAAGCTTAAAATGTTTCACCTTAATCAATTCAGTAGTTTTAAGTGAATTTACATTGTTGTGAATGTCCAGAACTTTCTTTATCTTACAAAACTGGGGTTGTATACTCATTAAATAATAAATCCCTATTCCCCTTACCCCTGGCCGCATGATTCTACTTCCTGTCTATGAACTTAACTACTCTAGGGGACTCATGTAAATGAAATCATAAGTTAGTCTTTTTGTGACTGACTTATTTTACTTAGCATATTGTCCTTAAGGCTCATTCAAATTTCTGCATGTTCAAAATTGAACTGTGTTACCTCAGAATGTTCACTGGTTTCCTACTGTGTGCCAAGCATTAGGGTTGCAAAGATGGATAAGACATTCTCCAAACACTGATATCAAAACCAGACAAAGACACCACAAGAAAATTAAATTACAGGCCAATATCCCTGATGGACATAGATGTAAAAATCCTCAACAAAATGTTATTAAACTAAATTCAACAATACATTAAAAGATCATACTGGTGGAATAAATCAAGTGGGATTTATTCCAAGGATGCACGGGTAGTCCAACATCCACAGGTCAATCATGGTAAGACACATTAACAAAATGAAGTATAAAATAATATGATTATCTCAACAGATATAGAGAAAGCATGTGGCAAAATTTATCACCCATTTTAAATTAATTTTTAAAGATTTTATTTATTCTTTTTAGAGAGAGGGGAAGGGAGAGAAGCATCAATGTATGGTTGCCTTTCACATACCTTCGACTGGGGACATGGCTGGAGACCTGGTCTGCAACCCAGGCATGTGCCCTAACTGGGAATCGAACCAGCGACCCTTTGGTTCACAGGCTAGTGCTCAATCCACTGAGCCACACAAGCCAGGACTTTATCACTCATATATGATAAAACTCTCAACAAAGTGAATATGGAGGAAACATTCAAAATAATAAAGGCCACATATAACAAATCCATAGCTAACATATGTAATGGTAAAAAGCTAAGATCTTTCCCTCTAAGGTCATAAACAACTCAAGGATACTCACTTGCAGCAGTTTTATTAAATGCATATTGGAAGTCTTAGCCAGAATGAGAAGGCAAGAAAAATAAATGAAAGGCATCTGGGTTATAAAGAAAGAAGTAAAACCGAAACTTCCAGTCAATATGGAGATGTAGGTAGACACACTTCACCTCCTTGAACAACTATAAGAAGAATCACAACTAATCTCAAGACAAAAAACAGCCAGCACTGCCAGAAAATCAAACTGTATGTAAGTCTGACAACCAAGGATTTAAAGAAGCCATATTCATCCAAATGAGTAGGAGGGGCAGAGCCAGGGTGGAGAGGACATTAAAAAAGCAACAAACTCACAACTATCAACAACTTAACCTAAACAACCACAAGAACAGCAACAAACTAAGCAAAAAACAAGAACAGGAACAGAATCTTAGGTATAAAGAATATGCGGAAAGTATCAGCTGGGAGGGAGAAGGGGAAGAATGGAGGGAAAGGTGCAAGGATTAATAAGCATAATTGGTAGGAACAAAATAGACAAGGGGGCTTTAAGAACAGAATAGGAAATGGAATAGCTGAAGAACTTATACGCGCAACTCATGGACATAACTAAGGAGGGTGATTGCTGGAGGGAAGTAGGGTATGGGGAGGAGGGGGACAAAGGAGGAAAATTGGGACAACTGTAATAGCACAATGAATAAAATACACTTCTTTAAAAAAGAAAAACCCAAAAGCGTTCTCTAACAGTAATTGAAAAACTAAAATTTGCCATTAGTGCAAATCCCCACCCTCCCCCAAAACAACAACAACAAAAAACCCCAAAACTAAATAAAACTAGTCACCTGAAAAAAGATTGTTGTAAACTCAAATAGCTATTGAAAAAATAACAATCTTAATACCAGCAGCACTTAAAACAAAATAGGGCTGCTCCAATGATAAAAGGGGGATATTTCCTTTATTAATTAATAATACATTAGGAGAAATTGAAATCTCTACCTATGATATTTCTACTGCTGCTCCAGCAACTTATTCTGGACTAAAGCCCAGATACCTTCCTGTTTCTCTCCTTGGAGAACTGAAATTGTAGAAGCGGGGGGTGTCTTTAGTAAACTGTATTGTAACAGGGGTCCCCAAAAGTTTCCACAGCCCTTGGTTTTGGACATGGGGGAAGGGGACAGTGGAGCACAGCCATTTTCCCTGAGAGACGTTTTGCATATCTAGGGCTAATAGCTAGTTTCTTAGTAATACAAATGGCTATGGTGTTCCACAGCGCCAAAGAGGTGGGAGAGCCTTTGGCCATAGATTGGTGATGAAAATATTTATGGGGCTTGCATGAGATTCTGTGTATGGCCAGGACTGGCCACCACACTGATTGCGTCATATAGGCTGCCATCAGGGTTTAAAATAAGGCAGCAGCCATTGTGTGGGGGAGCCATGTGGTTTGAAAAGAGGTAGAGAGAACCACATGGTTTGAAAGGAGGTAGAGAGAGCCCTGAGGTCTCCTGTGTAGGAAGGAAGGCATGATGCTGCAGCTAGGCAGCTTTGTAGGATAGCTGGTTCACTATGGAGAGGGCCATGTGGCCCAGGCTGGTAAGAAAGCAGGCTCACTGCAGCTTTGGTTGTGCACCCTGCCTTGCAGACCCAAACCCTATCTGGTCTCTTGGAGCTCAGGAATGCAGAGAGGACTCTTTTAGAACTTGTGCCTTTCCTGGACTTCAACATGGTCCAGAGTAACAAGGAATGCTTTCCTGGACTATTATACGTAGGTTGATGACCTTGTACCCTAGATCCTGGAGGAGAGAGTTGACAGATAAGGAATGAGGAACTACCGGGCATGATTTTGGTTGAATTATTTGTTCTTACTAGAGCTTGTAACCATATTAGCAAAGCACAAACCAGCCAAATATTGATACAAATAGCAGACATGCCTTTGGGCTTGCTCATGATTTCATAATTCCGTGGAAACAAAAGGTTTTTTTTTTTTTGTTTGTTTTTTTAACTTCATCTGGAAAACCATTAAAAATATAGCACTGACATAAAAGGTCTGTTAGATGCTATTTGATTCCCAAAAGCTTTGCTTATTATAAAGATTCTTGGACACATGAAAGATGATTCAAAATTAGCAAAAGGATATTCAATGGCAGATCAAGCTGCAAAACTGCTGTGATGCAAACACCGAAGCCACAATTAATAGCTTTAGCATCTCGCAAACTGAACTTAGAGAAATTAATACAAAAAAGACAGCAATAAGCTTCCTTAACTGAAAAGAGTGGAGGGGGTAATGGATGGAAGTTGACTGTTAATACCATAAAAGAGTTGGGTCTCTGGTGTGGACCGCATAAAAAATAGAGTTTTACCAGAAGCAATTCAAGAATGAGTTTGGATTTATTCTCTTCATGAATTAAGTCATTATGACACTCATCAGCTCTTAAGGGCGATCAGTATTTCTGAAACACTTTCTTCAAAACTTGCTTCAATCATATGTAAGAAATGCCTTATTCATCACAAACACAATCCTGGAAAACTTTGACATAGTTCAAGGGAACATTTTTCTTTACCTTTCAGGCCTTTTCAAATATGGCAACTTGATTTTATTCACTTACCTCAAATTTCTGGCTACTGCAATGTGTTAGTTAGTAATGATGGACATCTTTTCTCATTGGACTGAAGCTTTCCCATGTAGAAAAGCAACAACTCAAGCAGTAGCAAAAATACTTTTAGGACCCTCCCCTAGGATTACATAGTGACAAAGGAACTCATTTCACAGGACAAATACTAAGGCATGTTTGTGAAATCTGGCTGATATTACAGCATTTTCATTGTGCTTTCCTCTTCTAGTCTTCTGGGCTGGCAGAAAGGACAAATGGAATAATAAACTCTCAACTGGCACAATTTACTGCAAGTGTTAATATATCCTGGCTAAAGGCTCTACGAATTATACTAATGAATTTATGTTCTCCTTTCAGACAACATAACCTGTCTTCATTTGAGATAATTACTGGGAGACCTATGAAATTGATTTCCTGTCAGAAGGATTCAATATTATTAAAAAGAGATATCATATAGCATCGTAAAACTCAAACATGGAAGATTTGAAACATAATAGCAAGTTTGTAGAGCTCCTTCAATAATAATAAAAATAGACAGACTTATGAACTAAAACATGATTTCCAACCTGGAGGCTATGTATATGGGAAAAGACATCTAAATCAAGATTCTCTGCAGCTCAGAAGGAAAGGGCCAGATCAAGTTTTGTTGACAAATCCTTGAGCTGCTAAATTAAAAGGTGTTGACTTATAGATTCATGTTTGTCATTTTAAAAAGGGCAGATCAGCCCTGGCCAGTGTGGCTCAGTTGGTTGGAGACTTGTCCTGTAAACCAAAAGGTCATAGGTCTGAGTCCCAGTCGGGGCACATGCCTAGGTTGTGGGTTCGGTTCCTGGTCAAGGCACATATGGGAGGCAACTGATCAATGTTTCCTTCTCACATCCAAGTTTCTCTCCCTCTTCCTCTCCCTCCCTTCACCTTTCTCTAAAATCAAAAAGCAGGGGGAAAACACCAAAAAATTGATAAAGAAGTCAAAAATTCAAAATAAGATGAAATCAATACTCATTCCTCAAGATGAGGATTGAAAAAAAATAAGGGAGGATCACCTCAAACCAAGATTTCAAGACTATCCTAGTAGTCCTGCAGCCCACATTAGAATGTTAACTAAGTAATTGTTCATGTTTCTGCTTATTCCTTTTATTATCTTTTTAATGGGAATGTTTTGATTCAAGGGGATTTTACTTTTGCTTAACATAAAAACCAAAGTCATTGTTGGATTGATGGTCAAATATCCACATCTAGTGCTTTAGATTTACCTTGGTGAGTTTCTCTTTCCCTGCCCACCAAGGGACCAACCCAAGGGACTGATTGGAAAGTCTACAAAAATTGATTATAGGACCATGAAATCAAAGTACAGCTTTAAGTGCAGCTGATATTACATTAAAAGCACCAGAGGAATGTCCTATTAACAACTATGGAAACAAGCAGTCCTGGTTTCTCTTTTTCTTTTAATGTGCCTGTCCTTGAGGGCAGGTGCTTGGGTCAGGGTCTGTTCATTGCTGCGGCCCAGCACCCAGAGGCCTATCTTGCCCATGATGGGAGCTCAGTAAGAACTTGGTAAATGAGTGAACCATTGATTTACAAGTCCTTCAGCGTGGCTTCAAAAAGAGACAGCGTCTTGTTTATCCTGCTACTTAGCGGTTAGAAAAATGAGCAGGTTCACCAAATTCATGAACTGTAACTACAGAATTTAGCTTTTTCCCCAAAGGGTATTTTAAAATGTACACAGAAACGAAGGATCTAATTGTTATAATGACAGAAGATAACCCTAAAACAGCCCTGGAAGATAGCCTTGGCTCTTCTGATGTGGACTGGGCAACATCCAGCAAGCAAAGGTCAAACGGATTCCAGAGATATTGTGGAAACAACCTAAGATAAAAGGCAGTTATATCCTCTAAACAGAAGGGGGTTATCTCTTTGATATGGAAATTAAGCAAGAAGGTAGCACCCAGCCAACGGAAACAAAGACACTGCTGTTTCAGAAGAATAGGGAGACCACTGTGAAACAGTTACAGGTCTGAATTCCAGTTCTTTAAAGGTAGTGTTATTATATTTACATTGATGTATTTAGCCAAGCTAGGAGGAAAAGACTGCATTAAACAGAGGCTTCTCATTTAATGTTTATTTTGCAGGAACTTAAGAAACAATAATAATAGTAATAATAACAAAAGTAGGCATTGTATGTCTTTGACATACACACACACACACACACACACACACACACACACATACAGTATATATCACCAGATACCAGGCGCTATTCTAGTTTTATGGGTTTTTTTTTTTTTTTTTTTGTATTACCATTTATCTCCCTTCTCCCCAACAATCACCTCACTGTTGTTTATGTCTCTGAGTCTTTTTCCTTTTGGCTTGGTCCCTCCTCGCTCTTCCCTCTGGGCCCCTTAGTTGTCATCCTGCTCTCTATCTATCAATCTGTCTCTTTTGCTCATTTGTTCAGTTTGTTCATTAGATTCCACATATGCATGAATCCATATGGTATTTGTCTTTTTCTGACTGGCTTATTTCATTCAGCATGATGTTCTCTAGGTCCATCCATACTGCTGTACAGGGTAAAATTGTCTTCCTTTTTGAAAAACGTTTACAGCCAAGTAGTATTCCACTGCGTAAATGTCCCATAGTTGTGTTTTTTTTTTTTTAAATCCCCTTATCTACTGGTGGACACTTGGGCAGCTTCCATTTCTTGCCAGGCTCTATTCTAAACACTTTATTTAAGCTTTATATCTAACCCAGTGTTTTTCTAAAATCTGAACCAGGATATGTAGGGAGACCTCTAAAGTTACCTGTCCCAGGGCACAGCATGGTAGGGACAAACCTGGGCTTCAAACTCATGCGATCAGGGGTCTAAAGCCCATGCTCTATATAAACTCCCTAAACCCCAAAGTTGTTGGTGGGTCTAGAAATTTTGGGTGTGACCATTTTTAGAAATGAGCTAGTATTTGATCAAATGAGCATAAATATTGTCATACTAGCTTCTTGGGAAGTATTTTCCCCCTTAGCTAGTTTTAGAGAATTAATCACTCTGTTTTCCCCCTGATATCATCATCCTTAGTAGCAACCATTATGTGTATCTCAGCTCTCACGATAACCCTATAAAGCTGTCATTATTACTGCCCCAGAAATTGAGTAACTTTCGCAGTTTACGCAGTGAGAAAGTGGTACATGAATTTAAATCCAAGTCTCTTTGACGCTAGGACTGATCTTTAGCTATTCTGCTAATATTCCTTCCTTATAAACTTAACTCCTCCTAGAAACTTTATTATAAATTTTGTGTATGTCACACTTTCGAAATTATGCTAAAAGATGTATGGCTAATCACATTTTTTAAAAGTAACAAATAAAAATCCCAGGAAACCAATTTTTACATTTGCTTTTAAAATACTTTCTCAGGCTTTTGGTTATTTATTTTGAAATGAGCAGAACATTGGATCAAATATAACTGGGATTGTTTTATGTTTGTAACAAATGACGAGGTCTGTCCCAAAAGTTTCAAGCTAATGTCAGTGTCATTGAAACAGTTTGCACGGCCCGTACTTTTGGGACAGACCTTGTATGGTGCTAATGTGGCCATGCATCTTGGATTTTCAAGTTAGTTTTAATTTAATGTAATTTAAAAAGTGGTAAGAAAATGCAAACAGATAAAACACAACTTAGTGTTAGGCCCTTTCAAAATGGGTCTGCAAATGAGCAGGAAGTCTGAGTGAAGTCACATGTCCTGTTTCTATGTTTTAACGTGGGATTTCAAGAGCTACTCCACCCTCTCAGATTTTACCCTGATGTGACAGGATTCTTGGTAACCCTGTTCCATGTCACAGCTCCCTGAGCTCACCCTCCGACAGCACACAGCACATCACACCACCAGCTGCAGGGGCGAGGACTGCAGGTGCTCAGAGAAGTAGCAGTCGTCCTAAGAATATACACGTCTTCCAAAACAACAGATACTGTTTTGATGCCGATTTCTTGATTTCGAAAGAAAAGTCAGCTCACTTTTGATTTTCTGCAAATTGCTGAATATCGCCTTCTGTGAGGGAGAGACAATGGCAATGGGGAACATTCCTCTCCTGGTGTGTAAATAAATACAAGAGCCTTAAGAAAAAAGTGCAAGCTCAACATGTGAAGCTCAGAGAAGGCAGCAGAAGCAGAGAAATGATGAGCCCAGGAAGAGAGGCAGTAATAGCTGTCAAAGCCTACCTAAGACAGAAAGAAATAAAAGGCCATTAAAAATAGCATCTGAGTCATCCTTCAGGAATAAAAGGGCTTCGATCCAACCTTCGCTACTTCAAGAGCCATGGTAATGGCAAAACAGTCATGTTCCTGGTACCGGTGATTAATTCTGAGGCCCCCAGGAAAAGGTGGGAACAACAGAGCATAGAAGTGCCGTTTGAAATCTTCCCACTTGTCCTCTGAACTGACACAGGAGAGAAAGGTTAAAAGCTTCCATCATAAAGGTGTAACAGTCAATAACTGCATACCCCATTACCCATCAGGCCAAACCAGCACTGTTTTCTGGCCTTTGTGTCGGGTATGGGCAAGAATCCTAGCTCTGTGAGAGGTGTGACCTTGAGCAAAGCTACTAAATCTTTCTGCTCCTCCAAAATGGGGTTAGCAATGCCCAGCACATGGGGCTATCTTGAGACTTCAGTTAGGTGCACATAAGGCCTGCTAAGTCTCCCACCCCTGATGGTGGGACCATCAGGTAAGACTGCCCCACCTCTAGTGCAACCCCACGTGCAGCACACTAAAAGAGAGGTGTCCGAAGCTCTCCTCACTACCAGTAAAAGCCATGACACTGCCCACTGCTGATTTAAAGGCAGCCCACAGAGCCCTGCAATGTCCTCATGAGACCGCCATGCCTCCCTCACAACCACCCCTGAACCATGGAGTAAGCCTAAGTCCCCAATCCTCCATGCTGGGCAACAGTGAGCCAATGAGTCTTCCCCTGAAACAACAGGCTAGCACATTGTATTTCTGTCCATCTGGGTCATTATCGGAGTATAGGGGCAGCCAGGCTGAAATGTGTTAATGAACCTTGTTGGAACTACAGGATGTGCTGGAATCCGCCAGAGATAAACACTTGCGGATCTGTGTTGATAAGTGACCAAGGGACAAGGCCCTCATTAGACATCTGACGCCACACCCACGGCAGCTTGCAAGCTTGAAAACTGCCACGGAAGTCCTTGGTGGGACCCCTCCAGGCCCATCAGGGCCGGGACTCTCCACTCCCCTGTTCCATGGACCCTCGAGCTCGGTCTGGAGCAGCCTTTCCCCTCAACCCCCAATAACCCTGTTGCCTCCTCCCACATCCATCTCCCAGTGACCTCCCACCCACAGCAAGGCTGCCCTGACGGTCATCATCAGAAAGCCAAGCTAGTCCACCGATTCTACCATGCTGGATTGAACCTCATTTCTTACCCTGCCCCCACCTCCCCAGCCCTTCCACTGAGCAATCTGGAACTAACAGCCAGTGTTAGCAAAATTCCTCATGTCCTCCATCTCCGCCTTAAATAGGCCCCCACCCCTTGGCTCTGACTTAAACTGGCATCTCCCTGCAGCCACGGCTTCCCCAGATACCTGTTTTCTTCTGCACTCCTCGCTCCTGCCTGGGCTAGGAGGTGGGAAACACGCTCTCTTCCCTCCTCCCTCACTGTCACTTCCACATCCTTTCTCCTTCCTCAGATATCCTAGCTGCTGCAAAAAGGGTACCAAACTCCACCTCCCGCTCCCTCCCGCAGGCCTTCCCAGCATTCCCAGTCACTCCTCGTTACTGCGAGTGTTAGCGCCTGCCTCACTCCTCTCCCTCCGACACCACTCCCGCAGCAATGAGCAATTTAGAATCCGTAGAGCTAACCCTTCTTCCACCCTGGTTTCATTTCCGATGGTCTTGTCTTCCGCCCTACCTCAAATGTCCACAGATGCATCTTAGACTTTGTCATTACCAGTAACTGGACCCTTGCCAGCTGATCAATTTCAAAGATCCTGCTCTTGGATCACCACCTGCCATCTCACCCACTTTACTTGCCTATTCTGTTACCCCAACTCCAGCAAACACTTACTTGGCCCCATCAGATTAACCCCCGGGGTCTCAATGCTTCTTCTCTGTCTACTACCCCATGCTGTCTTCATTTCTCCTTACACCAGATTAGATCCCACGGATGACATATCCATCCTCTTGCCTCCCTCCCACTTCCTATGTATTTGTGCCTAGCTAAAAGTACGTGTGCCTGGGATCCAAACCCTGGCTGACCTTTCTTCCTCTTCTTTAGTTGTACCTGGAACGTGCCCATGGTAGTCTGTTGTGTGTAAGAGCTGGAATTACCTATCAGAGCAGAAGCATGCAGGAGCTCAGAGTCCAAGCTAAGGAATTACGATTTTATTCAGTCATCGTTGGGAAGCCTGTACAGGTTGTGAGCAGGGGGGTGACACACCAGGTAACCTGGGCTCATTCATGGCACTGTATCCCCCAAACTCCCACCTTCTCTGGGTCAAGTGTCTCCCTCTACATACTTCTCTGTCTCAGTGCTTACCACCACGTAACTTATAACTGCTGACCGATCTGTCTCTCCTGCTGAACTCCACCTCTGCTGTTAAGGCTTCGTCTTTATATCACTTTACCTTCAGCTGATATCTGGGACAGCTAAACAGGGCAATTCAAAACTTTGGATCCCTGTTTAGTAAAGGCATTTATGTAAACAATTACATGACCGAAATCTATGTTTGGGATCAGTGAAAACAGAGTGAAGAATTAGTTTGCCTTGGCCCATTCAGGCAATTCTTCCCAAAGGAGGTGAGATTGACAAACAGGTAGGTTTGCACTGGAGCAAGGCAGGGGCTATAAAATCACTTTAGGCTAAAGGAACAGCATAGACAAAGGCATGGGGGCACGGAGGTAGATCCAATGTGTTTCCAGGTGAGCAGATTAGAGCGTAGAGCAAATGACACAGAAGAAAGAAAGCCATTCTCATGTGGTGCCTGTGAAGCTTTCACTCCAAGAAGGAATCAGAAACATTAGTTGCCTTTAAAGGGCAGGAAGTAAAAATATAGTTTTGGTGCAGAGAGCCTTTCAGTGGTTTTAACATCCAACAGGCCACACCTTTCAGAGGCCAAGTTCAAAATGCACTCTGCCACTTTCCAGTCTACATCTGCCTACACCCTTTTCCTGATGGCCTTTCTGCCCATCCACCACCGATGACAGAGCCATTACAGCCCTCATCCAAGAATCCCAAGGTACTCTGGCACCATCTCCCCGGCATTCAAATTGCAAACTTATGTGTTAGCCAACCTTCTACAAAATCCCATCTATCTATACCTTTCCCATTCCAGGAGCTCAGGCTTCAGTTCTTCCCCTTTCTTTGTAAAATTGCTTGGTTTCCGGACTTCACAAAGCAACAATAGTTGGGTTTATAATCCCTATATAAAACCCTAGGGCCAGGTGCACTTTGGAATTCAGACATTTCCCAGTTTTAGAAAAGTAATATGCTACAAATTTTACATATGTGGTCTGAAGCAGCCTGCTGTGATCAAACGTGATACTGTTTCTGCAGTAAAACACATTAATGTTCACATAATGTAGGATAAAGACCGCAAAATGTCTCGTCACTTCAAGTAGGCTTTGAAACCAAAACAGTTATGAAAAATGGGTAAGTTTTCAGAGCTTACTGCATTTTGGCACTGTGGGTAAGGGGTCACAGACTTGTTCCTGTCCATTTCCCAGGGCTTTTTCAAGGCTTAAAGAAAAGAAAAACTCAGGGGGGTGGGGAATAATGGTCTTAACTCCAAGCATAATAAACAATTGCTGTTACTATAGTAATTTCTTGTCCAGCTGGTCATCCTCGAAGTAGATTTCATTCAATCATTTTTCAACTGGTGACCTGGCCTCGATCAAACATTTCTTCAGTGGTTTAGCAGCTCTAAAATATAGTTCCAGGTATATCATCTAATTTTTGAAAACAGCAATGCTTCCCAACTATCTATCAATTAAGGTACCAAGTCCTTTGCCTCTTTGATCTGGTCTGAAACCAACATGACACCTTTTTATGTTGCATTTGTGCAGAACTCCTGGGGTTCCCTCACAGATGCCTTCATTTCAAGTATCCCACCACAGCTTGCCCTGCACCTGCCACCTGGAATGTCCTTGTCAAACACCTACTGTCCCCCAAATTCCACTCATCCTTCTGGACACAACTCAAGTGCTTCCTACTTTATGAAGCCCCTTCATCACTGGCCTCTTTAAAACTTACCCTCATCCTCCTCTGACTTCTGGCAATGGTGCATTGGAAATGCCTGAGGACTCCTGAACCTGATCCACTGAAATGGAAGCTCTGGGCGGTGCATATATGAATCACCTTGAATTCTTGTGCAGCCAGCTCAGCACCTCTCCCAAGGAATAGGTAGGGAAACATGTCTGATAGCATTTCATCTGCAAATCTCTTGTGGCCCTATGTTTCTTACCACTTTCCATGCCCTACCACAATCACTCAGGTAGATGACTTGTCTTCCCTAAGAGTCTGTGAACTTCTTGACAGCAGGTAGAAAAGCATACCTTTGTAGAGAGCCCATGTGCTCAAGCACTATGCTTAATCCTAACAAATGCTCATTTTTTTTGCCAATTATTGAGTGAAATGAATAAACAAATTTCTAGGGTAATGACTTAGAGGGGAATGTTCTTTGAAAGAGCTTTCTTAGAGACCTCTAAACCTGAGTTCATGACACATCTAATATGCAGTTCTGATCATACCACTCCTCTGTCAAGCCCGGCAATGGTTCTCTATTATCCTGACAGGAAATTACAGGTTCCCTAGCTATACACAAGAGGCCCTCTGATCTTCTCCTGCCTCTATCTCCAGCTTCATTCCACACACCTCCCCAACTTTATGCTTCTCACTCCTCCACTGGAATTGAACTTGCCTCTGTGCATTTGCTCATGCTGTTCCTTCTGCCTGGAATGCCTTTTCAATTCTTTTTTTTTTTTTTTAAGATTTTATTTATTATTTTCAGAGAGAGGGGGAGGGAGAGAGGCAGAGAGGGAGAGAGACATCAATGTACAGTTGTCTTACACCTGCCTCCAGCAATGGACTTGTCTGGAGACCTGGCTTGCAATCTGATTATGTGCCCTGGCTGGGAATCAGATCAGCAACCTTTGGGTTTGTAGGCTGGTGCCTTATCCCTTGTGCCACCAGCCAGGGCTGTCTTTTCAATTCTTACCCACCTGGCTAAATATATTCAATCCTTCAAGGTGTAACCGAGTTATCAATCCCTCCCAGAAGCTTCTTCCAGCACCTAGGTTGGGCTAAGAGCAGCTAACTGTTCCATACTTTACAGCACCTTCTGCTTACCTCTATCTTTCCATTTACTGAATTTTATTAAAATTACCTATGTGTCTGCTTTATCCACCCCATTCACAGTGAGGTCCTCAGGGGCATGGACCAAACTATATTTTCTTTTATTCACATTTCTATCACTATGCTTAGGCACACAGAGCACAGATAATATGTGTTCTTATGAACTAACACAAGGTTATTAGAAAGCATTTGAATATGTTTATGGATAGATGGAACTGAGGAAAAATTAGGAGTAATTCCAGACAGAAAATATGAAAGTTGCATTGAATTATTGTGTTACATCTTAATGTTACTGTTTTCAGGAACTGTGCACAGCAATATGTATATTTTGTTTCCATTACTGTAATTCTTACAATGGGTTTCTAAGCTGTGCCCTAGAAAATGGGGACAAAACCAAGGACAGAGTTTTCTGAGGTTTGCTCAGGTCACATAGCTAAAGAGTGTCTGATCCAAGGTCGAAACCCGGCCCTGACACCAAACCCCGTGATGTTTTCAAACTCTACTCGATAGCATGCCTTTTCTCTAGTAGCAGCTTTTCATTCGTCTTTCCCCAAATTCACCCAGCAATTACTTGTTGCACGCCTACCGTGAGAACATACATGAATAAACAGACACGGGGCATATCCTCATGGGATTCACAGTATTACGGAATAGATGGATGAGTAAACAGACAAGGGCAGCGCCCCACAGTCACTGCTGTGACGGGGCAGCACGGGGCAGGCAGAGGGAAAGACTACCCAGGTTTGGGGAGTGCAAAGGCCTTCCTGGAGAAAGCCAGACATGAAGAACTCATAGAAGCTTGATCACCAACAAGGTGGGGGCATTTTAGGCAGACAGGCGTTTATGAGAGAGTCTGGCAGCGGTGGGTTTTTAAAGTTGGGACCCTGGTTGAGATGGGAGATGGGGAGAGGGGGAGGGGTGAGAAAGAGGGCTAAGACCACATCTGAAAGGCCTGGCAGGCCGTTGAAAATAAATTTATCAACACACGTTTGCATTTTTATGGTTCAGAATACCTCCAGGGGCCATCGGTGGAGATGGTGCATTAGAAACTGGTATTTTACAACCTTCAAACCTCTAGATCCTCTCACTCAAAGCACAGGTCTGGAAAGAAACCTTCCAGCACAGTGAAATACAGCAGTGGATAGCTATTTGTGTCAAACAAATGAGGTTTATGATGTGTTTCAGGAGATCAGGAAACCAAAAATCCAAACAAAACCCAAGCCACAATGAGTTCCCCATTGCCTCAAGATACTAAAATGTTTCTGGTAAACTGCGTTTTATGGTGAGGGCGAGGGCCTCAGAGAACAAAACGGGCCACACCTTTCAGAGGCCAAGTTCAAAATGCAGGTCCCCACAAAGGGGCTCAGGTGGACTGAGTTAACAGTCTGGGGCTCAGGGCCTGAAGCCAGAGTTTATGTTCTCTGCACTCAGGCCAGAACTCACACTGCTCCAGACTGACCTCCCCGACCACATTTTCCCATGTGTGCTTGTTTGGCACCGAAAGTTGGGGCAAGAAGAGGGAAAGTTCACTAGAAACTGGCTGCCAGCGAGTGGGAAAATTCGACCACAGAGCGTCCTTATTGGAAAGGGCTTCCTGCCCTCCATGCAGTGCGCTCGCGCCCCAGACAGAACAGTCACCCAGTGTCCTGTGGGTTTACGGCAGTTTTATTTAAAGTGCAATTTACTGAACACTGAAAAGAGAAGGCTTGAATAACCTCTTTGAGCCACTTTATTGCTTTTGCCTTGCACCATATGAGGTAAATGCTTTAGCCAATGCAGCCAGTTGAATTTCTTAGATTTGTTTTTTCATATTAGAGTCCCAGCTGCATGAAGAAACAGTCCGAGAAATCAAAGACACCATTCTAAATTCAACTGGGATAGATTTTACAGGTGTTAAATGATTTTGTTGTGTTTTCTAAAGAAGAGAAAGCAGCTTCTGTCTGGTTTTCTGTCTGTTCAGCACCTTCTTTCCCCAAGGATAGCAATGGAAGTCATCTTTAAGATCTGGGGTTGTCAGTCACCCCTGTCAATATCATCTCTGTGGTTACCATGCCTCACCCCACCCCCCACCACACCATTCACCAAGCTTGTAGTTCTGCAATAGGTGCTTCTCAGAAACAACCTCAGGTTCCTCTAACAACCTGGAAGGACAGATATTATTCTCCCCATTTTGTAGATAAGAAAACTGAGGCTTGGAGAAAGAGTGGTTTAGCTAGGAGATTAAAACCATTTTGTGGACTTGGGAGCCAGAGACTCTGTGTTGAATCCTAACCCTTTCACTTTTAGCCAGTGTTTGAACTTATCTTCATCACCTCACTTCTCATTGATAAAACAGCCAACAATAGCCTTTACTCTATTGCTGCCTATTAATTTGGACAATCCATGTTATGTGTTCAGTACAGTGCCCTGTACCTATTTTTCCAGAAATATTATTTGTATTATTAGTGTTGCCAAAGTTTGCATCATTATTCAGAGTTAAATTTAGATTGAAAAATCATATCTCATTCCAAAACTCCAGCTCTTTTCACCCTACCACATTGGGTTGGACCTTTCAGGCATCATTTTGTTTACTCTTCTGCAGTATTAGGAAAAGCGATTAACTCCATTTAACAGATGAAGAAACCCACGCTGGAGGGGCAGCATGATGTATTTAAGATGGAAGAGCTCATAAGTGGTAGACCTAGACCTTCAGACCGCAGTCTAACACAGCCTCAATCTTTGAGTCAATCAATGCAACTAGAGTGCTCACATGGTCCTTTATTGGTGACAAAGTTTCTTCAGCCAAAATTGACGCTCAGCCGTCTTTTTGCTTTCCTCATATGCGTTCTGTTAATCCATTCACTAAACCTCAGGATCTTCTTTAGTCAAAGAACCAGCCAGAGGAAGGGAGTTTACAGCAGCAATTAGTCACACACCAATCCCTGACACCGGTCTGGCAGTAGCTTTCAATTTCTGTCACCTTGGGCAGGTGCCAGCTGTGTGTAGCCAATGATACATTTTTTAGCCCAGCTGTTTCCTAGGAAAGAAGCATCCTTGGCTCCTTGAAGGCAGCCATAAACTGCTGGATTTACAGAGAAACTGTGTGCTGTAGTTAAAAAAAAAAAAAAAAAAAAAGCATCAACGAGGAGAAGCCTGGGTTCCACGTTTGGCTCTTGCACTCAGTGAATGAGTGTTTTGAGGCAGCCGCTTCCCAGCTCTTCCCTACTTGTGAAACAGATATGCTGATTTACAGCCAGAGTTAACTATGCCTCTTGCATGAGTAAGAGTGTGAATAACAGGAATCTCCGCGTAGTCTTCCTACATGCCTTTTCAGTCATTACGCTTACTTAGTCAACAAATGTGAACCCTCTATCTTAGATGTGAACCCCAGCTACCGAACTGTGTATCTGCAAAACACTAGTCGTTTGGTGATCCCATAAGCCGCTCACACACACACTACTACGGAAGCGGTGTACCCTGGGTGGTACAACCCAGTGGCCCCACTGCAGATGTAAGTGACGAGCAAATGTTCTCTGTCCTCATGGAACTTATAAGCAAAGGGGTGGTTTTAACAGACAACAGAGGTAATTTATTCAGTCATTAATTCAATAACTACTTGAGTATCTGCTGTGTACTAGATATGCGGAAATGCATTGTAAAACACAATACAGGTATACTATCTTTTTAAAAGATTTTATTTGTTTATTTTTAGAGAGAGGAGTAAGGAGGGGGAGAGGGGGAAAGAGACATCGATGCACAAGAGAAACACTGATCAGTTGCTTCTTGCATGCTCCCAGCTGGGGATCTGGCCCAAATCCCAGGTAGGTGCCCTGACTAGGAACTGAACTGGTGACCTCTTGTTTGAGGGACAATGTCCAAACCACTGAACCAAAGCAGTTAGGGCCAGATACACTATTAAAAGCTTCTTTCTAACACCCCCCTCTAAATACTTAAAGCTTCTAGTCTTTTTTTTTTTTCCTGCTCTTCTTTTAATTAAAGCTTCTAATCTTATATCCTCTAGTTCATTCACTGTACTGGGTGCATTCCTCTCTTTTTGAGTTGCCTGACCTCATGTCTGGAGCAGAAATGACAGTAAATATTTGTTGACGCTATGAGTGCCTCCATGCTGTTGCACACATTTCACCCTCTGCTTGGAATGCCCATTTCCCTTTTTTGGTCAGGAAAAAAATTCTATCTTGCTTGACTCAGTTGCAACTCCCTGAGGACACCTTCCATCAGGTGACAAGGGGCGATTCCTGTGTGTTCCCAGAAACCCCCCAGCACTTCCTTCTGCAGTGTTTGTTACACTGTTACTGTCTGTTACATTTTCCCCTTTTTCTCTAAACTAAGAGCTACTTTAAGAGCAGTAGGGTTAAGAACGTAGGCTTTAGGGTTGAAAAGTCTTAGGTTGAAATGTTATTTCTATGAATTCTGGGTAGGCTAGTATTTCAGTTCTCCATTCCCTATTTCCCAATGAGTAAAATGGGGATACAACTCTTCACTTCATAAGGCTACCATGGACATCAACCATGGCTGGGTGCCTGGCACAAAGGAGGCCCGCAATAATGATATTTTGGTAAAGATAGCTGTAATATGGGTAAAGAGGCTGATGAGGAGGAGGTGGAAAAGAAGGAAAAGGAAAGGGACAATGATATTCATGATGATCTTGATTTTGGTGGCTTTGAGAATGATGAAATGATTACTTGTAGCAAGCAGTGTATGTTTAGGAAATATGTACAGAATTAACTGGCTGATGGTTTCAGAGGGGAAAATTGTTATCTGTTCTGATAGAGTAGCATTTAGCTTCCAATAATTGAGATGCTTTCATTTTGGCCTCCCTCTCCTGCATCTGCTAACATGAAATATCCATAGGTGTTCTTGGGGCATTCACTTCAGTCTACCCCATTGGTTCTACTTACATTGTGAAGCCATCACACAAAATTTCCTTCTTTCTCCCACTCCCCCCTTCATTTCCCACCTTATGCCCTGTCTAGCCAACAATGCTGGTTCAGAACAATGGACAGAAATAACAGGACCCATTCCTCAAACACTCAGTTTCATAGTACCTAGGTTCAACCCACACAGCCATTTTGTACTCCATCTTGAAAGTTACTTTTATTGTTGTCATCTTATCTGCCAACTACTCAAGGGGACCCTAGATAGAGAGGAAAAAAAAAAAAAAGATAAAAAGACAATGGCAACTAGATGGGGATGGTGTTGAACTGATTTGCTCAGTGACACTAGTTTGAGGAAAACACAGCCAGAATAATTGAAGGGCAGAATGAGGCAGGCTCTGTTTTGTAAAATGCATGGCTCCATTGAACATTAACTGAGATTTTTCTCTGTATTAATTGATGTGAGGACAGAATAGGGCTTTGATTTCAGATGATGCCGTCAAAAAGAAGAAAAATCATACACAATGGCTTTGCTTTGAGAGAAGAAAAAATGGAAACTAGGAATGAGGTGATCTAAAGCATCAATTTGTTTATCTGTAGATTGGGATACCTTCTAACTTTGAAAGTTTGTGCTAAGGAGTCAAAATCCCAGAGTCTAACTTGATACTGGTCACAGAGCAAACCATTAATAAATCCATATTGATCAAATGAATATGCATACATGAAACTGTTAACCACCATTGTATAGGAACACATAGAAATTATTTCTTACAGAACTTATCAGGGCCTAAAAATATTAATTAAACTATTTGTTGACCAAATGGAGATATAAAATCCATTTTTTAGTGTTAATATTTAAAATGTAAATAATTGTATTTGTCTTATCTACCTTACAAGGTTAATATGACATTCAAGTGAAGTGAAATATGAGAATACTTGGAATCAAATGAAAAACTTAAACATAACCATAATATAGCACAGATTCCTATTTTTAAACATATGTAAATGATGTCAATCTGACACAAAGGATTTTCCAGATAGAGCAGTTTATCCTTGGAATTGGCATACCAAAGAGAAGGAGCAATTAGCTTGCAGTTTCATGTCTAACATAGCACCTACCACATCATGGATGCTCCAAAAATATATGCTAAATGAATGGATCAGTAAATTTCGTGGGGGCTGGGGAGGGGAGAGGGGGAAATCCCTAACCACAGGCCCACTGGCTCATAAGCAATTTGAGGAGGAAGACAGTTAATTCAGTATCTGTTCTATCCTTCCTCTCAGCACAACCCCTGCTCCAACTGTTTCCCCCTGAGCACTTGTCCAGTGCTGTGTGGAGGAGGCAGTCCTCAGCTGAGGCACACCTGTTCTCAACTTTCTCATCTGCCACTTTCCCCAAACATATTGTGCTACTTTCTTTGCATATGCTGTTCCCTATGCCTGGGATGCTTTTCCCTCTCCCATCCCCCACTGCCTGATGACCACATTCCTACTTTTAAAACTAGAATCAGAGATTACCTCCTTTCAGAAAGTCTGACTCACCCAGGTCAAGTTAAAACATTCTTCCTCTCTGCTGTCTCAGAACATAATGTCATGATTCAGATTATATTTTAATTGTTGCACTGTACTATTACAATTGTATTATTTTTGTGTATCTTTCTTATTAAACTTAGCAGTTTGAGGAAGATCTAAATTATGTTTTATTTTATGAGCCCTTGATCCTTTGCCTGTTAAATGCAAAGTTTCTGGGGTCAGGCAGATTTGGGTCAACTCCCAGAGCCATCACTTCTTTTGGGGGGGCTACTTACTTAACCCTCTGAGGTTCATTTTCTCCACTTGAAAACAGGAACAGTAATGTTGCATATCTTTGCCATTATGCTGTGCAGAATACATGTATTATTCACAGAGAGAGTTAAGTGCAGTGTGTCTAGTCCCCCAAATATTATCTATGGGCAAAGTTGTCTTCATTGTGGTTATATAACCATTTAAGCCATCACAGAATAAATAAAAAATAGGCATTTCCTCTTCCTAGAGTGGGAGAAATTAAATGGATATTTACACAATTTTTCTTTTCATAATTTGTGACATGTAGTTTGAAAACACCACCACCTTCGAGGTGACTAATGGTCAGGAAAGGCCAGGACTATGAGGGGCTGAATAGTCATCCCTTGCAACGGTGTCCAGGCCATAACCCTCAGGCTCTGGGAACTTGTTCCTCATATGGTAAAAGAGGATTTGGAAATGTGACTGAGTTAAAGATCTGGAGACGGGAAGACTATTCTAGATCATCCAGGTGGGTGCAAACTAACGAAGGGTCTTTATAAAGGAGAATAGAGTTCATTGTTTAGAAGATGCAAGGGTGGAAGCAGAGTTCAGAGAGCAGAAAAGATGTCAGGCTGCTGGTTTTGAAGCCCAAGGAAAGGCCATGAACCAATGAATGCAGGTGGCTTCTGAGCTGGAAAAGGCAAGGAAACTAATTCTTAGAGTCTCCAGAAGGAGGTCACTCTGTAGACCCATGTGAGAATTCTGACATCTACAGCTGCCAAAGAATGGATTGGTGGTGCCTTAAGCCACTAAGTTTGCGATCATTTGTTACAGCAGCAGTAGAAAACTAAGATAAACTTGGGGGTGTATAATGGCCAGGACAAGCTAGGTTTAGCTGTAATCAAGCAACTCCTTTATCTTAGTGGCTTAGCCTCAAGGCTGGTCTGTCTGTCTCTCTCGTGCATGCCTGTGTGCATGCCTGTATGGCCGAAGTGAGTTGGGGCTGAGGGGATTCCGCTTTTCATTCTCCTCAGGGGCCCACTATCTAGCAATGCCACCATCTCAACACATGGCTTGCAAGTCATGGGACCAGAATTTGAACCACATGGCTTGCAAGTCATGGGACCAGAATTTGAACCACATGGCTTGCAAGTCACGGGACCAGAATTTGAACCAAACGTTTGACTTAAAGTTATGATGATCAGTAGTAGCTACTCTATATTTTGAGATTATGAGCCAGAAAAGTATAAAGAAGTGGAGGCAATTAAGCTATGAGTTGTTGTTTCAAAATCTACGTGGAGTAAAATAGTGGGTTTATCAATAAGTAAAATAACCATCTCTAACCCTAACTTCCCCATGAACCAAAAATTCTCCTTGGAGATCAGGTTTAAATATAAAGTCTTTGAATACCAGAAGTCAGAGGCATATTTGAAGAGTCTGGTTCAACCCATCATTTTACAGATGAAGAGTCTGGGGACTTGCTCGAAGTTACGTCGACTCCCTGTCAGGACCAAGATTGGTTCTTTAAAAAAAAGAAACACTTTTCCTACCTACATGGGTGGAAGAACTGACCCAGAGAAAAACTTATGTAAATCTTCAAACTATTTGAATAAGATATATCCAGATATTTTTTTTTCCAACTTTTCAGTTAGAAAAGCTGAAAGAGGTGCAGGGAGTTAATGTCCCAAAGGGTGGAGCTTAAACTTGAACCTCTAGAGCCTTTGCCTAGACCCCTATCCTGAGCTACACAGCTTCTTCTGGGTGTAGATGGCCCCATCTCACCGAGTGCTGGTGGCCAGGAAAGGCAATGACTGGAATCCCCTCCCATCTGTGATAACCCCGAGCTCCATTGTACTCTTGTGCTGGAGAACACTGCAAACATTCCCAGCAGTGGCCCACAGGTTGCATATTCTCTCTTGAATCAGTCTTGAGAAGCTAGAAGTCAGTATCTGCCCCTGGCCAGATTGGTTGGAGTGTTGTCTCATACACCAGAAGGTTGCAGGTTTGATCCTTAGTTGAGGTATATATAGGAGGCAGCTGATCAATGTCTCTCTCTTTCTAAAACCAATAAAAACATATCCTTGGGTGGGGCTTAAAATAAATTTTAAAAAGTCAATATCTCTTTAGCACTGTTAAAGACAGCAGAGAAATACATACTAGGACATAAAGACAAACACCTTCACCAATTGATATGTTAAAGTGTTTATTGAAAGCACACATTGATTGCAGCTCTAGTTTAACAATTCTGTAGATGAGGGCATCATCAGTCTTTATGCTCTTCTGGGAGATTTATTACCATTTTTCATTGTGAGTGCATAACTGTGAAGAGATGTCTTTTTCTGAGGGACTTGAGGAACAGTGAGAATGTTTTGACAATGCCATTTTCCCTGGGGGTTTTATAGGGTCAAAACTGCTTTTGTTTTTCCCGGCAGAGACTCAGAGGCAGGCTGTGTCCTTGGGCTCCTTGATGCTGGAATGGTGGGACACTTCTCTGCTTATAGCTCGCTCAGTGCTTTCCACAGGCTGATTATACCCTTCTAGAGTGCCTCTCTCTTCTATCTCTCATAGAATGTGTCCTTTAAACATTCAACTGTTGGGTTTGAACCTCATGCCACTGCCTCCTGGCTGTGTGACCTTCACTGAGTTATTCAACATCTCTGGGTCTCTCAATGGGAGTGCCCACCTGCCTAATAACCGTCTTATTCTAGAGCCACTGTTGTGAGTTAATGCATACAGGGGTGGGCAAAACTGAGTTCATAATAAATAATATAATAAAAGTAAATATTAATACAAGAACAAACTAGTTCATGTATTCACAAGTGTAAACCTACTTTTGCCCACTTCTGCATCAAGCACTTAGAATCGGGTCTGATCTACAGTATATTCAAAGGCAGAATATCAAATAGGTATTATCGGATAAATTTAGATAAGAAAACCAAATCCCAGAAGATAACTGACTTGTTTAGGGCTATATAACAAGTGAATGACACCTAGACTTGAATTCCGGTCTTCTGACCTAAAACATTTAAAGAACATCTGTCTAATATACCGCTCAGTATGATCGTAATAAAGAGGAAACAAACCAAGAGTTAAGAATGGGAAGTCTGGATTCAGGGACATCTGTGTTTGAATCCTGACTCTGCCTTATCTGTAAAGTGCAGGAGATAAAATCAGTAATAGCAATAGGCAAGAGAAAGAAGTAAAACTTTAGATTTTTCTGGTATTAGGATCCAAAATTGCTTATTATTTATTAAGCATATTATTTGTAACTTCTCCATATGTAGTATTCCTAACAAAATGTTCAAATTAATCTTTAAAAGTCATCCCAAGAGCTGACTATGTAGGATTTTTAGGAGAAAAACCAAATCCCAGAGCCAAGGATCTGGGGGGGGTGGGGGGGGGGAGTACTGACCATGATCATTTCCAATCATTTTGTGTTTCCCAAACTAAGTCATAATAAACACTTCTCAGATTTCTTCTCTGAAGAGCTAAACACACCTGTCATTTGGGGAGCCATCAAAACAGCAGCATGGCACACATACCTCCCAGGTAGATGGGGGAAAGGACACGGCATGGAGTATTCACATGAATTCCCTTAATTAATTTGCTGCTAAGGCCCATGTCTGAGATTGCTAGGCTTGTCCTAACAAGGCACCCTGGATTCTGGGGCATACATAACAGGAATTTATAATCTCATGGTTCTACAAGCTGAAATCCAAGATCACAGTGTCAGCAGGGCTGGTCCCTGCTGAGGGCTATGAGGTAGACTGTTGCAGTCCTTTCTCCTTGAGTGGTAGATGGATGAATTCATGGTCATGGGGGTTCTCCCTGCTTCTTCACTTTGTCTCCCTTCTGTGTGTCTCTGTGTCCATATTCCTCCTTTTTATAACCTCCGTAAGGATGCGATCTGCAAGTAAGGTCCCCTTCTGAGGTACTGGGACTTAGGTCTTCAACACAAGGATTTGGTGGAAGGGGACACAGGTTGCCCCACAACAATCCACTTATTATTACAATAAGTTATTGCTATTTTAGTTGGTAGAATTACTTGCCTTTTGAGCTCTTTGAGCTTTTCTAAGCTCCTTATCAATCAGGTGATGGCTAAAAGGTACGTACATATCATGAACTCCATTTACAAATGATGGAACTGTGGTCAAAAAAGATGAAGTGACTTGCTCAAAGCTGAACAGCTGGTAAATGGCAGTCAGAAACTGAGAGCAGTCAGGCTGCCTCACTTGTGTGAGCAAAACCCTTGTCTTTTTCCTAGGGGTTCTCAGAGGCCAGGGCTCAGTCCGTTCAGTTTAAAGGGCTGGGGTCCTGCAAGGCCAGGAAAGACCAATTGTGACCACAGGGCAAGGGAAGGCTTTTCGGCAAAGTGATATCTTAGTTGAGTCTTAAGTGAAGTGAAACTAAGCATTCTGGAGAAACACCAGGCTGGAACGTAAGAGACAAGGGGCCAGCAGGCTGGAGTGGGAGCACACAGGGCAGGTACCGGAGCACCTGGGCCTTGTCCGCCAGGCTAGAGGACCTAGGTACTCCGTAGGCAATAGGGAACAACTGAAAGGGACTCAACAGGGGACCGACATGATCAGATTCACCTGTTAGAGCCATCTCTTCAGTGAAGGCATGTGGGTACCTAGGATGGAGAAGAGAAAGCTCAACTCAATGGGTAGCTAGCAATGGGCCAGTGCTCCTGACAGGACTGCCTGGCTGGCTGGACATCAGCTCTGTGGGTGTGCAGGTCACTTAACGCTTCACCAGCAAGAGTGAAACAACACAGTCCAAGCGGACTCTGCAGTATAGTCTCTCTGCAAACATGGAAGGAAGGTGGCCAGTCTTCCAGGACTATGAATCATTAAATGATCTTCCCTTTTCCCCTTCTCAGAAATTAATGATCTGATTTTAGTACCCAGAGCACTATCCTCTCCCAAGAGCAAGCTCATTGACCAAAGGTCATCTATATAGTACGAGACTTCTCAGTAGGCTGGTCCACCTTTTTCTCTTTTTTCACACATTACCCTGTCTTGTGATTTATTAATTAAAAATCAGATTATCCAGGACAAAACCTCTAAAATTGTTGAGGGCTTGCTAAGTGGTTTCACAGGTATTCAGGGCCAAGCAAAAAAAAGTCACATGTGACCTTGAGAAATTCTGCAGGCCCACAATGGCAGAGTATGACAAGACCTCAGGGAACATGCTGTTTACCTCCCCATGTTGGAGGCAAAGACCCTCATTGGCTCCTTTGGTTTGTGAGATGAAAGTACAGCTGGCATTCGGGGTCTTTCAATATCTCACTCCTATTTTCTTTTGGGATTTGATTCTGGCTTCTCCTTCTTTTTTAATTTTTAACTGCTTTTTTTTTAAAGATTTTATTCATTATTTTTAGAGAGAAGGTCAGGGAGGGAGGAAGAGAGGGAGAGAAACACCAATGTATGGTTGCCTTTCACCTGCCTCCAGCTAAGGACCTGGCTGGCGGGCGACCTGGCTTGCAACCTGGTTATGTGCCCTGGCTAGGAATCGAACTGGTGACCTTTGGGTTTATAGGATGGCTTTTTTCCCTCCTAAATTTCTGCTTCATCAGCCTCTAACTACAGGAGGATCCTCTGACTTTTCACCCCATCATATTACTCACCTCTGCTCCTTTGTCCACCCTGTTCCCTCTGCCTTATTCCCTGCTTCTTACCTCTTTCCCAGATGAAATACTAACTCCTCCTCCTCCAATGTTCAGCACAGGCACCAGTTCCTCCAATGAACCCAGAATGAACCCATCCTGAGCTCCGCACCCATTTTCAGGCCTCCTAGTGAAGCTGTGCCTTTCTTTATCATTCTTCTCATATAATGCTATAATGGACTGTGTGGTTGACACTCTCCCCTGCAAAAATGAGCAACTGGATGGCATCTACGATAGGCTCCCTCTCAGAAAGCCTAAGGTAGGGCCTGACTCATAGAAGATGGTTGGTAAATATCCATCCAATAATAATAAAAAAAAAGGGCATAGTGATCTGCTGTCTCAAAGTTTACTCTCAAAATGAAAAAGCACATTAACAAGCAGACCTACTACATGTGAGGCACTGTGGATAAGTAGCTACAAAGTATGTTGTCACTTTCTCCTTGTGGGCCTCAAGTTTTCCCTTCTCTAAAATGGGACATATTAGACTGGTTGGTCTTCGGGAAATCTGCCAAATCCTACAGTTTATTATTCAGTGACTTGTTCAAATCACTTGACTAATAAGAGGCAGAAGTAAACATAAATATAGGTCTTTCAACTACAACTTTAATTTCCATTCATTAAAATTCAAGTACCCTTTTGTAAGCATTCCACTGGAAAACATTCACAGCTCAGAAATGCTATGTTTTCTCTCACCAAGATTGTGTGACTAAGTGAAAACTTACCTAGCTGAGGAAATGCAATAGGGTGGAACCTCACTCTCAGATTTAGAAGAAGAGAAACTCAGTAGCCTTTCTCTGTACAGGTGTTTAAACTATACACTTATTTAGATTTCTACTGATGTGAAACAAACCACTTCTACACGAATTGGCCTAATACAATAACCATCTTTTCCATATCATGTGATTTGGTGAGATAAGAATTTGGGCAAGGCTTAGCCGGGCCATTCTTCTGTCCCAGAGGGAGTTGATAAAAATCACTCTGTGGCATGTTACTGATGGGTGGATTGACTGGTCTGGGGGTCCTGCTTCTAGCCTTGCAGGTATGCTAAGTTAGGCTTAACTACAACTGTTAACCAGACTGTCTACAAGAGGCATCTCCAGCATGAAAGCCTTAGGGTATAGACCTCTTAAATGGGGGCTGCGGACTGCATGAGTGAGGTGGAAGCTGCATGGCCTTTTATGACACAGGCTCCAAAGTCACGTATTGTCACATGTATCCTACTTCATCAGCCAAAGCAGTCACAATTCTGCCCAGATTCAAGGGAAGGAAACAGAGACTCCACCTTTTGATGAAAGAAATGTCAGAGAATGGGTAGGCAAGTTTCAAAACTACCATAGTAACTAACATACTAAACACTACAATGATCCCAATATCATGCTAGACGATGAAGATCTATTATCTTAATTATACCTCCTGCCTGGCCTCTCCCTTGAGCTATAAACCCAAATATCCAGCTACTGACTTGGCTCTTCACCTTATAGGTTACTGTGTCTAAAACCGACTCCTAATCTCTTTGCATACCTTTTTCATCTTAAATCATCTCATTAAATGTCAACTCGTTTCTTCCAGGGGCCCAGGTTTCACAGCTGGGACTCACTTTCTTTCACATTATTTTTGCTCCATCCATCAGTAAATGCTATTGATTCTACCTTTTCTGACCAGAATCTGACCTTTTCTAGCTCCCTTTACTAACAAGACTGGGTCTCAGCCACTGTGCCCTGTTAGATTTCAATAATAGACTCCCACCAGGTTAGCTAGTTTCTAATCTGGCTCTCCTTTATCATCTGTTTTAAGAAAAAAATAATAAAAACAAACAAAAATACTCCCAAAACCCAATAATAACCAGATGATTCTTTTATAATGTAAATTGGATCATTCCTCTAGTGCTACTCGGCACACTCGTGTGCTCTCCCTCTCACTCAGGGAGAAGTTGGAAGTTCCTGCGTAGGTCTCCAGAGCCCTGTGAGGTCGGACCACTACCTCCAGCCACTCCTTTGTTTAAGCTGCATTGGCCACTCTGGCCATTTTATTGCTCCTTGAACTCACCAGACACGTTTTTGCCTCTGGGCCTGTACATCTGCTATCATCTGTCTGTAGGATGTACTTCCCTAAAATAGTCACCTCCTTCAAGTGTCTTCTACTCTACAGTTACCTTATAATGATGCCTTTCTAGAAATAATCCCATTTAAATAGTAGCCTTTCCCACTGCCTCACCAGCCTTAAACTCGTCCTTGCTTTGTGCTTTTATACTGCACTTACTGTTAATTGACCATATATGTATATACTGTATGTCTGTCTTCTCCACTAGAATATCAGTTTTATAAAGGCAACAATATTTGACTGGTTCACTGCTACTTCTGTAGAACCTGAAAACACAATGTGGGTGCTCAGAATATATATAATGGGTATTTGTTGACTTAAAAAAAATAAAACAAAATCCTTTTAAAATGAGGAAAAACCTGTATTTCTCTTTTGATCCTTTCTTCCCTTTCTCTGAGCGGGAAAACTCGCATAACCACATTTGCTTATCCCATAAAAATGTTATTAGCCAACATGCTCTTTTGTATACTTTTCTGTAAATTACCCAACATTCTACCTGTGTTCCTGTTGTAATCCTTGCTAGTGATGCCTGGCTTATACTGACACTGAATATTGTTATTGACATATCTAAGGTCATATTCCTGTCTTGCTTCTGATGGGCTGTGTGACATTGAGAAAGTGATAACATTCTGATGATCGGTTTCCTTCTCTATTAAAAAAAGAGGGGATGGCAAATGGCATTGACCTTGCCGTGTTGCCATGTAGATTATCTATTATCGTTTATCTATGGGCACATTCTAGGACATCCGGGAGGGCAATATGTAAGTCCATCGCTTTCCCCTACAACCACACAATCTATTCAGGCTCACATTTTTCCATCAAGAAGGAGCTTTATACAAGGGTTGCTGAATTGCAAGGGGTGGGGGAGAGAATTTGGAGGAGGGGAGATGGAAGCAGTGCCAGCTTGCTCTTGGCTCACTCTTTTTCCTCACTCAGTGGGTAGAACTGACAGACAATGTCCCAGACCTTGGGACAAAAGAGAGCTTTTCCTGAAGGCAACATTGAAATGGATCCTCTCTCTCCATTTAAAGCCAAGCCTGTGGGAAGGAAGCTGCCGGATTCACATCAGAACATGGCTTAATTACAAGTGCCTAATAAAGAAGATATGGAAGCAAAACCCATCTCCACCCCCTTTGGAAAGAAACTGATTTACTGAAGAGAGGAATAGAGAGGAAGACAATTGGAGAAGGAAAAGGCAAGATGCAATCTGTCAGGTGAAAGCATGCTCCAACTATACAAATAGCACACTGTCATCCAAGGAGAAGAGAAGTCTGCCTGGCTTTGTGTTGGGCACTTCTCCATAGAACATCTCTATTTTCACAAGCACCTTCAATAATTTCACAAACTAGATATTCTAGTACCACACTAAGCCCTCGCTTAACATGTGGAGAGGTCCTGCAGAGTCCATTGAAAAGCCACAGCATCACCAGAAAGTTTTGCCCTTGTCCCGGATGCCAGCTAACCCCAGCAGGACACACAATCCACAGGAGCAAACAGAGAGAAGCCAACAAGCATTCAGACCAGGCTGCAGGACTAGGTTAGAAACCCAGTGAGCAGGACGAGAGCTACAGTCCCTCATGCCACCATTCCCAAGGGCCTCTTGTCCCCTTCCTCTCCGAGGTGTCCAGGAATAGCACAACTCTGCTTCAGTCCCACCTTCCCCAGGAACAAGGCCAGTATGAGGTACGCTTCACTAGCGAGGGACATGCATTCCTTTCCAGGAGGCCAGGCAGCCTTTTCCCCAGCTCTGTACTGAGAGGAACCAGAACAGGTTAGACAGACACAGAGAAAGTCACAACCAAACCAGCATGCCTTACCTCATCATCCATGATTTTCCTCTGAGGCAGAGTCTGGGAGACAAACCTAGCTTCCCAGAACTGGATCCTGAGGCCAAGGGACCCCTTTGTTGTGTCTGTGCCCCCCAGGGAGCAAGCTCTTCTGCAGTCCTGGGACACACCTGAGCCCAGGCTCTGCAGCACCTGCCCCACCTGGGCGGTGGCTCCTCCCTCTCCTGGGGCTGGAGCATTCTTGCAGCCAGCAGGGCACACAGAAGCCTCCATTGCCTAGCTTCGCAGGACCAGGCACCTGCAGGGGCAGAGGGAGACTCTTCTGTCGGAAGTCTGACCAATCCTGGCTGGCCCTTCTCAGCAAGAGGCTCTCCCTACTGCTTTCCAGCAGAGTGACCTGAAAGTCACTCCCCAGGGGAGTTCACTTGGTGCTGAGGAGGGGCAGTCAGTGAGGGGTGGCAGGGCTCTTGTTAGTACACGACACTCAGCTGGACAATGTAATCTCCAAGGGCACAGCCTTGACCTCTCCCCACCCACCCGCAAGGAAGGCTACAAAGGGGACAGGGTGCGGAAGCTTGCAGGGAGGTTTTGTGGAGGCCAGGAAGGGAGCTGCTATAGTGGAGCGACTGTTTTTGGCTAGGTACTATCTAAGCACTGGGACACATTAATCTACTTAAATCCTGCCATGGCCCTGGCCTAGGCTATTAATTTATAATCTACCCACAGTCACAAAGGGGAAAAAGTAGAAGCATCAGGATTTGAACCCAGGTTGGACTGACTCTACCATGATTTGGTTTTGTTTGTTTTGCTGACAGCTGGTACTGGAAACTCAATCCTCAACTCCCAGTTCTCCAAACGCTCACACCTGTCCTGGGGGTTGGGGGTCTGCACAGCATGCAGCTTGTGCGGCATCCACTGCCCACTGTGTGACTTTTCTTGCTTTGTGAGGGCCAGGTTCATGAAGCGAACAGCTGCTCCTGCCCTGCAGCAGGGGAGAAGAGGATGAGGACAGGTGAGCCAAGTCCAACTGTGTGCCCATTCCCTCCAACTGGTGGTTCTCGTACCTGGCTCATCAACGCAGCTTCCAGGGCATCTATGAAGAACCTGGGAGTCTGGATTGATTAAATATGCTTTTTAGGTTAGTGTGTTTTAATAATGAATGACTCGCAATAAGATACAACTTTTCCATCATGACTGAGTACACAGACACACATACCAAAAATAAAATTTCTCAAACAATAATCACTCTGCGTGTGATCACATTGATGTTTTCTGTCCTTTTCTGAGCCATGATGTGCATTTTTTAAATTTTTTATTTTTATTATTTATTTATTTATTTATTCATCAGTGTGTGGTTGCCTTTCACCTGCCTCCAGCTATGGACCTGGCTGGAGACCTGGCTTGCAACCTGGTTATGTGCCCTGGCTGGGAATCGAACCAGCGAACTTTGGGTTTGCAGGCTGATGCCTTATCCACTGAGCCACCAGCCAGGGCCCTTTATTTTCATTTTAATCAATTGCACACCCCACTATGCTGATCTCATGAGTCACAATTTAATCCACACTCCCTTGTGGGCTCTGTGTATGATCATATTGGAGTTCGCACCTCCAAGCTAAACGAGGGACAGGTCAAAGGCGCCCTGTCACTTTCCCTCTAGTCCAAGGCAAGGATGTCTTGCATACTTTTGTAAACAATATGGTGGGGAAATCTCCACAGAAGCTCTTCGGAGAACGGAGAACGCAGAGCTCTCCTCCCAGCCTTACCGATAATTGGGCAAACTCCCCTTGCTCTTAATGCAAGGGCTCCCCCTGGTGGCATCAGGCCAACCTACCAACGCGGAGGGTGGTGGAGTAGGTCAGAGCACTTGTGCACTGTGCTCTGACCTCCCTGGACCAAGGAGAACTGGGAGCTCTATGCTTATTGGTTTGGTTCAGGACAAAGGACAATGGTAGGTCATAGGATGCAGCAGGCACTAATTACTGGTGAGCTCTTAGGAGTGTCTTGCAAGTAGGCTTAAGAACCATGACTCTTGGAATCCTATAGAATCCTCTGATAATTACCTTACAATCCTCTAGGTGGTAAACTCAGTTTCTCCCCTAGCTGTTGACCTTGGGGACACCAACAGTCCACTCTGAGATTATGTTCCTCCTCTGTAACACTAGAAAAGAGGGCTGGCAGTATTGGCTTAAGGATTAATGTGCCATGCGAAAAGCTCTACAGTGCTGAGCACTCCCCAGGCACCCTCACTTCAGTTCCTCTTTCTATTCCTTCTTCTCCTTTACTAATGGCGGCGGAGTCAGAGTCAAAATGCACGTGTCACATTTGGATGTACAAGTGAGTAGCAGGGTTTTACTTCCCTGTAACGATCCCAGTGTGCTTGTAAGCCCTGGCCCATGAGTAGCAGGTCCTTGCATCTAGCTTGAGATAAGAAACACTCATGCATGCTTCCCTGGGAGGGTGGAGGCAGAAAAGCCAGTTGCAAAATGCAGACATGGTGGGGAGAGTTTTGGATGTTTCAGGGTTGACCTAATTGGATAAGGAAGCGTGAGATCCTATATGTCCACACATATAGGTTTGCTTTGCTGGTTTGCTGCCAGTTCAGGCCAGGATGACTTTCTGTGATCTGCCCTTAATCATGGACACAGGAATGGCTGACCAAGTGTCCTCTGCCTGCCAGGAACAGTGCCCCAAACCTTGCAAACATCACCTTATTTAGTCCTTATTTTAAGATCATTTTCCAGGTAAGAAAACATGGGTGCATAGGAGTTAAGCCATTGATTCAGGGTAACACTGCAGGTGGAAGAGCAGACCTTCTGATACAAGCAGTGTGGCTCCAGCATCCACATTCACACCTTTAAGCTCACACCAGAGCTTAAGTGGAAGCTCTGGTTGCTTCCATTAAATCTTACAGAAGTGCAGAATAATAAACTCAGGATCTAGGAGCATGATTTTCCACCCAAACTCCATTTTAAAGGCAGTCAGTGAAAAAAGCTTAGCAGATCCCTGGGCTAAAGCTAGGCTCAAAATCTAGGATTTCTGTCTCTCAAGCCCCTAGGTTCAGTTTGCTTCTCCTGGTATTGGGGATGATGTGGCACACTCTTCAGGAAGGTCCCATCCATTCTTTGGCATACTGAGCAGTAGAAATAGCAACTTCCACCATGCCCTTGATGCTTCCAAACCTTACTGTCAGTCTCAGATACTGCTTGTAGCTTTTTGGTATTTCTAGTCACGTCTCAGTCTTTCATTTCTTGGCAAACATATTGCTTATACTTTGCGCCATAAGAAATGGTTTGTAGCAGAACACTGTGATTTGGGAAAGGACTTTAAGACTATCTGAAAATGGGAAATCATATGCATTCACCTCTTTCTAGGGTAAACTTTAAACACTATATAATATATGATGACAAAGCTGGAGCAGGTAGATTGATTGTCAGAATTAGGATGGTGCTGCTGGAGTACCCTGTTATTAATATTAAAATTATTATTGGTTACATTAATCATTTCTGAGGATTTCCAGTGTAATGTGCAATTTATTTATGTATAATTTATATCCTGACTACTTTCAAAGGGAGAGAAGGAAAGAGGAGAGGAACATATATTTATTGAGAGCCCATTGTGTAATGAGCTACATAGTGTGCACATATTTTCTTCTATTCCTTGTGACAATATGCTGAGATGAGAGATGGCGTCCCTAGTTGGCAAGTGAAGAAAAGGAGGCTCAGGAAGGTCAAGGCAAATGCCCTGGACAAGCAGAATAAGGTCTGATTTTCCACTGGGGCTCTGCTCTACCCCAGGCTAGTCTTTCCTACATTCCATGTTGTCTTCAGCAAGGTTTGAGGGTGTGAGCAAGTCAAAGACAAGTAAAGTAGGACAGTTAAAAGTGAATACAATAGCGTGTAGTGGACATGGTGACGTGAAGATAGGAAGGGATGGATAAACAGCACGGAAATAAGGGATGATTACTACGAGGTATATAATTATTCAAAGATAAATCATTTCAGGATAAAATTGTGTAAGAATAGAGTTATTTAAAGCTAAAATTATGTGGGTTCAAGAAAGGGTCTGCTTCCTTTTTACCAGTTTGTGAAAACTACAATCCAGCTCGTTTCTCTTTTTGCCTGGAAGGAAGCTCACATCTCAGTTTTGTGCTTATCTAAGCAATCATCTTAATGGTACATCATAATTTAGTAAGAGCTTTGGGAAGGATGCTAAGCAAACAGGAGCAAGACAAGTTGCTTTCCTTTGAACAGTCTGTTACCAAGAATCTGAAGCCCAACTCTGTGCCAAATGCTGTGCCTGCATGTAGCATCCCTTTAGGTCCTTAAAGGGAAACTGTCTTCCTTCACGTGGATAAATCACTTGGGTGTTTTCTAATCTGTTTATCTCATCGAGATCAAAGGAAGACTACTCCTCCACGGGAAGAAGGTGGGTTTTCCTGGAAGCAGGGAATCATTCCCAGTATCAGCCACTCCCATCATGCAGAAAAGTGGGCCCTCAGATGGAAAAGTCAAGCCTGAAACACTTTCTCTCTCTTTGGGCCTTGTTTTCTTGGGTCTGGATGTCAACCATAGTGATGTCACATGACTGCAATGCTTGGAGGCTCAGAGTACAAGGATAGAAGAGTGGTAGGTCTCTCCATAAAATCTATAGATCAAATGGTATGTGCTTTCAAATCATAGTTTGAACAGCTGATTTCATATGTATTTGAAAGTATAAGGGTTAGAATTGCTTTCCTTGCGGGGAGTTAGGGAGGGATAGCTTCTTTCTTCCACTCGTGTCCCCATCACCTTCTCACTCTCGCTGCTCCCTCTTACACACCAAGCTTAGGTTTTGTGGACTTAAGACCTGTGTGTCATCATTGCTGAGTGGTAGGGGGTCAGACGTCACTGTAGGACCCGAGTGTGGCAGGCAGGCTCGTGGTTCAATGGAAAACTTAAGCTAAAGATCCATAAATGCCATCTAAAAAAGAAAAAGAAAATTAGCAACTCTCTGCTTTTCCCACAGCAGCATTCCCCCCAGTCGTTGGTAAATGTGGTGTATGGAGATGATCAATCTCACTCTGGCGTAGTGAGAACAGTGTTCTCGGAGGTCGGCATGGCTGCGGCACTGACTGATGAGAAACTCCACAGGGCTGGCGAGCCTGGAGGAAAGGGGAGACAGCCCTCAGGTTTCGGACCTACAGCTCCCTCCCCTCACGTGGAGGTTGTTTTGTTAAAGGAGGTAAGCTGACCAGGGAAGAGGCTTCTGTTCACCAAATCCCAGTTCCTTTTTCTTTGCTTTGTTATATGAGAGGACTCTCTTTCCCAACCTTCTTTATAATTAGACTTGGGTATGTGGCTAAGTTCTAGCCAATGGAATGTGGAAAGAAGGAATTAATATTGCTTCTGGCCCTGCTTTTTCTCCCCTTTTGCAAATCTCCGAAGGCATGTGCTCAAGATAGCAGAATCGCAAAATGTTAGGCGCCTGAATCCCTGAGTCCCTGCTTCTAAGAGAGCTGGTAAAGAGATCTGTCAAGCAAGCAACAGATTATAATATAAATAAATATGAAGCTATTAAAATATGGAGGTTATTGGTTACTGCAGCATAGCCTATCTTATTCTGACTAATACAGCTTTCTTACAATTCGTTAGTGAGCTATAGTAAAACTTCGGCAGTTGGCTGATAGGAGAAGCAGAGGAAACAGAAAGGAAGGGGTGGGGAGATAAGGAAACTCATCCTGAAGTGGGTTTCATCTACCTCTGGAGGTTTGAATTGGAGATCAGGTTGTTATGCCTAAATGATACATTCCAGGCTGCTGGAAGCAACAACAGGTACCCTGTATTTATATATTGAGTACTTGCTTTGGATTAGGCACAACAGTCATCACTTTATATATATCAAATATATATACCATTCAATCTTCTCTATAATCTTATAGGGACAGTGCCGTTGCCCTCATTTTGTAGATAAAGAAACTAAAGGCACAAAGTATGACATGCTTTTTCCCCAAGGCAAAACAGCCCATAATCGACAGAACCGTTTTAAATTCAGATCTGTTTGACTGGGGTTAAGTCAAGTGCTGTAAACCAAATGCTACATGTGGTAGCCGAGTTGAATCTCACAGGGGTGGCATCATTGGAACTTTAGGGGAGGGATGGTGTCAGCTAATTAGAGGAGAATTATTTACAGCATCTGGGAGGTGAATTTCAATACCTAGGCAGTGCCTATAAAAGTATCAGGGCATCCAACACATACACACACACACACACACACACACACACGGATTTAAAACTCCCATAGAGAGCCCTGGCTGGTGGCACAGTGGATAAGGCGCCGGCCTGTGAACCCAAAGGTTGCTGGTTCGATCCCAGCCAGGGCGCATAACCAGGTTGTGAGCTAGGTCTCCAGCCAGGTCCGTAGCTGGAGGCAGGTGAGAGGCAATCATACATTGATGTCTCTCTCCCTCTCTGCCTCTATCCCTTCCCCTCTCTTTAAAAATAATAAATAAATAAATCTAAAAAAAAAAAAAAAAAAAAAAAAAAAAAAAAAAAAAAAAAAAAAAGACCCCACAGAGAAAGGAGTGAACATCAAGAACAGAGGCAGATGGTTAGTTCGGGGAGCAAGTTACACACTGGGAGGGCTTGGGGACAGGTGAGGCACATGCCACACTGATGACAGGAACTCACCCCAGGAAAGGATGCCCCCTACTGAGTTTCCCACGTGGTCAGCAGGCACTCAGGGTCTGAGCAGTTCTGGGCCTTTTGGTTGGAGGACTCCAGACCTGCTCTGTGTAGAGCTGGGACGGGCAGGGGTTGGGTTAGAGGGGATCCCTGTCCTGGGGGCACTCACCTGTGGACAGATAAATCTAAAACCACCATTAGTTTTCTACTGGAAACATGGAGAAAGTGCCCTGACTTTTGACCAACCCAGTTCAACCATTTACTGGTTGTTCCTTTGTCCAAGGGGCTTGTGTCTTTGGTTTTCAGCTTCCTGATCTATAGAATGGGGCTAACAAACTCAAACCCACACTGTGCCATGATGGTTTTATGTATAAAATGATAGAAGGTATGTATTTAAAGAATCATGCATAGAAACTGCCACCTGCTATGCACACAGTAAGGGCTGGATCTCTCCCCTCTTTCCTCTTCATGGAGGAGGAGGTGTTTATCTTTATCCAGAGATTGAAGGGAGGCTTTGCAGTGGGATCAAGACTTGATCTTAGCCCTAAAATCATCAAGAATAGGGCAGTTTGGGGAAGAGAACCTGCCTTCAACAATAAAGTCCCTCAAGTAGTCCCGTTAGTGGAATAAAAGTTTTCAAAAGCTTGGTCTCTGCTTATAGGACTTGCTGTTTCCAACCTTGGTCATCCTGAAAGCAGCCGTACACATTGTACAACATTCTCTGCTTCTGTGTCTCTTTTCCTGGCTCAATTGCTAGTTATCTGAGTGGCCAGCAGCTCACCCCCCTGACCCCTCACTAAGAGAGAGTGAGACAGCTTGCAGGGAGGTGGGATGTGGCCAGGCCTCACCGCCATGGCCCTGTGCAACGGAGCTCAGTCAACTCTGAATAAGGGCTCCGGATGGAACAAGCCACTGGGCCTGGTTCAGGCTGCAAGACGGGAGTCCTGTCATCAAAAACAAAGGGCTTCCTGGGAAGCCAGAGGCATGTGTCAAAGAAATCTTGTTTCCTACTCTTTCCAGAGTAGGAACATGGTTAGTATATTTATTCAAAAGCATGCAATCACTGAAAGCTTATCACCTATGAAAACATTTGTTGAATCAAATGACCTCATGTGATGCCCATAGCCCCCAGCTGAAGGAGGCCCAGCACTTACTATAGCCCCATTCTACAGATGAGAGCACAGCTCAGAGAAGGACTTAAAAGGACTTAATCAGAACTGGAGCAGGTAAGGGAAGAGGAAGAAGGAATTGGGAAGTTTGAAGAAGAGTTTTAAACAAGGAACTTTGAACCTGGAAGCTCCATGCTTGCCCTGGTCACCCAACTCACCAATACCCAGACTTTCTCTTGGCTTCCACCTACATACCATCCATAACCATGTTCATATCCCTAGCCCTTTCATTCATCCAATAGATATTGACCTAGTCTCTACTGTGGGTTAGGTTAGGCCAAGACATGTGGTAAAGAACAAAATGCACACTGTCTTTACTGTCTCAGGACCTGTAATCAGGGAATCAGGCATTGACCAGGTGAATTATTCTGTAAATACTCACACCCATAAGGGCAATGAAGAAAAATAACAAGGACTAAATTAACAAGGGACTCTGCTTTGCAGGAGTCTAGATCATTCCTGAATTCTAGACCCCTTCATTCATTTCTTCACCCAGAGCTAGGCGCTGCTCTTTTTGTTAATTCATAGATCCAACTACCTAGTGGACTGTTCACTTGGGGGTTCTGTGGACCCCTCACACTCAACAAGGCCATTGCTGAACCCATGACCTGATCCCCTAGACCTGCTTAAGTGGCATCAGCTACAGCTATTTTTCCCAAGCAGAAACCTTGGACGTTCCTGACTCCCATTGATTCTGTATGTCTCAGATGCAGCTGATGGCACCTCATTCAATAACACCCAACAAATGTTTACTCTGTGCCCATCCCTGTGTGTAATAGTCTCTGGCACAAAAGAGATACAGTCATTACTATCAGGAGGCTCATAAAAAGGGGTGTAGGTTTAAGCTTATGGTGCTCCTGCTCCCAAGCTCCCAAGCTCCCACCTCACACCAAAAGAGCTTTCTTACCTGCATGGTCTTCCCCAAGACAAATCTGACCATTACCAACCTCCTTGGACCCTCTGACATCACAGGGGAAAGTCCAGAGCTTTTTCCAGGGCACACAGGATCCCCAGACTTAGCCCCTGAAGCTTCTGCAGCCTCAGGCCCTGTTACTCGGTCCCCTACTCATTGTTGTACTGAGTTTTTCCATCCCCAGACTCACAGTGCTTTCTTCTCTGTATATTTTGCTCATCCTGTTTCCTCTACCTGGTACACTGCTATCCACCCATCATTGCCCCTTAACCTCCCAGAGCTGGTGCCGGTGGGGTTGGCAGTGAGCCTTCCCCAATGACCGCAGGCAGGGGGATTTACTCAATCTTCTGTTCTCCCAGTTTCCTCATCTTTTACCTCATAGCCCAACTGTGACTACACAACTGGTCCTGTTTATACCCAGTGATCACACCTCTGAGACTTTCATAAACTCATCATGGCCCCTAAGCAGGTGCCCACTAAGCAGGTTGTCAGATGGAGTCACCTCGTGGCATTCACCAGGGCCCTCCTTTCCAGTGCCAGCTCCTCCTTGCTATGGCTAGGACCCACAGAGACATCAGGGGAGCCTCCCCACTGCCACCTTCCAGGTTGCCCATCATGACAACATGGTGTTCTTGGGTTTACCTTGCACCAGACAAAATATAAAGAACTTCTTGTGCATAAACCCATTTTATACTCATAACAACTCTGAGGCAGGCACTAAACCCCCTTTTGTAGATGAGAAAACCGAGAATCTGAGAAGTCACACAGACCAAGGTCACCAGGCTAGAACTGTGTGAGCTGGGATTGTCCCCTGGCTTTCCTCACTGAGAACATGTATTCTTAAGTGCTACACATGGACCATTCAGAACACCTCTGGGCTCTGGTTCAGCCCGTCAATCTCCCTTTGTGCCCCTGTCCCTGTATCTGTCTCCCGTGGGCTGACAGTGGGGCCTTCAAGGGCAGAAATTGGTTCATGTCCTTCTCTTCTATATTGAATTCAGTGTTAGGCCTGCAATAAATGTTCCCTTAATAAATGTCCTACCTTTGAGGGGAGGTTTCATTACCCTGTGCTGTTTTCCTTTTGTCACGTTAGCGCTATGCTTCTCCTCAACAGCTAGTCAGCCTCATTTATAGCAAGCCCAGGAGGGGTCAATGTGAGAGATGTGGGGGGCAGGAAGGGGCAGAAAGGTGGGATGCACCATCCTCTGCTGAAGCAGAAGCTTTAACCTCTGGCCCTTCCCAGGTCCCTTCCAAATATATTCATTTGGCCTCTAGACCACAGAAATAAAATCATGTTCTGGGCAGCATTGAGGAGACCATCCGCTGTGTGTTGGCTTATGCATGGGGGAGCATTTTAGCGGCCAGGCTCATACTCAAATCTTCCACTTTGGCCACCAATGTGAATCTTTCTTTTATCTGCAAACTGCACTGGGCTCTGGGAATAACTGTGAATTGGCCTGGCTCTGGCTTAGGTCACATATCAGACTTGAAGGGTAGGAAGGTAATGAATCCTTCACCATTGTGCTATGGGTGCCGGCCAGCAGCCTTGACTTTTGGATTCGGCAACTGTTCTAATCTTGATGATCTCACTCCGTACTCCTTTTCTTTACCATCTGTCAGTGACGCAGATGCCATGCCAGACCCAAGGGTGGGTCAACTTGAACAAGGAGGATGGGGTTGGGAATCCAGCTAAGAAAAGTGGATAGGGCTTGAGAAAAGGTATTTTTTTGGCTGTAGGAAGAAAAAGAGATTGATAGGAAGTGCCATAAAAGTGGAAATTAAAAGCAATACAAGAAGTAAACATGGTTGTCTATTTGTGAAACCCATCTCAGCTGCTGGATAGGGAGACGAGTGGATGTGTCGGTTGGAGTCCAGTTAGGAAAGCAGAACTCCAAACACTGAAGAACAGAGGAGATTCAATACAAACACTTGGTAATACCTGGAATGGCAGAGCTAAGGGACCCAAGTAGGGACTGTCAGGGAACCCAGAGATTAGCAGCAGCTGGAAGCCACTAGACTGGAGGCACAATGAGGAGGTGATGGTATTGGGATCCAGGAACTGGAGTTACTCAGAGGAAAGCAGAGCCAGAGAGGGGAGTGGCGCAGAGGGAGAGGGAAAGGGAGAGAGGGAGAGAAAGAGACAGAGAGAGAGAGAGAAACAGAGAGAGAGAGAGAGAGAGAGAGAGAGACGCAGGCAGGCAGAGAGACAGAGAGAGAGAAAGAGGGAGGGAGAAAGACAGAGAAATGGCCCCTGGCACATAAACTTCCCGAGGCTCCCAGGGAAAGGAGGAAATATGCTAGTTTCTCCCTTCCTCCCATCCTCCAGCCTCCTTTTCATGCCTCTCATGGCCAAGCCCACGCAGAACCTGGTGGCGCAGGAGCCTGTGCACACAGCCTGCAGAGCTCAGACACCCTGCGGCACAAAAGAGATGAGGGCCAGATCCACTGAAGAATGGATCTGGGTGCAAGCAATCTCTCCTAGGCATGAACAAGTGATAAATAAAAGCAATCTAAGAGAACAAGTAAATGCTAGAATAGACTCTTTTTTTTTTTTTTTTTTTTTTTTTAAAGCTCCAAGATAAAAGAAAGAGCAACCAAGTCCTTATGCAGGAGAAGGGGAGGGAAACTTCTCAGAGGAGATGACAGGGGGTTGGGTCAAGAGTGAGGTGCCGAAGGGTGGAATGAAAGCAGGCGGCAGGCATCTCACGGGAGGCAAGGGCACAAGCTGAAACACAGATGCCAGAGCGGCTGTGGTGCCCCCAGGGAGCAGAGACAGCTGTAGCCCAGCTGGGGTGCAGGGTGTGTGGCCCGGGGAAGCAGGGAGAGGCAACTGCAGCGCTAGGGGTGACTTGAGGACTGGAGGGCATTGAAGAGTTGAGATTTAGCCTGCTTTCGGGGAATTCAGCTGTAGGGTGACTGAATGAGGGATAATCAGATCATCTTTGCTGTAGCGAAAGAGTGTAGTTCCTCTTTTCTTCTACCACACGCATGGAAAATGCATGTGCCCTCCTGAGCATTCACTTTTTACCATTGCTCAAAATACTTTTGGAATTCTCCACTGACAATTGTCTTCAGGCCCCAACATATGTTATTTGAAAAGTCAAATCTACGTTTTGGAAGGTAGATTTAGTTTTTTATTTTTTATTTGAACCCTTACAGGGGTTGGGAATCAAATCAGATGCATATTATGGTCCATCAAGCCACTATATTTTGTTGTTGTTGTTGTTGTTAAAACTAAGGTATAATTAATACAACCTGAGCTATGGCTATATTATTGGAATATGAATATCACTGCTGTAGGTGACTACTCCAAAGAGCAGCTCTCATTTTGATATCTAAGCAGTCTGTTTAAAAATAGGTCACATTATTTTATGATTAAGCACCATATGATTTATTTTAGGCATATGAAGAACTCATGAAAAGAATAGTCTCTCCCATTTGTGTAGCATCTTATGCTTTCTGAAACACTTGCACAAAATCAAAGGGAAAGTACACAGAAATAAAGAGGAGGGAAAGAAAGCTGAAGAGCAAGAAACTAAATTATTCTTAGGAGACTTTTTTTGAACACTGCACTGTCAAGAGAGACAGGAAGTCAATATCTGTGTATATTTCAAGAAGTCAACATCTGAGGCAATTTTAGGAAACTCATTGTTAGGGGTTAGGAAGTTGAAAACTATCATGTCCAGTTAAGTTACAGATTTCTGAAAGGTTGGGTGGTCACTTTGAGTGATCACAAAATAACATTTATCATCTATCTCTATAACCTGTTTTTTGCTTCAAGGAAGCTAAACATACCAATTGTAGCACACAATTCTAGTAGCTTATCTAGCATTCATTTTCTCCTGTACCCTCTTTCTCCTGCCAAAAAAACATTGTTTAAAAAAAAAAATCTCATTTTTCCCTACAAGCCTATGTGATTTAGGGAAAGCTGAGCCCACCCATAGCTTCAGGTATGGGTCCAGATTCGCAGGTCATTAACAAAGTGGTTGGTTCAGGGGTAGGCATATGATGTAAGCCAGTCCAATCAGAAGGATGAGGGAACTCTCTCTCAGAATGCCTGGATGAGATTTCCTCTTGCTCTCAAAGCAGACTAGGAACATAGAGTAGCAGAACCGTCAGCTATCTGTGACTATTAGAGGAGTTAGGTTTAGAAAGAAGCTTCCCAGGCAGAAGAACAGTGGAGACCTAGAAAAAACCGGGGTCTATGATCTTCTAGATGGAGTAAACCAGCCCTAAAACTTTATCTACACTTGGAGTTTCTAGCTCTGGGAGCCAATAAATTGCCCATTTGGTTTGCTGGTTGGAGTTGGGTCTCCTTTTTCTTACAGTAGAAACCTGGCTGATAACAATAAAAATACCCTTTCAGAATGAACAGGTAGCTTATGGGAGACACAATGGCTTTGTAACCAGCATTTATTGAGCCATGAGTCAGTGCCAAATGTTTTCACATATGTTGTTTCATTCAATCTTCATGTATCATTCCTATTTTTAGTTAAGGAAGCTATGGCTCAAAGAGGTAAACTGACTAGATTTCCTAGTCAGGGTAATTGATAGCTGACCGTTACAACAGTTCCCAAATCTCAATAGCTTTAGCATATGCATATTTCTTGCTTACCTCACAGTTGGATGAGAATCAGGTGGCTCTCCTGGGTAAGTGTCCTTTAAGTAACCACCAATGGATTTGACTCCCTTCCTTTGCCTGACCCTGACACCTTAAGACTATTTTGTTTCTTGGGTGTGCATACAGAGACAGTGTGTGAAAAATTAGTAGGGATGCTTTCCTGGTAAGGCCTGAAAGTGCTGTATCACCTTGCCCTGCCTGCATTCCATTGCCCAGAACTCGTTACATGGCCCCCAGTTGCAAGGGAGGCTGGGCCATACAGTCCTCCAGCGCTACCGTCTGTCGCCCTTGTGGCGGGCCATCTCAGGATGCCGCCTAACAGCTTGTCCATGGAGCCTGGATGGTAAACTAAGCATCGCATTTCCACAGCCTTCTATTTCTCCTGCTCCGCCCTCCCCACCAATATCTCCCGCTTCGTACACATTTGTGTTGTGTTAATTCGCGCAGTAATCAGTTATCCTGCTTATGTAAAGGTCAGTTTGTATTTTTTCCCCCCTCAGTATCTTCTTGAGGAAAGAAGAAACTCTCAGCTTCCCTGACATTTGGCGGACCACAGAAGCTGTTACTATCGCTGAGAAGTGTTCACTTGCATAATAATGCATCCGGGATTGATCATTTACTTATCCTTAAAGCTGATGGACTTTGTAGGAAGGAGTGCTCTGTGATGCAGACGTGACTGTGAAGAATAAATCAAATTTCTCTGTGTACCTTAAGGGAGAAAGAATTATTGAAACGCTGCGTCTGCAGCTTCGGGTCCCGTCACTGGGCCTGCAATCCTAGAAACGGCCACGAGGGGGAGCGCTCGGCCCATCCCTGCGCAGTCAGCCATTTTTTAGAGGCCGCTTCTAGCCCGGAGGAAGAGGCCGAAGATATAAAAGACTATGATATATATATTTTTTCAAACCGCACCAACTTATAAATTATTTGTGAGTCCAATAAAATGCAATTATCAACATTTCCTACTATTTCAAGAGTAATATATTCTACGTTAGAAAAAGATTCAATTTATTCCATGACTATGATTCAGACAATGGAAATTGGGAGCAACCACGACCGGAGAAGAAAAGATGGTAACCCTGCGTAAATTTCTGTCTTTCACACTCAAATCAGAGGACGTGGATTCAGGCCCTGATGGGCACGAGATCTTTGTCCCGAGGCAGTGGAATTTGATGGGCTTGGGAAAGTAGCTGGAGGGAGTGTAAGTGTGAATGTGTGTGTGTGTGTGTGTGTGAGTGAGTGTGTGTGTCCGCACAACCCCAGTGAATATGACTCCTTATTTTTCCCAGCACACGGAAGTAGATCAGAATAATTTTGTCCAAGCTATAGAACAATGAGCATTATGGAATCATCTCAGGAAGTATAGTTTTCTTACTTCCAGCTATAAAGGCACACAATATCGCGGAGCTCAGAAGATCATGGTTTTCATAACTAGGTTGTTGGTGTGATAAAACAACAACACAAAAAACCCTTCTGCCCTCCGCAGCCAGGCTAGAGAGCAGCACTCTTGCTAAGCAGCAGCCTGGTGCAGTGGGACAAGCGTGGTCTTTGGCCTCAGACAGGCAGAACGTGAACCTTGCCTCTGTGAGCCAGTAAAAGCGAGACTTTGGACAACTTAGCTAACCTCTCTGGGCTACAATGCCTACCTCACAGAATGAACGGGAAGATAAAATGAAAGAGTACATCATGGGTGGTCCATCAGTTTTAACTTCCTTAGGTAAGTTCTCTTGTTTCCTTAAGGATGGCAACACATGAATTTGATGAGCCTGGCTCCGTATTTTCATAAATTCTGAGCCCACGGGCCTGGATTCCCAAGGATGTACTTTGAAGCTGTGGCAGTATTGAGGAGTGGGTGATGGAGGCCCCCTGTGTGGGACTTCTCTCCTGAATCCCTTAGCTTGGAAACAGCAGGCTGTCTGAGTAAGGGTGTGTTCTTCAGAGTTCCTGGCATGCACCTGAGCTGAGAAGGGCCTTCTTCAGGACAGGACACAAAGCAGGGGCAGTGGGAATGAGAACACACAAATCCCAAGCTCTCCATCAGCTGCAGTAACAGTTTAGAACCCTTCCCCTGATTGTGGGAAAAGCAGAACTACAGGACCTGATAAGGTTGCCAGCCTCAGCTGGTATCTAGGGAACTTGCACGTGCAAAGTGTAGGATTGGAAGGAGGGTGGGTTGCAGTCATCTTGCAGATTGCCAGGACTCTGGGGTCAGATCAGTGCTCCAGAACTGAAAGAAAACTGGTGATTCCAGAAAGACCACTATCAAGCTATATAGTAAGCCCAACCTCAGCTCTCCACTTGCAGAATTGGTCTATTCACTTCTGCCACTCCTAGTATGATCCCTGTTTGTGACCAGGTTCAAGTCCAAGATGCCAAGCTCATCACTGACTCTTATTCTCAGTTTCCCCCTCCATTCTTCTCCTCCAGTTCCTAGTCCTTCCCTGTGTCCTGGGAGACTGGCCCACACAGAGTGTACCACCTGAGTAGCTCCCACCACTCTCCTGATGACCCTGTATCCATTGGGCTCTTGTCATAACCTTTGCACCCCTTGTTCCTCCAACCGTCTGGGTGATAATGGCTTCCTGCTTTTGCTAATCTCTGGGCACCTCACCACCCCTTGTCAGGCCCCTCAACCCTGTCCATACGTCTGTGAGAGGTCCTGTCATTAAAATCTCTCCTTTTGAACTACCTGCAGTGAATCATTTTCTGTCTGGGCCCAACCATATGTCATCACTTTGGAAACCTTCATTTACATATTAGCTTGTTTTAGAGAGGAACTTATAAGGGCATATAAAATATAAAATCACCATAGTTAAATGCGGAAAAAGCATGGGAACAAAGGCATATGTTAGAACCAAAAACTAAGAACACTGCCCAGCATCATAACCACCCCACTTGGTTGTTCGCTGGCCATATGTGTAGTCCTTGCTTTCCAGATGTCCACAGATAAAGTATAGCATCTATTAAGTGCAGAGTCTATAAAGTACAAACAAGCCAATTACCCTGCACCAATATACTTGTGCAGAGATGAGTTTTAGCAACATTCTCTTAGTTGTAATGAAAGGAGACTTAAGCAGACAGCACATGAAAAGGAAGGAGAGGGGGAGGGTGTCACCATAGTGATACCCTTGGCAATGAGGGGGAAAGGGATGTCCCAAGATGCTCAGAGGAAAAACCAGAGTGTGGTTGCCTCTATGAGGCAGTGAAACAGACTTTGGACAACTTTCTTTCTTTTTTTTTTGGACAACTTTCTTAACCTCTCTAATCTTTGATTTCTACGGTACCCCTCTCAGAATGAATGGAGAGATGAAATGAAACGCTTTTCCTGAGTACCTAGTATGGCAGAAGTGGTCAGTACGCCTGAACTTTCTTTGGTGAGTTCTCTTGTTTTCTTAAAGATGGCAACATACACATTTGAACTGAGTCTGGTTCTGCATTTTCACAAATTCTGAGCCCCTGGGCCTGGATTCCTGAGCCCAGGGGCTCAGAAATGGCAGAAATGGGGAGTGGGTGATGGCACCAGAGGGCACCTGGCTGCAGAGCACCTCCAGGAACCCCTGAGGAAGGGCTTACTGGGTCTCCACCCATGTGCTGCTCTTAGTGCAACTGAGCTGCACGCAAGTCTTGGCTTCTCTCGGCTTCTCTTTCCACCAGCAACTGGCTCCTCCATATGTCTTAGGTCTTCCTCAGAGCTTCTGGTTGCTCAGGTTCCCACATGGCCATACTTCCTATGTGCACATCACATCAATTTACTCAGCATCTCTGTTCTACCTCATTGACTTTCTCTGCGCATCCAACCAGCCTCAGTTTCTGCTACTAATAACTGAATTTTCCTTGTGTCTTTCCATTCAGGATCCTTAGAACAAAAATCAGATTGGCACAGCTTTCCATGTTGGGCTACATTGCAGTCAGCCTTTGGTCAGGGTTCCACATCTAGTACAGTTGGAGTCACATGCTGAACGTGGTGGCTCAGGGGCTGTGGTGTGTGTGGGCACAGAAATTCCTTTAGAAAAGGATAGTGGATAAGCCAAACATAATAACTCATATTTGCATTGTGGAGGATTTGCGGACGTCTGTAGATTCTAGCGCATTGAAGCCTCTGTCATGGTTCTATCCTCTGTACAGAATTCTTGTGTTGATGTGCTCTGGCCCTGGAATCAGGACCCAGAGAGTAGGGGAAATGTGGCCTGGGCCAAAACAATAGGCATTTGAGTTTGGTTAGGTCTCTGGTCCCCAAGTCTAGCAGAGAGCGAGCTCAGGGCTGTCAGGCACATGTTGGTGAGGGCAGAGAGAGACTTTGGCCTGCTTTGAACTCACTCCAGACATGGAGAAGGTGAACTGTGAACGGAGGTCCTGGGGACTCTGGCTAGGCAAGGCTGGGGCAGGCAAGCATGGTCCCTGAGCCGGTCTGGATCGTGTATTCCTCCGAAATTAGGCAGCCATCAGAGCAGAGCTTCCCTCAGAGAGCCCAGCAATGGTTAATGATGGCAAAACTGAAATTCTAATTCTGCCCCATATTAGCTGTGTGACCTTGGGCAAATTACTTGATTATTGAACATGTTTCTGCGGATATGAAATGCAGACAATGAGATCTGCCTTCTTGGGGCTAAAGCAGGAAGTACATGGTATAGTGTCAAGTCCTTGAAGACTGATAGTAATTCCATACTATCTCCAAAACAGATAGTAATTTTTATGATTATAATAATTGAGGGAGCTGCTGACCTGTTTGCTGCAGCTGGGCAGCCACAGCATCTGGGGATAGACAGGGCTGGCCAGGTGCATCACTCAGCTCCATGGGTGTGGGTTGAATCATCTACTGTGAGGCACAGATTTGAATATACGTGTATGTATTTAAAGCAGCGTTACAAGAAAAGACTGTTCTCCCCAGAGGCACAGCAGCCTAGAAAGCACTTTCTTGCATAGGGATGCAGTGATGGCTCAGCCCAATAGAGCATTGTCCTCCTCCAAAAGGAGGCTGTGAGGGAAAGCACAGGCAACCTTGATCTCATATTCCAGACACCATCTCCCCGCCAGGACCTGAGATCCTTTGTCTACTAGAGAAAGTGAGCCCTGTCATTAAATTCTACCTGCATGGTCTAGGGAGGGCTGCAGGGGGCAGACCACTTCAGACCTCTCTCCTGCCTCAGAGGGAAAGGACTATTCCCCTTCAGAAGCTTGGGGGCCATTTCTCTGGTTGAAAGAAAGGGAGCACCTGTCTGTGAAGTCCGGCCACCAGGAGAGGCCAGGTCATTCTGCAATTGGCACCTGTCTCGGCTGGCTGACGTCAGTGAGGTTGTAAAGTCACTTCCCGAAGGCACTCCAGCACAAACCCCCCAACCCCCCATGTCTGGACACGAGTGGGGAGCTCATGATTCAATGGAACAGCTCTTCTCAGCACTGGGGCTCAGTGAGTCCCTAAGGAGAAATTTGTGAGCAAAGCTTATTGGCTGTGGCTTGAGCTTCATTCTTGCCTGGAGGGGCTGTAGATGTGAAGGTGAAAAGGAGGTTGAATCAACAACCCTTGGGGGTGGGATGCGCCTGTTTCATTGTGATCCTAGGAAGCTCTCTCTTTGGGGCAGGGGGTGAGTAAAGCCCTCAAGGTGAGAGACAATGTATTGAATATTTATTTTGGACCACGTACTGTGTTAGGTCCTCGTTAGAGCCTTACAACAAATGTATGAGGCTGGTATTTCTGTCCTTATCTTACGGATGAGGAAGCTGAGGCTCAGGGAAGTCAAGTGATGAGCCGAAGGTCACACAGCCAGACAGTTACTCAGCTGACTCAGTAGCCCGGGGGACACTTCCTGAAGTTATGCGAGGAGCTCAAACCCAGATGCATATATTATTTCCAAATAAGCATCAGGCAACCTACGAAGAGTTAGCCGGTACACTTGTTTTGTACTCATAGTCCCTGCAGGATCTGAGTAGAAAGGTTAACAGGTAGCCAAGGAGCTGGAGAGCAGCTGTCTCTGTCTCAACACCCTGTGGTTTAGTGAGTGGAGGGACTGGAGACTTGGCCCAGGCGGAGTCCAACTTGATGCCAATCCATTCATGAGGCCGTATGGGATCTCAAGCAAGTCGTTTACCCTCTAAGAGCCTCCGCTCCTTCATCTGTTTAAATAAATTGCTGAAATGACTGTCAAGGGAATGGCTTTGTTGCATGGTCGAGGCATCACAGATGCCAGGCCCACCCCCATCTCTTCCAATTAGGGATCGCCATGCAACTAACCATCCCCTAATCATGGTGACAGGAAACTGCAACAATGGTTAATTTTGTTCACAAACCTGACATTTGGTCAGGACTCAGAAGGGACTCATCCTTGCTCCCTGCACGTTGTCTGCTCCTCTCCACCTGGGTCCCTCTGCAGTGAGGCTGCAGTTTCCGCACAGTAGGGTGGCGACGTGTAAAGAACAGATGTCCCCACAGACAGGAGGTGAAAGCTGTCAATTTATTATGTTCTGGGCCTGAATCTGGCACAGTGCCTCTTCTGTCATATTCTATTGGCCAAGCAGTCCCAGAGTCCAGGTTCCAAGGCCAGGGGCATAGACCGCCCTGTTAATGGGAAGAGTTTTAATTCATTTGGGGCCATGTTTTAAAATGGCTATGCCAGAATCTGCCCTCAGGCCACAAATTATTTACATTTATTCCATATATTAACTATTCACAGCAATTTCCAATATTCCCCAAACTTGTGTCCCAGTATGGGGTTAGGTTCAGGCTTGAGGTTCAGGATCTTGTCACCTAAGCAGGTGCAGGTGTCCATGAGGCTCCTTGGTCACAGTTCCTCAGATACAACTGCTCCTGGATTAGAAGTCCTATCAACTAAAGTGACAAGCCATCTTCTTCCATGTACAGTAGTAACAAGACAGACCATCTACAACGTTCACCTGAGGCCAGGCTGCCATGACTGAGTCTGGCAAAAGATGGCCTGTAGCCATCTTGTGCCATGGACTGAGTCCAGATTCAATGATGGATGATCTGGGTCCAAATCTAAACCCCACCGCTGGTTTTATGGGTGGGAATGAACAGGTCACTCCATTCTTCAGAACTTCCATTTGCTTTTCTTCCTCCATAGGGATGATGTGAACACTGGGAATGCATGTACCAGGTCTTCCAAAAAGGAGATTTGAAGTATGAGATCTGCTGATAAATTGGGCATAACAGTATTTATGCAAGACAGAGTAGATGGGAAGGATTTGTAAGCTGTGAAGTTTTATAAAAGAATAATGTGTGTATCTGTTTCTTTTCTGAAAGCCCATTGGCTGCTGCTCCCCAGTCAGCTGGGTGGGTCCCTTTTCACTGGGCCTGGTGACAGTTGGTCCCTGAGGCAGAGCTGGAAAGGGAACTGCCAGCTGGACATTCATCGAAAGTCTTTAGGTTTTTCCTTTCCTTCTATGATTGCCTTTGCCCTGAAGTCTCCAGATTTCATTTACATGGGGTCACATGTGCATCTGGTAATTCCTGGTTTTGGTTCAGGGAAGATACCTGGAACAGATGATGGAAGGTTCCTGGAATGGATGGACAGACTAATCCAGGTTGGGGACAAACGGGCAGATACCAGGGATGCTTACATGGTTTCTGGGAGACAATGATGGAGCAGAATGAGTATGGGTTTAGAATCAGGCAGACCAGGGTTCAAATCCTAACCCTGTCTCTTCTTGACTGAGCAACATGGAAAAAGTTGCTTCACCCACTGAATCCTTGGCTATCTCATCTAATAAATGGGGAAAAATGATCATTCTCGCTGATGGAGTTGCGGTGAAAAGGCTCCGAGGCCATGCATGTAAAGAGCTTATTTCAATGCAGAAGCTGTGCCAACCAGATGTTTCTTTATTATTATTGGAAGAACGTGGCATAATAATATCCACCTAATCAACTGGTATGAGGATTGGGTAAACTACAGCGGAACGCTTCCACAGAGCTGGGGGTGTAGAAAGAGTTCAGGAAAAGGAAGCTCCCTACTGCCGCCATCACCATTGGTAGTTTTAACTTGAGTAGTAACAGTGCTGATCACACGACTAAATTCCTAACATTCCTTGAAACTTTCTAGAGGCTTGAAGACAGAGTTTAAATGATATATATTACACACACACATTCAAATACCCTTTGAAAGGTTTCTCTTGCAAAAGCCAGGGATACAAGCAATAGATTGCTGCACACAGGGGAAGGAAAACATAAGGGGAAAAAGAAAGGGGGCCACCACCAGAGCAGTGCCCACACGTTATCAATGGTCCAGGTGAAAAACTGCACAATGAAAGTTCCATTTTGCAAATGACACCCGACTGTTTGGGCAATGAGAAAATCTAAGATGAGCAGAATTATTAAACAATTGGAACAGGGGTTATAAACCATATATTTTCCAGTCATCGAGTTCAGCTAAGCTCTGTTCAAATCCACCTTTGCATACCTTATTGGTAAATGCAGTTTTTTTGGCTGCTCTCGGCAATTAGGGTAGATCAGCGCAGTTTTTTGATCATTCTGCTCTTTGGTTCCTATTTAGCTGTGCTTGTCTCCTGCCTTGGGAAACCGGGAGAGGAGCAGGCACCAGTCTCTGTGTTTTCTGCAGTTCCTGAGTCTCTCACATGAACTTTCTTACTATGTTCTTATCCATCTCAGCATGGCCCCAGGTGGAGGCCTCAGGTTCTATAACTCAATAGCAGGCTGGGAATAAAACACTGTGTTGTTTCACTGTTGTCACACATGCTGCATAACAACTATCCCCAAACTCAGTGGTTTAAACCATGTTGTTTCCCTCTGCAGTCAGCTAAACAATTCTGTTTTGGGTCATGGCAGCTGGGCTGAGGCTGGATCTGGCTGAGCAACTCTGGTTGTACCTGAAGGTGTGCAGGCTGGCTGAGCTGGCCCATCCCATGGGTCACTTTTCCTCTGGGACAGCAGGGCCACCCGGAGCATATCTCATAGAAGGTGTAGCCATTAGAAGGTAACAGAAGTGCCCTCATCCAACTACGTCCAAAAGCAGGTAGGGAAACAAGGATTTTCCTTGCATACCTTTTCTAGTTCATCAGGGTAGACAGGCTTCCCTGGAAGTCACCCAGCAGGTGCCCTCTGCAGCTCGTCTGCTGGAGCTGGGCACCACGTGCATGTTCAAGTGATGTCCTGGGAGAGAGAAAGAAATGACCATAGTGACGTAGAAAGTGCTTGTTGTGTGGCTGTATTCTTATAGAACTGGGTTCTTATAGTAATTCTCCTTTAGGTTCCAACATCACTTTTAGGTATATGCAGAAAGCATAGTCAGGGTTAGGGAAATGATTTAAAAAAAAAAAAAAATGAGTAGAAGAAGGGGAGAAAGAAAAATTCCGTCATATTTTGTTGCTGACTCAGCTATTCAAATGCAGTTGTATGATTGCAGTACTACAGAGGGTTAATATACACAGGCTTGAAGGATGTACCAGTGTTTCCTTAGTATGGGGGTTCTTATTTCATATTCAATAAAATAAAGGCAGTTGCAGTAAGGAGCTTAATAGCAACTATCATAATGTTATAATTAGTTATTAGTAATAATTGGCTATTACAATACTTTAGTACAAGCTAAGTGCCAGACACATTTCTAAATGCTTTACACATATAAATTCATTATATGTGCTGCTCATGAAGACTGATGTGTCTGTCCATCTGGCCTGAATGAACCATATATTCTGATATGGACACCCTTGCGTGGTCCCTCCCACACTGGTCCTGGGCATGGCCATGAAACTGGCTTTTTCACTGGTTCATTAGCAAGTGTAATATAAGCAGAAACCTTCTCTCTTGGGAAGTCCCGGAGGGTAGACTCCTGCATGAGGAGGGGCCATGGAGAGAGGAGCCCGAAGGATGAGAGGCCATCATCATGCTCCAGCCCCAGCTGAGCCCTCAGCTCCATGCAGCCCATGCATGACCTTCTACAGAATCCTGAGACATGATCAATCAAAGTGGTCTTTGGCCACTGAGTTTCGAGGCAGTTTGTCACACAGCAATAGAATGGAAACACTTGGTACAATGCATGAGTGCAAACTCCTTGGACACTTTACATGAAGAACTTTCTTTTATTTTCTTACTATTTGTGATCAGTAAGGAAAGCTAAGGGGATATTGGTTTTGTATGATCAGGTGTGCAGGCAGTTCTAATCAGTGGTCGTGGGAAGCTCTTTCTCCCGCAGCATTCTCTCCATTCCCTGCCAACATTCTGTGAGAGCTCTGGTCCCTTTCTATGCCCCTGCTCCATTGGGAGCTTTCTGAGGACAAGGGCCATATTTTAAATTGTTTTCATGTCCCCAGTGCTGGCACACAGTAGGTGATCCACACTTGTGTTTTACACAGCACCATAGGACTATTGTAACATTCCTGGATTGAGATCCCAGCAGCACCATTAAGGAACTGTGCAACTTCAGACAAGTTATTTTGCCACTCTGCCTAGTTGTCCCTCTTGCAGAGTGGGTCTGGTGGTAATTTCACACACACACACACACACACACACACAGATACCGGCAGACAATTAACTGTGTTGAACTTCCCTGAGTAAACAGACATTTTGCGGCAAGATCATGATGGGTGCCTTTTCCCTGTGTAAGACTCACAGCCTTCCCTCTCTGTCTTGGCTCTTGTTCCAGAAACACCCTTCTGGGACCGTTCAGGTGGGCTGGTTAGCAGCTGGTGCTCACAGGATCACTTGAGGAGTCAAGAAGGGGGTTGGGGTCCCTGAGAAACTGATACAGTAGGCCTATGTGCGTACCACTTTCCTCCCTATGTGTTTTAGGCATCTTTAGGTTAGCAGACCAAACTATTTACAGATTAAATGAGGCTTCTGAAAGATACCATGGCCTGCCTGAAACCCACAGTGTCAAAACACATTGATTAGTCAAACATAAGCTCTCGGAGGCTGACCAAATCCACTTTGTTCACTGTTATGTCACCAAGTTGGTGCACATAGGAACCAATTGGTTATCCTATTCATTCCGTTGAGGGTTGGGCTAGATACCATGGTGGGCACCAAACACACAGAGGTGAGAACACAGTCCCTGCTGTCACAGCACCAGGCCCCGGGTGGAGTGCTGTGGAAACCACAGGGAACCAAGCTGAGAACAGTCTGCTCATCTGTGACTTGGGCTTTGCAGGAGGCAGGTGGGCAGAGAGGAGCTTCTTGAGACAGAGAGAGAGAGACAGAGAGAGAGAGAGAGAGAGAGAGAGAGGGAGGGAGAGAGAGAGAGAGGGGGAGAGAGAGAGAGAGAAAGAAGAAGAAGAAGAAGGAGGAGG